>ML787904.1:448811-471395 GCA_009831015.1 Picea engelmannii | reverse complement strand
TGGAAGTGACTTTGCATGTAGCATGCAAGATGCCATCTCTTTCAAAGATCTATTTTTCCTCTCAACAACTTTGTTTTTCTATGGAGTATAGGGAACCGTGTGCTGCAACTGAATCTTGGCCTCAAGAAAAATATTTTGTATCTCAGGGTTAACATACTCCCCCCCATTATCTGTTCAGAGGGCTTTGATATTCTTTCTTGACTGTGTTTCAAGAAGGGCTTTGAAATCTTTGAGGTGTTGAAAGACCTCTGATTTTTTCCTGAGAAAGAAATTCCATGTGAAGCATGAGAAGTCATCAACAAAAATGAACATGTACCTTTCTTTATTGATTGATGGATGTGGAAAAAGGCCCATTATATCACTATGAATCAGATCTAAAGGAAAGGAGGCCTTCTGAGTCTTTCCTTTGTCAAATTTCTCTTGAGGGTGTTTTCCAAGAATGCATCCCTCACAAATTCCTTTGGAGAATTGGATGTCAAGTAGATCATCAACCATTCCCTGCTTGTTAAGTTGTTTCATATATCTAAAATTTAAATTCCCTAACCTTTCGTGCCATATCCTACTGCTTTCATCAACATGGGTAAGCAGTAATGCAAAATCTGGTTCAATAAATTCAGAAAATATGTAAATTTTGGATTGATGATTTACCTCACCGGTAGAAACTTTGGAATTGTTTTTCATGTCACAGATATCCACAACATCAGGTGTGAATAAGACTCTCTTTTTGGTGCCGTATATTTTCATCTAATATATGGAGAGAATATTGACAGAGAGTTTGGGAACGTGTAGCACATTCTCGAAGCTCTCGTTTGTGAGTTCAATTCTTCCTTTTCTAGTGACTTTGGCCTGATATTTGTCCCCCATCAGAACAGAAGGACCTTTGCATGCATCCAATGAAGAGTTGTAAGAAGGTATATGAAATGCGACTGCAAATAGTTCCAAACGCTTCATCCATTCGGTTCATATACTTGTATTTTTCTATGGGTGATGTGGGTTCGGTATTTGTTTCCATGGTTAACCTGTCTGATCCTCTACCTCAAAGATGCACTATCATATTCTCCTTCCATGCAAATAAATTGTACGGTGTAAGAATGAATTCTTTTGGAAATTCCATTTTTCTCGCTATCTTCAATCTTCGGTACCTGCAAAAAGAATATAGTGTGTAATTTTCCTAGAAATATGTTGGCTCTAATACCATGTATATGTTTTGAATCTGCACAGAAAATATCTAGCTAGAAAATGACATACACAGTTTGCATAGAAAATATGAGAAAGCAGAAGCAGGAGAGAAAGAATGGAACAATTCCCATTAACCAAATTAATGAATGGTAATTTACACATGATATACTTTGTATAACTCAACTAATGTGCACTAGAAAAGAATACAATGTGTCATAGTGGTGGTCTAGAGTTATCTAGACACACACCAGCAATTACGAGAGTAAACTTCCACCTAGTCTAGTCTCTCAGGCAGTTACGAGAGTTAACTGCCACCTAGCCATATAAGGATTTTATGAGCTTCTATACCTTATGTTTTGGTCCCTTCAAAACAAATCCTTCTAGTTGATACATCAAAAAATTGTCTTTTAAGTATCCATTCAATAAAGAAATATTCACATCCATTTGATGAATTTTCCATATATTCTATGCTATCATGGAAAATATAGTACGGATGGTAGCCCATTTTGTTGTGTGGGAAAAATTCTCCTCATAATCAATACCTTATTTCTGTGAAAATCCTTTTTCCACGAGACTTGATTTTTGCTTCTTAACTAATCCATATGATCTATACTTGTTCTTGAATACCCAACTTGTATCCAGTTTGTTTGGTTCCGAATGGAGCATCCACCAACTTCCATGTCCCATTCTTGGTGAGAGCATCATATTCCTTCTGCATGGATTATTTCCATTCATCATGAGAAGTGGATTATTTAAAGTAAGTTGGTTGAAGGTTAGTATATAAAATAAACTCACAATCATATGAAACATCCATGTCATCTACATCACCTAAGTTTGAATTATCTACATTACCTCCATCTTGTCTTGAGGACATTTTTGTTAGAAAAAACAAATCGTAGAGCAATAAAATAAAACAAATGCAGAAATAAAACACAAGAGATACACAATACAATAAAGACATAGATATACGTGGTTCACCCAATGTGGCCTACGTCCACTAGATAAATTTCCAGGTACTTCCTTTATTATTATCCAGCAAATGAAGGGATACAACCTACAACACATCCATTGTAACTTCCTCTTCTCTCTCTCATAATCTCCTCTCTCAAAATACAATATTCAAGAATACAATACAATTCCTCATAAAACATGGTTTCCTTCTAGGGAAAAAAAACTTAACATAACTTCTACCGTCACATCTGCGACCTTATAATGAACGGTCCAGATTGACTACGAAATTATAATATTTGAATTGTGTAAAAAACAAATTGGGCCCCTCAAGGCTAGGGGAGGGCCAAGAATTGTGTATCCTACAGTATATTTGACCCACGTATGAATTAGGAAGATAATCAGGCTCCACAACCAATAATCTCCCACTTGGAGATTGATCACAAAAACTCCACTATTGTTGTACATGTTGGACTATGATCCACCTTGGACATGGAAAATTTATCATCTTCACCTTCATGCTTAAAGGCCAATTGAAACTGATCAGGAACTTAGTTTCTCCCTGGTTACTACCCTTGTTAGCATGTCTGCAGGACTATGGCTAGTATGTATCTTTTCCAACTTCAATTTTCCATCTTCCAAAATGGACCGTATGAAATGGTACTTGAGTTGTATATGCTTAGGCTTAGAATGGAAGGTTAAGTTCTTTGCAAGATGAATGGCACTCTGGATGACACAATACAACTTTATATTCTCCTTATTCTTTCCCAATTCCTTCATAAACCTCTATAACCAGATCATCTCTTTGTTGGCCTATGTAGCAACAACATACTTTTCTTTCGTTGTTGAAAGTGCAACAACCTTATGTAGTTTCAAAATCCAACTTATTGATCTTCCACCTACAATAAAAACACACTCTGGAGTGCTCCTCCCACTATCTTTATCACCTACCATATATGACTCAACAAAATAGTGTTTGAACCTCCAAAACATAATGCATGAGTACTAGTACCTCTAAAATAACTGAGAATCCATTTTACTGTATCCCAATGTTCTTTACCTGGATTGTTCATATACCTGCTTACAACTCCTACTGGATGTGCAATACATGGTCTTGTGCACACCATCACATACATCAAGCTGCCAATTTCTGATGAATAAGGGACCCTAGACATATATTTTATCTTGTAATTTCCCCAATCGGAGACCCTTTGTAATTGTACATATAGGTCGATGAGTCATTTATACTAATGGTTTTTGTAATGTATATATATACTAGTGAGACATTGACACCTAGTTTTGGTGTTGTGCAGAGAATTGTTATAAAGACAGAGTGTGCACATTTTATGTGTTGCATGCACCTGGGTAAGTGTGCACATTTTATGTGGTGCGTGCACTTGGGTTAGTGTGCGCTAATGACCTGGAAGTGCGCAGTAATGAGTTTTATGTGTGTGTGTGTGTGTGTGTGGTTTTTTATGTTTTGAGGTCAATGAGCCTGTGTGATTATGAGGTTGGTGAGCCTAGACGTAGATAGGCCAGTGTTCATATCCATGTAAATATAATCATGATTTTAATTTAATTTGGTGTTGCTACACGCTGACAGACTCAAACAAAAAGAGATGGGGGGCCTACTTCACCGAAAAAGGGAAAAGGAGGAAATATTTTAATAATATTTCCGAAAATGGTAATGTGTATATATTTTTATCTTAAGTTCCTGAGGGTAGGGAATGGGTCACCAAGTGGCTTAAAGCTACTTCTAGAGGTGACAAGTGTCAAGTCGAATGCATGCAAGATATATTGTTGACCTTAGTGTGTTTTGGGAATTATTGTTGCATTATCCATTATGTGGATGATTATTTAGATGGGTTGATAGCATTATTATTCATGTTGCAAGATCTCGTGAGCATAGGGAGGTCGGACTGTATGGAAAATCTGATTATTACCTTATCTACATCAAGAAGCTTGTAAGGAGTTGTGGAGATACATCCATATTTTCACTGTCGAAGAGTTGGATTGAAATACTATGAGAAGTCTCTCTATGTGAGATATTGGTTGTTGTGGAGTGGCTATTAGACCCATGGGCATACTCTCCAAGTGATATTTTTGTTGATATTTTTTCCCTGATGCGATGAGCATTAGTCGTAGGGATCAAATAATTTTGTTCCATCCTAATGTTGGTAACCATGGGAAAGGAAGTGGGGAAGTTGAAGGATTGATGAGCAAAGAAGGATCACACTTCCTTGGGTGTGACAGGTGCGTGGGGAAGGAGGGATTATGGGCTAGTTGCAACAATGAGCACTTAGGACTGGAAAATTTTGTTAAGTTTAAGAATATAGCTTATTCTTAGGAACCCTTTTTCCCTGGTGGAGTTGCACCCCATCTCGATGGTGACCTGTTTCTGAAAGCTATGAGCAACAACATCTATGGTTGGGAGGAACATCTGAGTCAAGGCCAAAGTTGGTGAATTTCATTTAAGATAAGTGTTCCTTATGTGTTTGTCTTGATTAATGCGTGCATT
Organism: Picea engelmannii; assembly: GCA_009831015.1. NCBI lineage: Eukaryota > Viridiplantae > Streptophyta > Pinopsida > Pinales > Pinaceae > Picea > Picea engelmannii. Next base: position 466,750 of record ML787904.1, on the reverse strand, counting down.
TTTTTTTATGTTTGACATAGGTTAAATTCTTATATGTGTTGCATATAAGTATTTGTTGTTATTTGGTTAATATTTCTTATATGTGTAAGTATGGCGCTTATAACCTGTAGTTGAAGTTGTGCATGGATATGATAATTATGGTTAGTCTTTCCAATTGGGGTTAACCTTCTGATTTTGGTTATGATCCATCAAGAAGAGGATTGAGAGGTCAGGTGAGAAGGATTTTAGTCTCTGTGCATAAAAAGGATGGAATCTATGTGTGCTTTCAGGGAGATAGATACCGCACAAAGTGAAAACAGAAGTGGTGCATGACGCACATAAGGTTGTGTGTGAAGTTATGTCATGTGATACGTTTGATGGTGTGCATAGTGTTTGATTTATTTCCATTGTTTTAAGATTATATTATAAAGAGTATGTTTCTTTCGTTGTTATAATTGTGTAGAGTGACTCAGTTTGGGTTGAGAGCGCTATTTCATGTGATGTTGAATGAGATTGTGGGTAAGAGTAGTAACTACACAGTGGAATTTTAGAGTAACATGGATTAGTAGTATGCTCGGGATGTTACAATTGGGTTGACTTGGAGCTACAAAAGTTGAGGTTGTGTGACGTGGCCCAGCATGGGGTGACTGGGGACGTTACAAAGTGGTTTTAGAGCATGGGTAAGGTGGTAATGGGACTCAGTGGGAGAATGGGTATGTTACAAAGTGGTATCAGAGCTATTGGTTCAACACTGGATTGGTATGGGCCAAAGATATTAGGAATAGATGTGTGCGTTAATAATTGGTGTCGTGCAGTACAAAGTTTAGTTTACGCGAAAAACCATTGGTGTGAGGTATAGAGTTATAATACGCGCAAGATTTTTGATGCACAGTTGTGTGCACTAGAGAAAGGATTATGACAAAGTGGTGCAAATTTTTCATGTAGTTGTTGCATGAAATCACCTAAGAAATCTCGTTGACTGTGCATTTTGTATAATTTTCAGTGATTATAGCAGGACGAAGTCGGTGTAGAAGATTAAAATTATGGAAGATGTGTAGAGGAATTGTAGTCTTGATGATGAATTTGGAGGTATGTATGTCGGTTCGGGTGTTGATGGTACAAAATCCAATGGGGAGCACATGAACTTGGTAGAAACTGTAAAATTATTGCACAAAGATGTCTAGAGATATAAGGATGGTAATGAAAGGCTTATGAGAGCCAAGGCACAGCAAGATGAATTCAATGCCAAATTGATGCAGAGTCTGGTCCAAATAGAAAATAATATGGATAAGGATACAAAGCCAAGTAGATTAAGAATTCATAGGTCACATGATGAGAAAATAAGAGAAGAAAAAAGTGTTGGTAAGCATTCTTTCAATAAAGCGCACAATAGTTTGAGTCCATCTCCTGTTAGAAAGCATAACATAAGGAATGGGATGGATGAGCAATAGAGGTAAATGAATAATATTAAACATCCTACCTTTGATGGTGAGAACAAAAAGGATGAGGATGTGGAGACCTGGTTGTTGGGTATGATGAAGTACTTCCATATGCAAAACTATTATGTGCAGACAAAAGGAAGGATTGTTATTTATTAGTTAAAAGGAAAGGCATCAATGTGGTGGTATCAGTATGAGAAAGTGTAGCACATTGACGAGAATAAATTGACTTGGAGAGATTTCAAGAGGTATGTCCAAAATGAATACTTAACCAAGTGGTACTATGATAGGAAGATGGAGTTCTTCGAACTCAATCTTGGGATTATGGTTATTGACGAGTATGAAAGAAGATTTTTAGAGTTGTTGAAATATGTGCCTTTCATCAAGGATGAACAAGTGAATATTCATAGGTATTTGATCCAAGTGGATATTGGTGGATAGCCACCTTTTCCACTGAATCAACATTGCAAGCCTATGGTTTTGATAAACCATGATATTCACCCTTTTGATGGGGAATGGAATGTAATAACATCTTCATTTCTTAATTACAGAAATCATGTAATGATCTTATTTGCATGTCTACAACATATCATTAATGCATTGGATCCCATTAGAAATTCACAATTAAACACACTTAGGCTAGAGTAGTATTGGGATGGGTGAATGCTCGGGAAGTCCTAGTATTTTACATGCATATGGAATTTTATAAACTTAGATTAATTTATCTAAGTTTATAAATGAGGCGAAGGAGGCCCTTTAAGCATGAAATAGAGTGTGATGTAAATCTTATTGTAAATTAAGTGTAGCCAACCTTTATTTATCTTCATAGATAAGCTACCCCATTCTGCCAGTTTGTGTTCGACATTGTTTTTCTATCTGATTCAGAAATAGAAGTTGGGTTTCACTATATTTTTGTGTTCTTTTCTATATTTTTTCTTTTGTCTCATTTCGTTCTCAATGCAATCTGGATCAGTGGTATCATAGTAGACTGCTTCTTGTCATTTCTCAAAGCATGTCCCCAGCGAGGATGGGGTATAGAGAGTTGATTCTTGAGCTAGTTTATCTTGAGGGAAACCTCTCTCACCAACCTACGAGACCTCCCATGGTGGAATAAAAGAGATATGACAGAGAAGGGGATCCTTTCAAGACATTTCTTGAGGAATCCCTCGCATGACAGAGGAACTAAATGATGGACAACTTTGCTCCGATCCTGCAATGAATATCGATGGACATTGGGGCACCTTCGACAAGCAGCCATTTCAGAGCTACAGAACCCTTCAAGGTAAAAGTAAATTTTGATATCCCCTTATTTTAACGCCAAATAAATGCAAATGCTCTAGAAAAATGTTTGAATTTCCTAGAAGGTTATTACTTTGTCATAAAATTTTCTGACAGTGAAAATATCATCTTCACACTCCTTAAATTCATTCCCCATGTCAGAGCTTAGTGGGAAGGTTACTGGGAGAGGTACACCAAGGATGAATTTTCACCATTCGGGAGAGAACCCACTTGGGCATCCTTTTGTATATTCTCTAAAGGAGGATTTCTACCCTGTCAGAAACTATGATGACCAATACATCAAATGGACAACTCTATGTTAGAAAAGAGACCAAATGGTGTCGGAGTACACCAACACATTTCATACCTTGCACTCAAAGTTGGGTACTCTGAGTGGCACTTGGTTTTGAAGTATCGTAGTGTTATACACAGGTACATCCAAACAGAGATGGATTTATTGTACATCTCCTCACTAGGATTTGTTTATAGATATGCAGACAAAATTGACCAGAAATTCAAGCAGTAGAGTAAGCGGGAGTTTGATTTTGAAAATATGCCACAATAGAAGCATGGAAAAGGAAACCCTAACTCAAAGAACGAAGGATAGAGCAAGGAAGGCCAACCAAAAGAGATCTACTCCAATATGAAGAAAAATAAGGGTAATGGGAAGTCTAAGAAAGACACCAGAAAGTGGTGTGAGTTCCACAACAACCCTTGGTACAACACTGATGAATGTCACTCAAAACAGTCATTGGTGGATGATCTCAAAGAAAAAGAATCATAACTTGACGTGGACTCTAATTCAAAGAACAATAAAGGGAAACATATCATCGATGCAGAACCCACGGCCACCATTGGAGACACAACAATACAACCATAAGAACCAGAGGAGCTTGAGGAGGGGGAGTGCCTCTTCCACTTGCATATGTGGGTAAAGGGGAATCCATTTCATTTCATTGTTGATATCTAGAGTCAGAATAACCTAATATCATACAATATTTTCAAGATATTGAATATTCCAATGATGCCACACCCCCAACCATACACCATCGGATGGTTGAGTCAAGGATGAGACATTTGTGTCAGCTAGCAGTGCCACTTTTCCTATGGAATCAAGCCCTTCAAGGATGAGGTAGTGTGTCATGTTTCCCCACTTCAATTATGTGATGTTATTTTAGGAAAACCATATATATGGAAACATCACGCTATCTATGAGTCTCATCCCCGCAGTGTCATTGCTACTCTAGGAGGTCATCTCTACAGGGTACGAGAGGTAGTTCTGACTACTATCTCAACAAAACAGTGCCACAAAGTAATCTCTCATACCATGAAGTTTATCCTCTTCATGATCCAGTCAAAATGTGAACATAAGGACACTGCGACCATTGTATCCTTATCCCATGACATTTCTATCCAGCAAAATAAAATAAAGAAGATTGGAGAGGGGCACGAACAAAATGAGACTCTTCCACATGTTTAGCATAGATCTATTGGCCATGACCCTTTTCATTTGTGCTTGTGTTTCCCACCAGTATCCCCCATTGATATCTTCTTTCTACATTTTCACCGACAGAGTCCTCCCATAGTTAGAGCAAGGTAGATCATGCACCCAAATATTTTTAAAGGATCCATCACCTCCAACAGGTTCATGACATCCTTCCACGAGAAAAGTACAAGCAGGACATCTACTTGAACAAGGCAAGCGACTCACCATGGTTCAGATTCAACAGAAGTTTCCCCATCTCCTGAGGGAACTTAACACTATGGGAACCATTTCTTCCTTAGGGGGGAGGAATGATCCAGGTGGATCCCAGTGGCCAACCACCTTTTCCACTGAATCACCATTTTGAGCCTATGGTTTTGATAAACCATGATATTCACCCTTTTGATGGGGAATGGAATGTAATACCATATTCATTTTTTAATTATAGACATAATGTAATGATCTTATGTACATGTGTAAATCATAGTGTTAATTCACCGAATCCCATTAGAACTCTGTAGTTAAGCACGCTCAGGATAGAGTAGTACTGGGATGGGTGACTTCCCAGGAAGTCCTGGTATTTTTCATTCCTATGGAATTTTATAAACTTAGATTAACTCATCCCACATGCATCATGGTAATTGTTCTCCTCTCACTCTCTGATATATAATTCAAGTGAAGGAGCCCCTTTAAGCATGCAATGGAGTGTGATGTAAATCTTGTTGCAAATGAAGCATAGCCAACATCTCTTTCTCTTCAGAGAAAATCTATCCCTTTCTTCCAGTTTGTGTTCTACATTGTTTTTCTATCTGATTGAGTAATAAAAGTTGGGTTTCACTGTATTTATGTGTTCTTTTCTTTATTTTTTATTTTGTCTCGTCTCATTCTTAGCATAATATGGATCAGTATCTAAGTGGATTACCATCATTTATCAGTGACAATATATAGTATGATGATCCCAAGACATTGGAAGAAACCATAAGGCGTGCTAAGTGTCTTTATGAGTAGCAAAGGAGAAGGTTGACTTTCCAAAAGGCTTGGGAAGAGAAGATGAAAAGTAAGGTGGAACAGAGGAAGAAGGGAGTTAAGACACTATTTTTTAGAAATACTACACAAGGACAATCAAACCTTCAAGAGCCCAGAATGTCGAAGACATTAGGAAAAAAATCATGGAAGCAACCTACGCAGTGTTGGGGTTGTGGTAGAAATCATATGCACAGATATTTCCCTCAAAGAGGTCATAAAGCAAGGAGTGTGCATAGTGTAAAGCAAGTTGCAATAGTTGAGGACATGGTTGGAAATGTGACAAGGATTTACACTGCACTGGATAACAAGTAGGTTGAATTCCAGTCACACGTGATCAAGGTGGAAGGTAATATTAATGACCAACCCATTGCTATTTTAATAGACTCATGAGCTAGTCATAGTTATCTAGATCCTATGTTGTCGGAAAGATTCAATCTCTTGAGAAGCAAGTTTTGGAAACCTTGGTTGGTTTAGTTAGCTACATAAGAAAAAATAAAAATCAATGAGATGGTTAAGGCATGTCCATTGGAGATGAATGGACTACGCACAAAGGTTGATTTGAATATCATACCTTCTGGTTCATACAATTACCTCATTAGTATGGAATGGTTGGACGAGCACCATGTTTTCATGGATTGTTACAATAAGGCATTCAATTTTCTAGATGAGAAAGGAAATTTGATTTATGTTCAAGGAATTTGAGTTATGTTCAAGGAATTATAGGAAAGGATTTCAAGTATTCGCATTACACATGGAAGAGGAACCTAAGGATAAAGTGCCAAGTGAGGGAGAATGTGTAGTATTGAAAGAATATGAGGATGTCTTTACAGAGATACCGGTATTTCCTCTGAAAAGAGATATTGACTTCTCTATAAATATGATGTCGGGAGCAGCAACTGTATCCAAGACTCCTTATAGGATGACTATGTCAGAACTGAAGAAGTTGCAGATGAAACTTGAAGAACTTCTAAAGAAAGGGTATATATGTCCAAGTGTGTCGCCTTGGGCTGTGCCCGTTTTTTCGTGAATAAGAAGGATGGTACGTTGATACTTTGTATCAACTTCAGATAGTTGAACAAGGTAACAATGAAGAACAAGTATCATTTTCCAAGGATATATGACATGTTTGATCAGCTGAGAGGCACTCATATTTTTTCAAAGATAGATCTCAGATATGGATATCACTAAGTAGTAATAAAAGAGGAATATATTAATAAGACTATTGTCATAACAAGGTATGGTCACTATGAGTTTACAATGGTTCCTTTTGGGTTTTCGAATCCACCTGTTGTCTTCATGTGCTTAATGAATGGATTTTTCAGGGAGTACTTGGATAAGTTTGTCATTGTATTTTTGGATGACATTCTTATCTACTCAAAGTCTGAAGAAGAACACGAGCATCACTTGAGGATGGTGTTGCAGGTATTGAGGGGGCATCATATTTATGAGAATTTGAGCATGTGTTCATTTTATCAACAATAAATTCACTATTTTGGTCATATTATTTCAGAATAAGTAATTGTTGTGGACCCAACGAAGATAAAATTCATTGAGGAATGGCCAACTCCAAGAAATGTCGCATAAATGAGATCATTTATGGGACTCACGGGGTACTACAGAAGGTTTATTGAAGGATTTTCACAGATTTCACATCCAATTACATCCTTGCAAAAGAAAAGTGTGTGATTTGAGTGGACTCCAGATTGTGCAAGGAGTTTTCAGCACTTAAAGAGTTTGTTGACAAGTGTGTCGATTTTGAGGATTGTTGATCGAGATTACAGACTTCATTGTGTGAACGGATGCAAGAAAGGAAGGAATCAGTGGAGTCCTGATTTAGAATGGACATGTGGTGTGTTATGAATCAAGGAATTTGAAGGAGCATGAAAGACTTTATGCCACACATGAATTGGAATTGGCATCCATAGTGCAAGATTTGGGGATGTGGTGGCATTATCTCATGGGTAAGATATTTGAGATGAGAACAAACCATTGTAGTCTGAAGTATTTATTTGGATATCCAAGTTTGAATTCCAAAAAAAGCAGGTGGTTAGAATTCCTTAGTGAGTATGACTTTAACATAAAGCATATTGGGGGGAAAGAGAACAAGGTGGCTGACACACTCAATAGAAGGGTGCATGAGATGCATTCTACGGCCATTAGCATGTACCAAACAGAATTTTGGAAGTTTCCAAATTAGATCTACACTATATGGATATAAGTATGACTTTACAACAAAGTATGATGCAAAAGAAGTCGGAAGGATATGAACTAAGAGAGAATGGGATCCTTGTGTATAGATGTAGATTCTATGTGCCGAATGATCAGGAATTGAAGAACCTGATATTGTCAAAGATACATAAGGTTCCTTATGTTGGAAATCGAGGTTACCAGAAGACTCTTGTCATGATCAAGAAGCAATACATTTGGCCAGGTATGAAAAAGGAAGTTGTGGATTTCGTTGTGAGGTGTCTCAAATGTCAGAAGTTCAAGGTTGAGCCCATACATCTAGTTGGTTTGTTGCAGCCCTTTCCCATTCCAGAGTGAAAGTGGGAAGTGGTGACCATGGAATTTATATGTTAAGAACCAAATATCAATATAGCATAGAAAAACCTCAAAACAAGTACTCAACGCCTTGAAAAAGAGATAATTTTAGATAACAAGCCTCTTCAAGGGGGGAAACTCCTTTTACCCCATATAAATGTTCAAGTACAAGATGATTCCAAATGAAAATGTATCCTTGGTATATATAAGAGACTAGGAGGTATAATTACAACTAATCGAATAAAGCTGACATAAGTAAAATAACATTACTAATGTAATATGCCCCAATTAAGGGGTAATGAGCCAATATTAGGGCTTAACATTATAACTAAGTAAAGCAACGTGATTCTATTATGGTGGTGATGGAAAAGATTACTAACGTTGCCCATTGTATTCCAATGAAGTCTGCACATAAGGCAGCTGACATTGTTGAGTTATACTTGCGCGATGTTGCTAAGCTACATGGTGTACCTAAGATGATTTTGTCTGACAAAGATTCCAAGTTCACTTCGATTTTTTGGAAAGGGTTATTCAAGGGATTCAGGATAAATCTGAATTTCAGCACAACATATCACCCTGAGATAGATGGTTAGACGGAGAGAGTAAATCAGGTGATTGAAGACATGATGAGGATGTATGTGATGGATAGGCCATCGAAGTGGGAAGTCTACTTTCATTTGGTATATTTTTGTTAAAAAAATGGGTATCAAGCATATTTAAAGATGAGCCCATTTGAAGCACTTTATGGAAGAAAGTGCAGCGCGCCATTAAGTTGGAATAACCCAACATACCACGGAGTAGTTGGTCCAGATCTACTCCGAAAAATGGAGGAGAAGATGGTAAAGATAAGGAAGAACCTAAATGTTTTCCAAGACAGAAAGAAGAGTTTCATAGATAAAGGAAGAAACCACAGGGTATTTTGAGTGGTTGATCATGTGTTTATGAAAGTGAAGGTCAGGCATAGTTCCTTGAAGTTGGGAAAGTGTTATAAGTTAGCAACGCGGAATTTTGAGTCATTTGAAATGCTTGAAAGGATTGGTCTTGTTTCTTACATGCTTGTGTCCTTATGTATTCATAATGTTCTCCATGTGTCATTTCTTAAGAAGTATGCACTTGATGTTAATCATGAAATTGGTTGGAATGTGATTTGGGTGGAGCCAGAAGGAGGATTTCAAGTGTGATCAGTTTTCATATTGAATCGGAAAGTCAAGCAGCTTCATAATTGAACCATGGAGTTGGTAAAGGTATAATGGACATGGTATGGTCTTTAGTATGCAACTCGAGAGCACGAGGATGTTATGCAAGCAAAGTATCCTCATCGTTTTTATGATGCTTGAAAATTTTGTATGTACATGTGTATATGATGCACTGAGGACAATGCATAAATAAGGGGAAGGGGATTGTAATGTCCCTGATCCGGGGCCCTTTGTAAATGTACATATAGGTTGGTGAGTCATTAATACTAATGGTTTTTGTAAAGTATGTATAGGCTAGTGAGCCATTGACACCTATTTTTGGTGTTATGTGCATCTTAGTAAATGCGTGAAGAATTGTTATAGAGACAAGGTGCACACATTTTATGTGTTGCGTGCACCTGGGTAAGTGCACAAATTTCACTGTGTTGCGCACATTTGGGTTAGTGCACGGTAATGACCTGGAAGTGCACAATAATGAGTTATATATATGTATATATGGTTGTTTGTGTTTTGAGGCTAGGGATCCTGTGTGATTATGAGGCTAGTGATCCTATACACAGATAGGCCATTGCATCTATCCATATAAATATAATCATGATTTTAATATAATTTGGCATTGTTGCAAACTGATAGACTCAGAAGAAAAGAGATGGGGGACCTAATCCACTGAAAAGGGGAAAAGCGGGAAATATTTTAATAATCTTTCAGAAAATGGTAATGTGGATATGTTTTTATCCTAATTTCTTGAGGGTAGGGAATGGGTCACCAAGTGGCTTAAAGCTACTTCTAAACGTGACAAGTATCAAGTGGAAGGCATGCAATATAAATTACTCACCTTAGTTTGTTTTGGGAATTACTGTTGCATTATCCATTATGTGGATGATTATTCAGAGGGGATGATAGAATTATTATTCAAGTTGCAAGCTATCGTGAGCAGAGGCGGGTCGAACTATATGAAAAATATGATTATTATCTTATCTACAACGAGAATCTTGTAAGGGGTTGTGTGGCTACATCCATAGTTTCATTGTTGAAGAGTTAGGTTGACAGACCGTGAGCAGTCTCTTTGGGTGAGAGACTGGTTGTTGTGGAGTGGTTGTCAGACCTGTGGGCATACTCTCTAGGGGATAGTTTTTCTAAGAGTTGTTCCCTGGTGCACTTAGCATTAGTCACAAGGATCATATGCTTTTGTCCCAAACTTGTTGATGGTAACCCTGGAAAGGGAAGTGGGGCAACTTAAGGACTGATGAGAAGAGAAGGGAAACACTTCTTTGGGTGTGAAAAGTACATAGGGAAGGGGGACTGTGGGATAGTTGTAGTAGTGATCACTTAGGACTGGGAAATTCTATTGAGTTTTAGAACATAGCTTGTTGTTAGGAACCCTTTTTCCCTGGTGGATTTGCACCCAAGATCAGGGGTGACTTGTTGCTGAAAGATATGAGAAACGACGTATATGGTTGGGAGGAACATCTGAGTCAAGGCCATAGTTGGTGACTTTCATTTAAGATAAGTGTTCCTTATGTGTTTGTCTTGATTAATGAGTGCATTTTTGTTTATGTTTGACATGGTTTAAATTTTTGTAAGTGTTGCATATAAGTGTTTGCTATTATTTGGTTGATATCTCTTGCACATGTAAGTATGGCACTTATAACATGTATCTATAGCTATGCATGGATATGATAATTATGGTTAGTCTTGCTAGTTGGGGTTAACCTTGTGATTTTGGTTATGATCCATCAAGAAGTGGATTGAGATGTCGGGTGAGAAGGATTGTAGTCTATGTGCATACAAAGGTTCGAATAATTTTGTGTGTTCAAAGAGACAGATCCTACGCACAATGAAAATAGAAATGGTGCATGATGCCCAGAAGGTTGTGTGCGCATTTATGTTGTGTGATTAGTTTGTTGGTGCGCACATTGTTTGAGTTATTTTTTTATGTTTTCATATTGTATTAGAAAGAGTATGTTTCTTCTGTTGTTATAATTGTGTAGCACGACTCAATTTGGGCTGAGATCATTATTTCATGTGATGTTTCACGAGATTGTGGGTAAGAGTAGTAATTGCACAGTGGAATTTTAGAGTAACATGGATCAGTAGTATGTTTGGGATGTTACATTTGGGTTGATTTGGAGCTACAAAAGTTGAAGTTGTGTGACGTGACGTGGCCCAAGTTGGGGTGACTCATGACATTACAAAGTGGTTTCAGAGCATGGGTAAGGTGGTAACGGGACTCAGTGGGAGACTAGGTATGTTACATATATGTTATTGCGTCTTGGGACAAATTTCCTTTGTTAATTTGAAATGGTTGGCCAAAGGTGTACTAATTGGTTTTTCATTATTCATTCTAAACCTCTCCAACAACTTCTCTATGTACTCACCCTGAGACAATGTCAATTTGCGATTTTTCATGTCTCTTTTATTCTCATACCAAGGATTCTCTTTGCAACACCCAAATCCTTCGTGGAAAATGAATTAGTTAATTTATTCTTGAGAATATTTATATCATGCATGTTAGACCCTGCAACAACCATGTCATCTACATACAATAACAATACAATATATCTTCCATTTTCTAGCCTCTTAAAATAAGCACAGTGATCAAAATGACATCTAGTATAACCTTGTTCTCTCATAAACCTGTCAAAATTCAAATACCACTACCTTAAAGATTTCTTTAGGCCATACAAGATATTCTTCAACATGCATACCAAATTCTCCTTCCCTTTGACCCCATACCCCTGTGGTTGCTGCATATAAATTTCTTCATCCAAATCCCCATGGAGAAAAGTTGTTTTTATATATAGTTGTTCAAGATTCAAATATTATACTTCCACAAGGCTTAAAATAGTTCTAATTGAAGTCATTTTAACAACAGAAGAAAATATTTCATCAAAATATATACCTTTCTTCTATGCAAACCCCTTTACAACAAGTCTGGACTTGTATCGATTTTTGCCTCCATCTTCTTCCTTCATCCTGTAAACCCATTTAGTCTACAATGCTCTTTTTCCTACAGGAAACTGAACCAAGTCCCAGGTCTAGTTGTTTACCAAGGAATCCATTTCCTCATTCATGCCTTGCTCCCACTTCCTTTTAGTGTCTACCTACATTGCATCTTCGTAACTTTCTAGTTCACCTGAATCAGTCAACTATAAATAATACAATGAAGAAGAGTAATGTTCATGGGGTCTACTTAACCTGTTAGATATTCTAACAACACTTGCAGGAGTTTGAGGTACATGTTGCTCATGTTGTTGTACATTTTGATTTTCTGGTATATTTGGAGTTTCTTTTTCAATGATCTTATCAAGCACTTTGTATTCTGGTTTTTATTTTTCTTGTTTCTTTCCCTGCAACTGATATTTGTACATCACCTTCTCATTGAATATGACACATCTACTCCTAATGATTTTTTAATTTTCATAAGCCCATAAGCGATAAGAAAAATCATTAACACAGTATCAAATAAAGGTACACTTATTGGATTTTGCTTCAAGTTTTGTTCTATTTTCTTTATCAATATGGACAAATGCTTCACAATCGAAAGTCTTCATAAATGAATAGTTTACATTTTTACCTTTTCATGCCTCCTTTGGAATGCCACCATCGAAAGAGCTTGAAGGTCCTATGTCTATTAATTAAACAACAGTATCTACAACATTTGTCCAGAACTATAAGGGAAACCCAACATGCAATCTCATACTCCTTGCACGTTCCATGATTGTCATGTTCATCGTTTCTGACACAGCATTTTCTTGTGGTGTTCTTGGAACGGTTTTCTCTCTACGAATCCCCTGGTATGAACAATAATTATCAAAATCCTTGATGCAGTTTTCACCTTCATTATCTTACATGAGACACTTCAACCTTTTTCCTATCTCATTCTCAACCAAACCTTTCCATTTCCTAAAAGTATCAAAAACATCATATTTTTTTCGAATAAAATAAACTCAAGTTTTCCTAGTTGCATCATCAATAAAAGTAACATAATAACAAGATCCACCAAGCGATGATACCTAAGTTGGCCCCCATACATATATATGCACAAGCTCTAACTTTTCTCTCTTTTTTTCTTTCTGACTCTAATAAATATGACTCTCTTATGTTTTCCATAAACACAGTGCTCACAAAAATCCAAATCAATTTGTTTGAGATATGGAAAAAAAATCATTTTGTGAAGTATTTGCATCCCCTTCTCACTCATGTGTCCAAGCCTATGATGCCACAGTGTTGTATCCACTCATGTAGAAGCTAAAGAGATAGAAGAGTCAGCATTACCAGTACAAAAATACAATGTACCTACCTTCTCTCTTTTTTCTATCACCAGTTATCCTTTAGTGACCTTCCATTCCTTATATGTAAATGTAGATATACAACCTTCACTTTCAATGGTGGAAGAAAAGAGAGATGAGAGAGAAGGAGATCCTTTCAATATGTTTCTTGAGGAATCCCTCTCGTGACAAAGGAATGAAATGATGGAAAAAAAATGCTCAGATATTGCAATGACTACCGATAGAGACTGAGGCATCTTCGACAAGCAAGCATTTCAAAGGTGGAGCACCCTTCAAGGTACAAGTAAATTTTTTATCCCCTTATTTTAAGGCCAAATAGATGCAGATGCTTTAGAAAAATGGTTGAATTTTCTAGAAGGTTATTACTTTGTCCAAAAATTTTCCGACTGTAAAAGGATCACCTTCGCGCTCCTTAAATCCCTTCCCCATGTCAAATCTTGTTGGGAAGGTTACTGGGAGAGGTACACTGTGGATGAATCTGCACCATTTAGGAGATAACCCACTTGGTCAAGCTTTGTAGATTCCCTAAAGGAGGATTTCTACCTTGTCAAAAACTATGACGACCAATACATCACATGGATAACTCTATGTTAGAAAGGAGACCAAATGGTGTTGGAGTACACCAACATCTTTCATACCTTGCACTCAAATTTGGGTATCAAGTACTCTGAGTGGAACCCGGTTTTGAAGTATCGCAGTGGTATACACAGGTACATACAAACAAATACGGATTTAATGGACATCTCCTCATTGGTAGCTACTTATCGATATGTAGACAAAGTTGAGAAGAAATTCAATCAATAGAGTAAGTGGGAGTTCAGGTTTGAAAATATGCCACAACAGAAGCAAGGAAAAGGAAAATCTAACTCATAGAACAAAGAACAGAGAGAGGAAGACCAACCTCAAGAGATCCAATCCAAGATGTAGGAAAATAAGGGTAACATAAAGTCTAAGAAAGACACCGGAAAGTGGTGTGAGTTCCACAATAGCCCTTGGTACAACACTGATGAATATCGCTTGAAACAGTCATTAGTGGCCGACCTCAAAGAAAAAGAATCAGAACCTGACGTGGACTCAGATTCAAAGAACAATAAATGAAAACAAATCATCGATGTAGAACCCACTTCCACCATCGTAGCCACAACAATACAACCAGAAAAAAAAAAAGGAGCTTGATGAGGGAGAGTGCCTCTTCCACTCACAGATGTTGGTAAAGGGTAATCCATTGCATTTCATTGTTGATAGCGGGAGTTAGAAGAACCTGATATCAATCGAGATTGTCAATAGATTGAAGTTTCCAATGATCCCACACCCCCAACCATACACCATCGGATGGTTGAGTCGAGGATGAGAAATCAGTGTCAGCGAGCAGTGCCACTTGTCCTATGACATCAATCCCTTCAAGGATGAGGTAGCGTGTGATGTTTCCCCACTTGAAGTATGTGATGTTATTTTAGGAAAACCATATATGTGGAAACGTCATGCTATCTATGAGTCTCGGCCCCGCGGTCCCGCAAATTAATCTCTCATACCACAAAGTTTATCCTCTTCATGATCCAGTTATAAGGTGAACATAAGGACACTGCGACCACTATATCCTCAGCCCATGATGTTTCTATCCAGCAGAAGCAGGTCGACAACACTGGAGAGGATCATGAACAAAATGATATTCTTCCATATATTTAGCATAGCTCTATTGGCCATGACCCTTTTCAGGTGTGCTTGAGGTTCCCACCAGTAACCCCCATTGATATAGCTCTTCTTGTTGCATTTTAACCCACAGAATCCTCCCACACTCAAAGCAAGGTGGATCATGCACCTAAATCTGTTGAATGGATCCAACACCTCCAATAGGTTCATGACATCCTTCCACACAAAAAGTATAAGCAAAGAATCTACTTCAACAAGGCAAGCCACTCACAAAGGTTCATATTTAACAGAAGTTTCCCCATCTCCCAAGGGAACTTGACACAATGGGGACCATTGCTTGATAAGAGGGGAGGAATGATCTAGGTGGATCTCGGTGGCCAACCACCTTTTCCACTGAATCAACATTTTGAGCGTATGGTTTTGATAAACCATGATATTCACCCTTTTGATGGGGAATGGAATGTAATACTATCTTCATTTGTTAATTACAGACATCATGTAATGATCTTATGTACATGCCTACAACATAGAGTTAATGCACCGGATCCCATTAGAACTCTACAGTTAAGCACGCTCGAGCTAAAGTAGTATTGGGATGGATGACTACACGAGAAGTCATAGTATTTTACATGCCCATGGAATATTATAAACTTAGATTAATTTACCCCACGTTCATCAAGGGAATTGTTCTCCTCTCACTCTCTCATATATAATTGAGGTGAAGGAGGCCCTTTAAGCATGCAATGGAGAGTGATGTAAATCTTGTTTCAAATGAAGCGTAGCGAACATATATTTCTCTTCAAAGAAAATCTACCCCTTTCTTCTAGTTTGTGTTCTAGATTATTTTTCTATCTGATTGAGTAATAGAAGTTGGGTTTCATTATATTTCTCTGTTCTTTTCTTTATTTTTTCTTTTGTCTCGTTCCATTCTCAGCATAATATGGATTATTATCTGAGTGTATTACCCTCATTTATCAATGACAATATATAATATGATGATCCCAAGACATTGGAAGAAACCATAAGGCACGCTAAGTGTATTTATGAGCAGCAAAGGAAAAGGTTGACTTTCCAAAAGGCTTGGAAAGACAAGATGAAAAGTAAGGTGCAACAAAGGAAGAAGGGATTTAATCCACTATTTTTTAGAAATACTACACAAGGACAATCAAACCTTCAAGAGCCCAGAATGTCGAACATAGTAGGAAAAAATTCATGGAAACAATCTATGCAGTGTTGGGGTTGTGCTGGAAATCATATGCGTAGATATTGTCATAAAAGAGGTGATAAAGCAAGGACTGCGCACATTATAAAGCAAGTTGCGACAATTGAGTACATCATTAGAAATGTGCCAAATATTTACACTGCGTTGGATAGCAAGCAGGTTGAGTTCCATTTACACATGAATGAGGTGAAAGGTAATATTAATGACCAACCCATTGTTATGTTAATAGACTCAAGAGCTAGTCATAGTTATCTAGATCCTAAGTTGGTGGAAAGATTCCATCTCTCGAGAAGCAAGTTTGGAAAACCTTGGTTGGTGTAGTTAGCTACAGAAGCAAAAAGGAAAATAAATGAGATGGTTAAGGCATGTCCATTGGAGATGAATGGACTGCACACAAATATTGATTTGAATATCATACCTTTGGGTTTGTACGATTTCCTCATTAGTTTGGATTGGTTGGACAAGCACCATGTTGTCCTGGATTGTTAAAATAAGGAAATTTTATTTATGTTCAAGGAATTCCAAGTGTTGTGACTATCAGAGAAGTTCCATCATTGTAGTTGAGAAAATCTACAGGAAAGGATGTCAAGTATTTGCAGCGCACATGGAAGAGGCACCTAAGGATAAAGTGCCAAGTGCAAGAGATTGTGCAGCATTGAAAAGATATGAGGATGTATTTAAAGAGATACTAGGATTGCCTCCAAAAAGATATATTGACTTCTCTATAAATCTGATGTCGAGAGAAGCACATGTATCCAAGACTCCTTATAGGATGAGTACACCAAAATTGGAGTTGCAGATGCAACTTGAAGAGCTTCTGAAGAAAGGGTATATACATCCAAGTGTGTCACCTTTGGGTGTGCCAGTTTGTTCATGAATAAGAATGATGGTAAACTGATACTTTGTATCAACTTCAGACAGTTGAACATGGTAACAGTGAAGAACAAGCATTCTTTCCCAAGGATAGATGGCATGTTTGATCAACTGAGAGGCGCTCAGATTTTTTCAAAGATGGATCTCAGATATGGATATCACCAAGTAAGAATAAAAATGGAATATATTAGTAATAATTCCTTCATAACAAGGTATGGTCACTATGAGTTTACATTGGTGCCTTTTGGGTTGTCGAATGCACCAGTTGTCTTCATGTGCATAATGAATGGAGTTTTTAGGGAGTACTTAGATAAGTTTTTCATTGTATTTTTGGATGGCATTCTTATTTACTCAAAGTATGAAGAAGAGCACGAGCATCACTTGAGGATGGTGTTGAAGGTATTGAGGGAGCATCATCTTTATGTGAAGCTGAGCAAGTTTTCATTTTATCAGCAACAAACTCACTATTTGGGTCATATTATTTCATGAGAAGGAATAGTTGTGGACCCAACGAAGAAAAATCCATTGAGGAATGGAAAACTCCAAGAAATGTTGCAGAAGTGAGATCGTTTATGGGACTCGCGAGGTACTACAGAAGGTTTATTAAAGGATTTTCATATATTTCACATCCAATTACATCCTTGCAGAAGAAAAGTATGTGATTTGAGTGGACTCCAGATTGCACAAGGATTTTTTAACACTTGAAGAGTTTGTTGACAAGTGCATCGATTTTGAGGATTGATGATTGTTAAGAACCAAATATCAATATAGCATAGAAAAACCTCAGAATAATTACTCAATGCCTTGAAAAAGAGAGAAATTTAGATAATAATCCTCTTCGAGGGGACAACTTCCTTATGGCCACATAAATGTACAATTCCAAGATGATTCCAAATGAAAATTTCTCCTTGGTATATATAGGAGACTAGGAGGTATAATTACAACTAATGGAATAAATCC
>ML787904.1:428336-444005 GCA_009831015.1 Picea engelmannii | reverse complement strand
TGAAACTCGTACCAGAACTACTACAGACTATCCAATATCCAATGAAACCAGTCTCACTCAATTAGATACTCTAGGAAGAAGTTATGATTGTTTTACCTGGAACACCTTCTTGAGACTAGTCAATAGGACTAGTCATATACCCTATCTTACACAGGGTGTATATACTAATGTAAGATGACCCAAAAGCTAAAAATTTTACAATAGATACCTTACTAATTTATGTGAATATCCTCTAGATTTTAGGGTCTGAAACGTTACAGAAAATATTTTATAGAGAAAATTCTGCAATGACTCAGTTCAGGATGATTCCAGAACCCTATTTTGCACATGTTGTATCTCTGAAATTATAAGGCCTCGGGAGATGAAATTTTAACCCAACGTACCTTGATCTGTCTAATAAATATCCTCCAAGCCGTTCCTTCTGAAAAATTGTAGAAAAAAAGTTATAGAGAAAATTTCAAGGTGTCTCAGATGTAGCAGCGAAACCCCAAGACCTTGAGCTCTGATACCATATGTTAAGAACCAAATATCAATATAGCATAGAAAAACCTCAAAATAAGTACTCAATGCCTTGAAAAAGAGATAAATTCAGATAATAAGCCTCTTTGAGGGGGCAACCTTCGTATTCCCACATAAATGTACAATTCCAAGATGATTCCAAATGAAAATGTCTCCTTGGTATATATAGGAGGCTAGGAGGTATAATTACAACTAATGGAATAAATACGACATAAATAAAATAACATTACTAATGTAATATGCCCAAATTAATGGGTAATGAGCCAATATTAGGGCTTAACAATGATTCAGATGCAGACTTCATTGTGTGAACAGATGCATGCAAGGAAGGAATCGGTGGAGTCCAAAGTCAGAATGGATATTTGGTGTGCTACAAATCAAGGAATTTGAAGGAACACGAAAGACTCTATGCCACACATGAATTGGAATTGGCAACCATAGTGCAATCTTTGAAGATGTGGGGGAATTATCTCATGGGTAAGATATTTGAGATGAGAACAAACCATTGTGGTCTGAAGTATTTGTTTGGATATCCAACTTTGAATTCCAAAAAAAGTAGTTGGTTAGAGTTCCTTAGTGAGTATGACTTTGACATAAAGAATATCACGGCAAAAGAGAAGAAGGTGGTTGACGCACTCAACAAAAGGGTGCATGAGATGCATGTTATGCCCATTATCATGTACCAGAAAGATTTACGCGATAGAATTTTGGAATTTTCCAAATCATATCTCCTATATGGATATAATTACGACTTTACAACAAGGTATGTCGCAATAGAAGTTGGAAGGATATGAGATAAGAGAGGATGGTATCCTCATGTATAGATGTAGATTCTATGTGTCAAATGATCAGGAATTGAAGAACCTAATATTGTCAAATATGCATAAGGTTTCTTATGTTGGAAATCAAGGTTACTAGAAGATGATTTTCACGGTCAAGAAGCAATACTTTTGGTGAGGTATGAAAAAGGAAGTTGTGGATTTCATTGCGAGGTGTATCGAATGTCAAAAGGTCAAGGTTGAGCATAGACATCCAGCTGGTTTGTTGCAGCCCTTTCCCATTCCTGAGTGGAAGTGGAAAGTGGTGACCATGGACTTTATAACTAAGCTTCCTAGGACTACTAACCAACGTGATTCTATTATGGTCGTGGACAATATTACTAAAGATTCCCATTTTTTTCCAGTGAAGTCAACACATAAGGTGATCGACATTTCTGAGATATATGTGTGCAATGTTTCTAAGATGAATGGTGTACCTAATATGATTGTGTCTGGTAGAGATTCCAAGTTCACTTCAAACTTATGGAAAGGGTTATTCAAGGGATTCGGGACAACTCTGAATTTCAGCACAACATATCACCCTGAGATAGATGGTCAGACAGAGAGAGTAAATCAGGTGATTGAAGACATATTGAGGATGTATGTGATGGATAAGAAATTGAAGTGGGAAGACTTCTTTCAATTGGTAGAGTTTGGTTAACAAAATGGGTATCGGCATGTTTAAATATGAGCCCATTTGAAGCACTTTATGGAAGAAATTGCAGCACACCAGTAAGTTGGGATAACCCAGCAGACCGTGTAGTAGTTGGGCCATATCTACTTCGAGAAATGGAGGAGCATATGGTAAAGATAAGGAAAAACCTAAAGGTTTCCCAAGACAAGCAGAATAATTGCATGGGTAAAGTTAGAAACCAGAGGGAATTTAGAGTGGGTGATCACTTGTTTATAAAAGTGAAGGCTAGGCACAGATCCCTGAAGTTGGGAAAGTGTTCTAAGTTAGCAGCACGCTATTGTGAGCCATTTGAAATCCTTGAAAGGATTGGTCATGTCACTTATATGCTTGCATTTCCTACGTCCTTGTGCATTCATAATGTGCTCCATGTGTCACTACTTAAGAAGTATGTACTTAATGTTAATCATGACATTGATTGGAATGTGATTCAGGTGGAGCCAGAAGACAGATTTTAAGTGCGACCGGTTTTCATACTGGATTGAAAATTCAAGCAGCTTCGGAATCGAGCCATGGAGCTGGTAAAGATCCATTGGACTTGGTATGGTATTGAGGATGTAACTTGAGAGAACAAGGATGTTATGTGAGCAGAGTATCCTCATCTTTTTAAAGATGTTTGAAAATTTTGTATGTATATGTGTATATGATGCACTGAGGACAGTGCATAAATAAGGGGGAGGGGATTGTAATGTCCTCGATCTGGGACCCTTTGTAATTGTACATATAGGTTGGTGAGTCATTAATACTAATGGTTTTTGCAATGTATATATAGGCTAGTGAGCCATTGACACCTATTTTTGGTGTTGTGCTCATCTTAGTAAGTACGCGGAGAATTTTTATAAAGACAAGGTGCAAAATTTTTTTGTGTTGCACGCACCTGGGTAAGTGCGCACATTGCACTATGTTACGTGCACTTGGGTTAGTGTGCGGTAATGACCTGGCGTAGTAATGAGTTATATAAATTTATATATGGTTGTTTGTGTTTTGAGGTTAGGGAGCCTGTGTGATTATGAAATTGGTGAGCCTAGACGCAGATAGGCCAGTGCGCCTATCCATCTAAATATAATCATGATTTTAATATAATTTGGCATCATTGCACGTTGACAAAGGGAAAAGGGGGAAATATTTTAATAATCTTTTTGAAAAGGGTAATGTGGATATGTTTTTATCCTAAGTTCCTGAGGGTAGGGAATGGGTCACCAAGTGGATTAAATATAATTCTAAAGGTGACAAGTATCAATTGGAAGGCATGCATTATATATTCTTGGCCTTAGTGTGTTTTGGGCATTATTGTTGCATTATCCATTATGTGGATGATTATTTAGAGGGGATGATAGCATTATTATTCATGTTGCAAGCTATCATGAGAAGAGGGGGGTCAGACTATATGAAAAATTCGATTATTACCTTATCTTCATTGAGAGGCTTGTAAGGGGTTGTGGGGCTACATCCAGAATTTTGTTGTTGGAGAGTTGGGTTGACAAACCGTGAAAAGTCTCTCTGGGTGAGAGATTGGATGTTGTGGAGTGATTGTCAAACCTATGGGCATACTCTCCAGGCGAGAGTTTTGTTGAGATTTGTTCCCTGGTGTGCTGAGAATTATTCGCAAGGATAAGTTACTTCTATCCCAACGTGTTGATGGTAACCCTGGGAAGGGAACTGGGGCAGCTAAAATACTGATGAGTAGAGAAAGGGAACACTTCTTTGGGTGTGACAGGTGCATGGGGAAGGAGGGATTGTGGGCTAGTTGCAGCATTGATCACTTAGGAATGGGAAATTCTATTGAGTTTTAGAACATATCTTGTTCCTAGGAACCCTTTTTCTCTGGTGGAGTTGCACCCTAGCTCGAGGTTGACATGTTGCTGAAATCTATTAGCAATGACGTTTATGGCTGGGAGGAACCTCTGATTCAAGGCCATAATTGGTAACTTTCATTTAAGATGAGTGTTCCTTATGTATTTGTATTGATTATTGTGTGCATTTTTTTTTATGTTTGACATGGGTTAAATTCTTGTAAGTGTTGCATATAATTATTTTCTATTATTTGGTTAATATTTATTACACATGTAAGTATGGCACTTATAATCTATAGTTGTGAATGGATATGATAATTGTGGTTAGTCTTGCTAGTTGGGGATAACCTTGTGATTTCGGTTATGATCCATCAAGAAGAGGACTGAGAGCTCAGGATTGTATTCTATGTGCATACAAAGGCTGGAATATTTGTGTGTGTTCATACAAAGTGGTACACACAAAGGCTGGAATATTTGTTTGTGTGCATACAAAGTGGTGCATGATGCTCAGAAGGTTGTGCGCACAATTATGTTTTGTTTTAAGTTTGTTGGCGTGCACATTGTTTGAGTTATTTTTTATATTTTAATATTGTATTAGAAAGAGTGTGTTTCTTCTGTTGTTATAATTGTGTAGCACGACTCAGTTTGGGTTGAGAGAATTATTTCATGTGATGTTGTAGGGGCTTGTGGGTAAGAGTAGTAACTGCACAGTGGAAGTTTAGAGTAACCTGACTTAGTAGTATGTTGGGGATGTTACAGTTGGGTTGATTTGGATCTACATATGTTCAGATCGTGTGACGTGGCCCAGCTTGGCGTGATTCGGGACGCTACAAAGTGGTTTCAAAGGATGGGTAAGGTGTTAACAGGACTCAGTGGGAGATTGGGTACGTTACATATATGCTCATGTGTCTTGGGACACATTTACTTTGTTAATTTGAAATGGTTTTCCAAAGGTGTACTAATTGGTTTTTCATTCTACATTATAAACCTCTCCAACACCTTCTTTATGTACACACCCTGAGACAATGTCATTTTTTTATTTTTCCTGTCTCTTGTTATTCTCATACCAAGGATTTTCTTTACAACACCCAAATCCTTCATCGCAAATGAATTAGCTAATTTATTCTTGAGAACATTTATATCATGCATGTTATACCCTACAACAAGCATGTCATCTACATACAATAGAAAGACAATATAGCTTCCATTTTATAGCCTCTTAAAATAAACACGGTGATCAGAATGACATCTACCATCACCTCGTTATGTCATAAACTTGTCAAAATTCAAATACCACTCCCTTAGAGATTGTTTTAGGCTGTACAAGATCTTCTTCAAACTTCATACTAAATTATCATTCCCTTTGACCTCATACCCCTGTGGTTGTTGCATATAAATCTCTTCATCCAAATCCCCATGGAGAAAAAATTTTTTTACATAAAATTGTTCAATATGGAAATCGTCTACTACCACAAGACTTAAAATGGTCCTAATCGAAGTCATTTTAACAATAGAAGAAAATATTTCATCAAAATATATACATTTATTCTATGAAAACCCCTTTACAACAAGTTTGTTTATTTACTGAGGACTCCATTTCCTCGTCCCTGCCTTGCTCCCACTTATTTTTAGTGTCTACATGCATTGCCTCTTCATAACTTTCTGGTTCACCAGAATCGGTCAAGAATAAATAATACAATGAAGGAGAGTATCATTCATGGGGTCTACTTAACCTAGTATATATTTTAACAACACTTGCAGTAATTTGAGGTACATGTTTCTCCTGTTGTTGTACATTTTGATTTTCTAGTAACTTTGGAGTTTGTTTTTCAATTATCTCATAAAGCATTGTGTGTTCTAGTTTTTCTTTTTCCTGTTTCTTTCCCTGCTAATGATATTTGAACATCACCTTCTCATTAAATATGACATATCTACTCCTAATGATTTTGTGATTTTCATAATCCTATAAGCATAACAAAAATCATTAACACTGTATCAAATAAAGGTACACTTATTGGATTTTGCTTCAATCTTTGTTCTATTTTATTTACCAATATGGAGAAATGCTTAACAATCAAAAGTCTTTAGAAATGAATAGCTTACCTTTTGGCATGTACATGCCTCCTATGGAATGCCACCATCCAAAGAGCTTGAAGGTCCTATGTTTATTAAGTAAACAATAGTATCATAACATCTTCCCAGAATTGTAAGGGAAACCCAACATGCAATTGCATACTCCTTGCACGTTCCATGATTGTCTTGTTCATCGTTTATGACACACCATTTTCTTGTGGTGTTCCTGGAACTATTTTCTCTCTACAAATCCCATGGTATGAACAATAATTATAAAACTCCTTGTTGCAGTTTTCACCTCCATTATCTTACCTGAGACACTTCAACCTTTTTTCTATCTCGTTCTCAACCAAACCTTTCCATTTCTCAGAAGTATCAAAAACATCAGATTTTTGTCGAATACAATAAACTCAAGTTTTCCTAGTTGCATCATCAATAAAAGTAACATAATAACAAGAGCCACAAAGAGATGATACCTGAGTTGGTCCCCATAGATATGTATACACAAGCTCTAACTTTTCACTCTTCTTTTTCTTTCCGACTCTCTTTTGTTTTCCATAAACATGGTTCTCACAGAAATCCAAATCAATTTTTTTAATATCTGGAAAAAAATCCTTTTGTGAAGTATTTGCATCCCCTTCTCACTCATGTGTCCAAGTCTATGATGCCACAGTGTTGTATCTACTCATGTAGAAGCTAAATAGATAGAAGAGTCATCATTACCAGTATAAAAATACAATGTACCTACTTCTCTCTTTTTGGTATCATTAATTGTCCTTTAGTGACCTTCCATTCCTTATCTATAAATTTAGATATACAACCTTCACTTTCCATGGTGGAATAAAAGAGAGATGACAGAGCAGGAGATCCTTTCAATATGTTGCTTGAGGAATCCCTCAGGCAACAGAGGAATGAAATGATGGAAAAATTTTCTCAGATCCCACAATGACTACCGATGGAGACTGAGGAATCTTTGACAAGCAACCATTTCAGAGGTGCAACAACCTTCAAGGTACAAGTAAATTTTGATATCCCCTTATTTTAAGGCCAAATAGATGCAGATTCTCTAGAAAAATGGTTGAATTTTCTAGAAGGTTATTATTTTGCCATAAAAAAATTCGAAAGTGAAAAGATCACCTTCGCTCTCCTTAAATCCATTCCCCATGTCAGAGCTTGGTGGGAAGGTTACTGGTAGAGGTGTACCATGGATGAATCTGCACCATTCTGGAGAGAACCCACTTGGGCTGCCTTTGTATATTCTCTAAAGGAGGACTTATACCCTATCGAAAACTATGATGACCAATACATCAGATGGATAACTCTGTGTCAGAAAAGAGACCAAACGGTGTCAGAGTACACCAACATCTTTCATACCTTGCACTCAAAGTTGGGTATCAAGTAATCTGAGTGGCACCTGGTTTTGAAGTACCACAGTGGTATACATAGGTACATCAAAATAGAGATGGATTTATTGGAAATATCCTCACTAGAAGCTTCTTATCGATATGCAAACAAAATTGAGCATAAATTCAAATAGTAGAGTAACTGGGAGTTTGTGTTTGAAAATATGCCACAACGAAAGCATGGAAAAGGAAACCCTAAATCATAGAATGAAGAAGAGAGTGAGGAATGCTGACCTAAATATAGCCAATCCAAGATTCAAGAAAAGAAGGGTAACGAGAAATCTAAGAAAGAAATTGGAAACTGGTGTGAGTTCCACAATATCCCTTGGTACAACACTGATGAATGTCACTCGAAATAGTCATTGGTGGTTGAGCTCAAAGAAAAATAATCATAACATAACGTGGACTCTAATTCAAAGGACAATAAAGGGAAACAGATCATCGAGACAGAACCCACTTCCACCATCACAGCCAAAACAATACAACTAGAAGAACTAGAGGAGCTTGAGGAGGGGGAGCGCCTCTTCCACTCGCAAATGTGGGTAAAGGGGAATCCACCGCATTTCATTGTTGATAGTGAGAGTCATAAGAACCTAATATCAACCGATATTTTCAAGAGATTGAAGTTTCCAATGATGCCACACCCCCAACCATACACCATCAGATGATTGAGTCGAGGACGAGACATCCATGTCAGCCACCTGTCCTATGGAATCAAGCCCTTCAAGGATGAGGTAGTATGTGATTTTTCCCCACTTGAATTCTGTGATGTTATTTTAGTACAACAATATATGTGGAAATTTCACTCTATCTATGAGTCTCGGCCCCGCAGTGTCATTGTTACTCTAGGAGGTCATCTCTACAGGGTACCAGAGGTAGTTCTGACTACTATCTTGAAAAAACGGTGCCGCAAAGTAATCTCTCATACCACAAAGTGTATCCTCTTAATGATCCAGTTAGAAGATGAACATAAGGACACTATGACCACTACATCATCATCCCATGATGTTTCTATCCAGCAGAAGCAGGTCGAAAAGATTGGAGAGGAGCATGAAAAAAATGAGATTCTTCCATATGTTCAGCATAGCTCTATTGGCCATGACCCTTTTCAGGTGTGCTTGGGGTTCCCAATAGTATCCCCCATTGATATAGCTCTTCTTGTTTCATTTTCACTGATAGAGTCCTCCCACACTCAAAGCAAGGTAGATCATGCACCTAGATATGTTGAATGGATCCAACACCTCCAATAGGTTCATGACATCCTTCCACGGGAAAAGTACAAGTAGGACATCTGATTCAACAAGGCAATTGACTCACCAAGGTTCAGATTCAGCATAAGTTTCCCCATATCCCAAGGGAACTTGTTGCAATGGTGACCATTGCTTATTAAGGGAGGAGGAATGATCGAGGTGGATCTCGATGGCCAACCACCTTTTCCACTGAATCAACATTTTGAGCCTATGGTTTTGAAAAACCATGATATTCACCCTTTTGATGGGGAATGGAATGTAATACCATCTTCATTTGTTAATTACAAATATCATGTAATGATCTTATGTACATGCCTACAACATAGCGTTAATGCACCAAATCCCATTAGAACTCTGCAGTTAAAAACGCTCTGGCTAGATTAGTATTGGGATGGGTGGCTGCCATGGAAATCCTAGTATTTTGCATGCCTATGGAATTTTATAAAATTAGATTAATTTATCCCACATGCATCATGTGAATTGTTCTCCTCTCACTCTCTCATATATAATTGAGGTTAAGGAGGCCCTTTCAGCATGCAATGGAATGTGATGTAAATCTTGTTGCAAATGAAGCGTAACCAACAACTCTTTCTCTTCAGAGAAAATCTACCCCTTTCTTCTAGTTTGTGTTCTACATTGTTTTTCTATCTAATTGAGTAATAAAAGTTGGGTTTCACTGTATTTATGTGTTCTTTTCTTTATTTTTTCTTTTGTCTCGTTTCGTTTTTATCATAATTCGGATCAGTATCTGAGTGGATTACCCTCATTTATCAGTGACAAGATATAGTATGATGATCCCAAGACATTGGAAGAAACCATAAGGCGCGCTAAGTTTCTTTATTATCAGCAAAGGGGAAGGTTGACTTTCCAAAAGGCCTGGGAAGACAAGATGAAAAGTAAGGTGGAATAGAGGAAGAAGTGAGTTAAGACACTATTTTTTAGAAATACTACACAAGAAAAGTCAAACCTTCAAGAGCCCAAAATGTCGAAGATGGTAGGAAAAAAGTCATGGCAACAACCTATGCAGTGTTGGGGTTATGGCGGAAATCATATGTGCAAATATTTCCCTCAAAGAGGTGATAAAGCGAGGATTGTGCATAGTGTAAATAAAGTTGCAACAATTGAGGACATGGTTAGAAATGTGCCAAGGATTTACTCCACACTAAATAGCAAGTAGGTTGATTTCCAGTCGCAGATGATCGAGGTGGAAGGTAATATTAATGACCAACCTATTGCTATTTTTATAGACTTGGGAGCTAGTCATAGTTATCTTGATCCTAAGTTGGTGGAAAGATTCCATATCTCGAGAAGCAAGTTTGGGAAACCTTGGTTGGTGTAGTTAGCTACAAAAGTATCCTTTGCCAAGGATAGATGACATGTTTGATCAGCTGAGAGGTGCTCGAAGTTTTTCAAAGATATATCTCAGATATGGATATCACCAAGTAAGAATAAAAGAGGAATATATTAGTAATATTTCCTTCATAACAAGGTATGATCACTATGAGTTTGCAGTGGTTTCTTTTGGGTTGTCGAATGCACCAGTTTTCTTCATGTGCTTAAAGAATGGAGTTTTCAAGGAATACTTGGATAAGTTTGTCATTGTATTTTTGGATGACATTCTTATTTACTTAAAGTCTAAAGAAGAGCACGTGCAACACTTGAGGATGGTTTTGCAGGTATTGAGGGAGCGTCATCTTTATGGGAAGTTGAGCAAGTGTTGATTTTATTAGCAACAAATTCACTATTTGGGTCATATTATTTCAGAAGAAGTAATAGTTGTGGACCCAACAAAGATAAAATCCATTGAGGAATGGAAAACTCCAAGAAATGTCACAGAAGTGAGATCCTTAATGGAACTCGCAGGGTACTATAGAAAGTTTATTGAAGGATTTTCACAGATTGCACATCCAATTAATTCCCTGCAGAAGAAAAGTGTGCGATTTGAGTGGACTCCAAATTGTGCATGGAGTTTTCAGCACTTGAAGAGTTTGTTGACAAGTGCATCGATTTTGAAGATTGTTGATCAAGATGTAGACTTCGTTGTGTGAACAGATACATGCAAGGAAGGAATCGGTGGAGTCCTTAGTTAGAATGGAAATGTGGTGTGCTACGAATCAAGGATATTCTAGGAGCATGAAAGACTCTATGCCACACATGAATTGGATTTGAAAACCATAGTGAAAGATTTGAAGATGTGGTGGCATTAACTCATGGGTAAGATATTTCAGATCAGAACAAATCATTGTGGTCCAAAGTATTTTTTTTTTATATTCGAGTTTGAATTCCAGAAAAAGTAGGTGGTTAGAGTTTCTTAGTGAGTATGACTTTGACATAAATCATATCAGGGGAAAGGAGAACAAGGAGGGTGAAGCACTCAACAAAAGGGTGCATGAGATGCATGTTATGGCCATTAGCATGTACCAGATAGATTTATGCAACATAATTTTGTAAGTTTCCAAATCAACTATACGCTATATGGATATAAGTACGACTTTACAACAAGGTATTTCACTGCAGAAGTTGGAAGGATATGAGCTAAGAGAGGATTGGATCCTCATGTATAGACGCAGAGTCTATGTGTCGAATGATCAGGAGTTGAAGAACTTGATATTATCAAATATGAATAAGGTTCCTTATGCTGGAAATTGAAGTTACCATAAGATGATTGTCATGGTCAAGAAGCAATACTTTTGGTCAGGTATGAAAAAGTAAGTTGTGGATTTCATTGCAAGGAGTCTAGAGTGTTAGAAGGTCAAGGTTGAGCACAGACATCCAGTTGGTTTGTCCCAGCCCTTTCCCATTCCTGAGTGGAAGTGGGAAGTGATGACCATGCACTTTATAGCTAAGTTGTTTAGGATTGCTAAGAAACATGATTCTATTGTGGTGGTGGTGGAAAAGCTTACTAAAGTTGCCCATTTTATTCCAGTGAATTCATCACATAAGGCGGTCGACATTCCTGAGATATACATGTGCGACGTTGCTAAGTTGCATGGTGTACCTAAGACAAATTTTTATAACAGAGATTCCAAGTTCACTTCAAATTTTTGGAAAGGGTTATTCAAGGGACTTGGGACTACTCTGAATTTCAATACAGCATATCACCCTGAGATAGATGGTTAGACGAAGATACTAAATCAGGTGATTGAAGACATGTTGAGGATGTATGTGATGGATAAGCCATTGAAGTTGGAAGACTTCTTTCATTTGGTAGAGTTTGGTTAAAACAATGGGTATCAGCATGTTTAAAGATGAGCCCATTTGAAGCACTTTATAGAAGAAAGTGAAGCACACCAATAAGTTGGGATAACCCAGTAGACCGCGCAGTAGTTGGGCCATATATACTCCAGGAAATAAAGGAGAAGATGGTAAATATAAGGCAGAACCTAAAGGTTTCCCAAGACAAGAAGAAGAGTTGAATAGATAAAGGAATAAACCACGGGGAATTTAGAGTGGGTGATCACGTGTTTATGAAAGTGAAGGCCAGGCGCAGTTCCCTGAAGTCGGGAAAGTGTTCTAATTTAGAAGCGCGCTATTGTGATCCATTTGAAATCCTTGAAAGGATTGGTCATTTCTCTTATATCCTTTCATTCCCTACGTCTTTATGCATTAGTAATGTTTTCCATGTGTCATTTCTTAAGAAGTATGTACTTGATGCTAATCATGGCATTGATTGGAATGTGATTCAGGTGGAGTCAGAAGGAGGATTTCAAGTGCAACCGGTTTTCATATCGGATCGGAAAGTCCAGTAGCTTTGGAATCGAGCCATGGAGCTGGTAAAGGTCCAATGGACCTGGTATGGTCTTGAGGATGCAACCTAAGAGCACAAGGATGTTATGCGAGCAGAGTATCCTCATTGTTTTGATGATGTTTGAAAATTTTGTATGTACATGTGTATATGATGCATTGAGGACAGTGCATAAATAAGGGGGAGGGGATTGTAATATCCCCGATTTGGGATCCTTTGTAATTGTACATATAGGTTGGTGAGTCGTTAATACTAATGGTTTTTGTAATGTATATATAGGCTAATGATCCATTGACACCTAGTTTTGGTGTTGTGCACATCTTAGTAAGTGCGCGAAGAATTGTTATAAAGACAAGGTGCACACATTTTATGTGTTGCGCACACCTGGGTAAGTGCGCACATTGCACTATGTTTCCTGCACTTGGGTTAGTGCGTGGTAATGACCTAGAAGTGCTCAAGAACGAGTTATATATATGTATATATAGTTGTTTGTGTTTTGAGGATGGGGATCCTATTTGATTATGAGGCTAGTGAGCCTGGACGCAGATAGGCTAGTGCGCCTATCCATCTAAATATAATCCTTATTTTAATATAATTTGGCATCGTTGCACGCTGATAGACTCAGACGAAAAGAGATGGGGGGGCTACTCCACCAAAAAAGGGAAAATGGTGAAATAATTTAATAATATTTCCGAAAAGGATAATGTGGATATGTGTTTATCCTAAGTTCCTAAGGGTAGGGAACGAGTCACCAAGTGGCATAAAGCTACTTCTAAAGGTGACAAGTGTCAAGTGGAAGGCATATATATATATATATATATATATATATATATATATATATATATATATATTGTTGGCATTAGTGTCTTTTGGGCATTATTGTTGCATTATACATTATGTGGATGATTATTCAGAGGGGATAATAGAATTATTATTCATGTTGAAAACTATAGTGAGAAAAGGGGGGTTGGACTATATGGAAAATCCGATTATTACCTTATCTGCAATGAGAATCTTGTAAGGGGTTGTGGGGCTACATCTAGAGTTTCGTTGTTGAAGAGTCGGGTTGAAAGATCGTGACCAGTCTCTCTAGGTGAGACACTGGCTGATGTGGAGTGGTTTTCAGACCTGTGGGCATACTCTCTAGGCGAGAGTTTTGTTGAGAGTTGTTCACTGGCACATTGAGCATTAGTTGCAAGGATCAGATACTTTTGGCCCGATCTGTGATGGTAACCCTAGGAAGGGAAGTGGGCAAACTGAAAGAATGATGAGCAGATAAGGGGAACACTTATTTGGGTGTGACAGGTGCATGGGGAAGGAGGGACTGTGGGTTAGTTGCAGCAGTGATCACTTAGGACTGGGAAATTTTGTTGAGTTTTAGAACATAGTTTTTTGTTAGGAACCCTTTTTCCCTGGTGAAGTCGCACCCCATATCGGGGATGACCTGTTGTTGAAATTTATTAGAAACGATGTCTATGGCTGAGAAGAACATATGATTCAAGGTCACAGTTGGTGACTTTCATTTAAGATAAGTGTTCCTTATGTGCCTGTCTTGATTATTGTGTGCATTTTTGTTTATGTTTGACATGGATTAAATTCTTGTAAGTGTTACATATAAGTATTTTATATTATTTGGTTAATATTTCTTGCACATGTAAGCATGGCGCTTATAACCTGTATCTATAGTTGTGCATGGATTTTATAATTGTGGTTAGTCTTTCTAGTTGGGGTTAACCTTATGATTTTGGTTATGAGCCATCAAGAAGAGGATTGAGAGGTTGGGTAAGCAAGATTGTAGTCTATGTGCATACAAAGGCTAGAATATTTGTGTGTGTTCAGGGAGATAGATCCTGCACACAGTGAAAACAAAAGTGGTGCATGATTCCCATAAGCTTGTGCGCACAGTTATGTTATGTGTTCATTTTGTTGGTGTGCACATTGTTTGAGTTATTTTTTATGTTTTAATATTGTATTACAAAGAGTATGTTGCTTCTGTTGTTATAATTGTGTAGCACAACTCAGTTTGGATTGAGAGTGTTATTTCATGTGATGTTGCATAGGATTGTGGGTAAGAGTAGTAACTGTGTAGTGGAATTTTAGAGTAACATGGCTCAGTAGTATGTTGGGGATGTTACATTTGGTTTGATTGGGAGCTACATAAGTTGAGTTTGTGTGACGTGGCCCAACCTGGGGTGAATCGGGACATTATAAAGTGGTTTTAGAGCATGGGTAAGGTGGTAACGGGACTCGATGGGAGATTGGGTAAGTTACATATATGCTCCTGTGTCTTGGGACACATTTCCTTTGTTAATTTTAAATGGGTGGCCAAAGGTGTACTAATTGGTTTTGCATTCTTCATTCTAAATGTTGGATTACTGAGAGGGGGGGTGAATCAGTAATAGCATAATTATAATCCTTTTTCTTCAAATGTTATATCAATGTAGAATTATTATCCAATAATGAGCAGTAAGAAATAAACAATCACACATATACACAGTACACCAATGTTTTACATGGAAACCCAAATCGGGAGAAAACCACGGAATGATTTTTCTTATATGTCTTGAAGAATTACATTCATTGGAAGCACCAACTTCCTTTGTTTTCCAGCTGCAACTAGAAGGAGTCTCCAACCCCCTAGTTTCTCAGGCTACAACCTGAGGGAAGCTCCAACTCCCCAATTCTCTTGCTACAACCAGAAGGAGGCTACAACCCCTAATGTTCTCCGGCTACAATTGGAAGGTGGCTAAAACCACCTGTCCTTGCCCCATCCTGCCACCCTGAAGTAGAAGTAAAATGATGGAACCACTGTCACACTATCACTGTGATATATATACCGTTGTAAACCTATACCAATAAATCTGAACCATGCATCAACCTGTACCTCAACCTGTAATCAACCTATACCATAAACAAGTGCATCAACCATGCACCAACCTGTAATCAACATGTACCATAAACAAGTGCATCAACCATGCACCAGCCTGTAATCAACCTGTACCATAAACAAGTGCATCAACCATGCACCAACCTGTAATCAACCTGTACCATAAACAAATGCATCCAACCATGTATGAATTATGTACCAATCATGTGTCAACTACTCATCAACTATGAATCATCAATATGTACCAACATCATCAACTATACACCTCATGTATGTGTGCCAACTCATCAACTACTTGTCTCAACCATGTACTCATGTACCACAACCAAAATCCCTCATCAATTTCGTCATCCAAATCTGATTTGTAGCTCTGTAATAGACCTAGTGTATATGATCACATTCCTGCAAACCTTCCTTAACTTTAAAAACAAGAGACTAGCATTTTCATCAAAATTTTCTTTAGTCTCACATGCCTAGTTTTGGATTAGTC
>ML787904.1:346048-365084 GCA_009831015.1 Picea engelmannii | reverse complement strand
TTGTGCGTTATGATATTCGACTGATATACGATTTGAAGCATTTTCTTTCGAGTTAATGGATCATACAATGTTTGCATAGAATGTTTTAGTCGGCTCTGGTCGTTACCTACAGCGTTGTGCCGTTTGGTTGGGCCCGCCAAACCAGTGCAAGCCGTTGTTTCCTTCTGCAATAGATTTAGTTTTATACTGTTATAGACTTAGTTCATTTTAATGCTTTAGAACTTGCCTATGAAATAGCTTAACTCTCATAGATTTAGTTATTTTAGCATATTGGCATTTGTTTATCCGAATAGTATATAGGCAGCTCATAGCGTGACATCGATTTGGGTGTTTCAGAATCGTGTTGATTTATTCCTCACTTGAATCATTCCAGAGTACTGTTATCTTTGACGTTGTTGAGTGTTAAACGCCGAACTGATGCCTGTAGGGTTTATAATATGCATGTGGTTATTTAGTTTTCATTTTCAATTTGAACATGACTTAGAATTAGCATGCATTCTTCTTTGTTAGACATTAGTTACCTCGCCTGGTTAGAATAGTTAGATTACAGTTAGAACAAAAGGAGCTCCTGGTACCAGTTAGTAGCATAATACTATGTTTTCCTGTAGACATAATAGACTGATTTTTGCTGCTCAGAATGAATGCATTTTCAACAGTACTCTGTGGGTCTTAACTTAAACAGAAACAATGATGGTAGATGATTGGGCATAGAGATAAAATAATCTTGTGGAACCACGCTTTTTGAATAAGAAATAGCAGTACCAGCATTTGAGCACAAGACTGTTTTTTTCTGTTTATGACTTAATAGGAAATGCTCAGGTTCGAGTTCGTCATTAGAATTCAAGTTTTCAGGATAGGTGTGTGTTTTCTTCTCAGGATAGCATTTAGATAGAGACTAGACGCTTGCCTGCACATACTGTGTATCAGCTCGAAGTTTACCAACCCTGGTTTGACAATTTAGTGTTTCAGGTCACATAAAAGCTTCAATTTAGCAGCCTGACAACCTCATTGGCATTAATCTCAACAACATCTTCATTTGGAGTTTCCATATCTTCAAATGTAACCCTTTTATCCTTTCTAGAATGAACACTTGTATTTATTCTTTGTTGTTCTTTTATGTTTTCTATTGCATCCTCAACTTCCATTACTCTTTGCTTATTTTTCCTTCCTTCTTATGCCTTATCAATATGAAAGGAACTGGTGACTTCCATGATATTTCTCTCTGTAGAATAAATCCCCACTAACATCTCTAAAAGGCACCTAGCAAAATACTATAAAAATAAAATATGTCATTTCCATTGTTAAATAAGATTGAACAATTCTCATGAAACTTATAATAATACATGTCCCAAAAATAAGATTAAGCAAACTTACATTGGCCATATCAATGTCTGTCACAATCATTACACATAATTCTGTGAAATTTTCTTCCTTTTTATAATTACTCATATTCAAACAATATCTAATCTTGAGATATGTCTTTGATTGTTTCACCAATGCATAAACAATATATGTTCCTGACACCAAACATATATCTTGTAACATGCCAAGTGAATGATAGCTTGCTTGGACATGTTCAAATTCAGCACAATACAAAATTATTTGTTCTCCATTAGCGGCTTGTTTGTCTTTAAGATACCAACAATGCTCCATTCTACTCTCACCATTGACAGTTTTCCACTCTCTAACATTCTTCATTGCTCTTGTGACCTCATTTGTTGGGCTAGCATTTTGTTGCCTAGCATTCATGGAAGTCCTAACTGGGCTTTTGGATGCCATTATTGCAAGTCTTGTTCCAGATATATTCACAAAGATTTTCTTTCATACCATTTGTCCTATAAAAAAATAAAAAACAAAAAACAAAATTATTTAAGGAAAAAATATATATATTTTTCTCATGGAAAAAAACTAAACTTAAATTAAAATTATCTAAAAACTTACTTTTTCTAAGACACAAAATTAAAAAACACACACACAAAAAAAAAAAAATACTAAAGCAAAAATCATATAAAAAAATCAAAACCCAAAACACTTTTAAAAAAAACAAAAAAACCACATTAAAAAAACAAAAACAATAGAATTACACATATGAAAAACATTAAAAGAAAAAAAGACAATTAAAAATAAAAATAAAAATACTTTAGATAAAAAATAAACATAAACATTTTTTTTTAAATAAACAAATTTTATAAAAATATTAAACTTTAAAAATCAAAGTTTTAATTTTATAAAAAAAAATACATTGAAAACAAAAAATTAAAACAAAACCCAAAAAAAATGTATTAAAACAATTATATGAAAAACTTTATATTAAAACTTAAAATTAAAACTTTATATTAAAACAAAACAAAAACAAAAAATTTAATTAAACATTGGATGGTAAGTCAGGAGAGGGCGATGTCGGGCATCCCCCTTGGCCCCCGTGTGGCCATGTCTAGGTTGTATTTCCGCTGGCCTGGGGAGGGAGATGTCAGGGATCGCCCGCGTGGCCAAGTCTCGGCCCTGTCTGTCGGTCGATCGGGGGAGGGTGATGTCAA
This sequence comes from Picea engelmannii, assembly GCA_009831015.1. Classification (NCBI taxonomy): domain Eukaryota; kingdom Viridiplantae; phylum Streptophyta; class Pinopsida; order Pinales; family Pinaceae; genus Picea; species Picea engelmannii. Next base: position 362,547 of record ML787904.1, on the reverse strand, counting down.
GCATCACCCCCGACGCCCGTGTGGCCAAGTGCAGGCCTGGACTTGGCCACGTGAGCACCAGGAGTGATTCCCAGCATCGCCCTCCCCTAGCTGGCCAAAAAAACACAATTAAAATTAATTTTAATTAAAAAAAAAAAAAAAAAAAAACTTAATTAAATCTATTTTATAAAATTTTCAAAAAAAAATGTTTTTTTTTTTTTGTAGGTTTTGGTTTGTTGGTCACGCTCCCATGGCCAAGTCAGATCATGGACTTTGTCCCAAGGTGCCGGGGGAGATGCCCCACATCGTCGTAGTGACCGAAAAGCAAACAAAACTTAAAATTTACGAAAAAAAAACTTTTAAAGACAGTAAAACGGTAATTTTTTAAAGATTTTTAAAGAAATTTAGGTTTGAAGTATAGTAAATTTAGGAGGGTTTCGTCATTTTTTAGACTTAAAATGTAATAAATTTCACTAAAACTTCTTTCAAAATATATAAAAATTTGAAAATTCATGATCTATTTCCAAAAAAATATAAAAAATCACATGAAATTTAAGGTTTTCAATGTTTTGCAAAGAAACAAAGCATAATTTGTTTTTTTCCTATAACATATAAAATTTATAAAAAAAAATTACTTTTGAAATGCATAGTCTCTCCTTATTGAATTCCCTTGATATTTCTCCCTTGTAGCTTGCTTCAAAATATTTAACACTGCAAAATATTTAACAAATGTTGCATGATTGTTCCACAATATTCAACAAACATTGCCCGATTGCTCCAAAATATTCAACAAACATTGTTCAATACTTGATGCGATGTAAAAAACCAAAACAAGAGTGCGTATATATACCAAGTACTATACCACTTGTTAGTTTGTTTAGTGCATATGGCATAAATAAAATAGAAGAAGATTATGTATATATATCAAATATTATATAAACCGTCTCTACGTTTAATCAATGTGGGATAAATTAAAAAAGATAAAACATAATGTAATTAATTAATTTATGATGAATTAATATAGTAAGATTTATTTAATATTGAAGGTAAAATATTAAAGAGGAAGCTTTAGGTAAAAATTGGTAGGGAAAATTCGGGGTGGGGGAATTTTTGGGAAAATTGGAGGGAAAAGATTCTGGGAAATATTTGGAGAGAAAATTTTGAGGAAAAAGTTTTGGCAAAAAATTGGAGGGAAATTTTGAGAGGAAAAATTTGGGGGGAAAATTGGAGGGAAATGTTCATTCCACAAGCTATAAAAATGTCATTGGGAGAGTGGGTATTTGCACCATTATATGTTTGTAGTGAGCAGTGATGGCTTCATCGGATAGAGAGGATTTTATTTCTGGAGCATCAACATCTTGTTCACATGCCTCCTCTTCTGAGACTGACGAATCTGGTGGGAATACTTCTAATGTAAATGAGGAGTCCTATGTTTCACCTAGTGAGAACTTTGATCATATTGCAAGCAATGATATTGAGCATATTGTTACACATCAAATTGTCACACTTAACTACCTCACCCTAAGTGTCGCAAGTGTCATAAAAGTGTCACATACATTGACACCATGAAAGAACATTTGTCACAATCCCTAGTCAATGAGGAGGAAAAATATATTATATGAAGGTCAAAATACTATGTGCACATGAATTATTTATTAATATTCATAAAAATGAAATTAATTTAGTGTGAGAATCCACCTCACATTTTGTTTCCTAATCTCAAGGAGAGGTTGAGAATCGCATGGATGGTTGAGATATTTTCTCAAACCAAAATCTTAATTTGGTGGATCTTGAGAGATATTTTCTCCCTAAAAATATTGGAGATCCCATTTTAGTGAATCTAATGAGTGATCTTCTCCATGGTGGTTAAGCCTTCAAATCCTATATAATGAGGGTTTTCCTTGGAGAAGAGAAAAAAGAAGGAAGATTATAGGTATCAAACCTTTGATTCTGGAGGTAGCTTGGAGATATCAGATTTATGATCGTGGGATTCATGCAAGGGTTGGACGAGGAGATCTTGGAGGAGTTGCAGCTGACATCATTCATGATATATATTTTTTCTTTCTTCTCATTTAATATACTTGGCCTATTTCCTTCAAGTATGTGGTTTTATGTGCTTGTCAATGTTTAATTTGATTTACATAGATGAATTTGATTTTCCTAATCCATTAGAGTAGAAGGAATTCGTTTGTTTCTTGTTGTTCATTGCAGGTATTGATTTGTGCTAGGAATTGGATCAAACTTGCGGATAGAAGCAGCTACAACAAACGTTGTAAATAGAGTACATCCTACTTTGCCTTCTCCTCTCTTTTTCGATAATCAAAATGAGTTTATAGGAATGGTGGTGTCCAAATTAGTGTTTTTGTCTTGGTATAGGGATTAGTAATCCAATGGAAGTTCATCTGTCCACAGGGTAATATTTTTGTAACAGAAATTGGTGACTCCACTGGGGAAGGACATTGACTTGTATTTCCTTGGATCGTCTGATATTTTTCCCACCTTTAGATCTTATTTGTTGTTTGTTTCTGATCTACTTCCCTTTCTCTCTTCTTCATTGAAGATTTCACAGAGTCATTGGCAAAGTTTTCTGAGTTTTTATCCTTTTTTATGAGTTTTTGGGAAGGGAAACGCTCCTCTACTGTGTAAACCAGAGCACTGCTATAGGATCAAAGCTCCCATGTAGTGTATACCATAGTGTTGTAGCACTATGTCCCTTTGGAAACAAGAGCATTGATCTCCTTTTCTAGGTTTTTCTGCCCCTTTCTGCTTACTTTTTCTCAGTATGATCCTAAGGGGCTTTTTTCTCAGAGACATTTGAATACTCTTGACTTTGTTTTACTAGGAATTTGACATTTATCACTCATTTATGTTTATCCTTTGATTCTGGAAATTTTATCTTAGTTGTAGTCCCCTTGGGTTAACAAAATCCCTTGGTTCCTTTTGCCTTTTCAGTTTATCTGATCTTTGTCTTGTAAAGTTTTCAGATTGCTTGACTGTTTAAGATTGTTCATCAACTAAGGCTTGAAAAAATTTCTTGGTATTGAGCCTTCTTGTGTTCATTTGAAACATCTCACTTTTTTGGATGATTAGGACTCTTATGACAACCTAGCTTGATTTTTGTTTCTTGTTGCTCTTTGTTTGAGGATTTTCGTGAGTGTTTATCTTCTTTATCTTTTGTATCTTTGAGTTCTTGATTGAACGAGTTATCATACTTGTTTCTTTCAGTTCTTGTTATCCTTTGAGTGCATTCTTTGTTTGAAATCCTTTTTCTTCGTGTCTTTTGTATCTGCATCCGACTCTTTCATTTTGATTGAAAGTAATGAAGCATTAAAGGATTTGCATTTGCTTTATTTTAAAATCAAATAAAGAAGATAATTGCATTCTTTCTTTTGGGTAGTGTAGTAGATTGCATTTAGAAAATTGTGTTTGGGAATTGGGTGGTTTTGTTGAAGAAATTTGAACCTCTTCTCCATCCCATATGTAGGATTCATTGAAGAAAAAGATTTTCATCTCATTATTCTGGATTATTTTGGAGTCGAGTCTAAAACATCATAAGTTTCAATTTCACACCCTTGAGTAAACAACAGCCCTAAAATGAAGCGCTTATAAAATTGATCAGACACTTTTATATTATCTGGTAGCAAACCTACATTAGCTTAAAGTGTAGGGATTTGGAATAGGTTGTGAGGATAACTTTCCAAATCAATCAGACAAACATAGAATCTTGTGCTAGGGAGCGGTAAATCCAATTGTTCATATAAGCATAGTCGGGATCCCCCTCTCACACAAGGGTTAAACATGAGGTCATGTGCGGGAGAGCAACTGAGATTTCCCCTCCGAAGCTTAACACACTTAACGGAAATATCGTATATTGGGGGTTCTTCCTGAGAAACGACTGGTTTCATTTGGTCTCGGATCTTCGTGAAACTTGAATCCATTCGAGGTTCTCAGTAGTATTCCAGTCCACTGGTCTTTAGTTCTCTTGAAGAATTTCAGACTTGTTATCTTGCCCATACATTCCTTCCTGATTGTCGATTGTACCCGCATAGAGGTTGACTGGGAGTTGGTAACCTTAGTGGCCTATATCTGTAGGGTTGATACACAAGTTGACGGTGAAGGGGACTCTTTGTCATACTTGGGTCAGACATTGGTCAAACTCACTCGAGCTCCTTGGAGGGTACACCCATGGGTAAAACCATGTGGGAACTTACACCAATGCATAAGTCTATTAAGAAGGTCGCCAACGTAACTGATCCACCCTCTATATCCCAGCCCCTTCCTATATTGATCTCGCGATGTTGAATTTCATCACCAACTAGTGGTTTCACTGTGGGAGGGTTTGTTTGAATGTTTGCTTCTCATATTTGTAGCATGTGTTGTTTTTTTTCCTTACTGTACCTTAGTTTGAGTCGGTGTCAATGGAATCAATTACTAGGAGTACCAACAAAGTAACCCATTTTCCCAATGAACCTTTCGCTTTTCCTTCTTTTGGAAACATTGGTCCTCCATGCATTGCCACACTTAGTCTTCTGGGACTCACTATCGGGTTACCAGTTTGGTTGTTCCCCACTCCAGTGATCTCGACTTTTCCCAGTCCCTCAAATGCACCTAATGCTTCAGATGTAAGCACACCACACACAAATCAACCTCATGTCGACCTTTTTCCTTCTTCACCTGTCAGGTCTCCTTCCCTTTCTCCTTCTTTGCCTAGTGAAATATATAAAGCAAGTAGCCAGGTTGATAAGAAGAAAAAGAAACGGAAGGGGAAGAAGAAGAAGAATAAAAAAGAGACCAAGCCTCCAACTACATCAGGTCATGGTGGATCTGAGGAACCAGTTATTTTTAATTGTACTAGGAGTGTTGATAAATTTGACAAGTCTAAAACGAAGAATCCCAAACCCAAATTCCCTTGCAGGCTTTGTAAGGGTGACCACTTTCTGAGGGATTTCCCTGGTCTCCCCAAGGTTTTAGAAATGTGGTCTTCCATGTCATCAACTTATGTTGAACATCCTAGTGACACCCTCGTCAACTAGTGACGTTAAGGTTGGTAAGAAGAGTAGAACTGTCAAATTTCCTTGTATGTTATGCGAAGGTGATCCTTACTCTCACCTTTTCCCTCGTATGGATGAGGCTTCTTATCTTTTGGAAAAGATTCAACTTTCAACTAGTTATATTAAGATCTCTCCCAAACCATCGTTAGTTGATGGATTGGTCAATCTGGCTCCATCCCCGGTCAGTCTGGTTGATCAGGTGGTCAATCTAGTTTCATCCTTGGTTGAACCGCTAACCCAAGTAGTTGAACCAGTTCCATCATCGATCAGCTTGAATATTCATCTGAAAAGTGAAACCAAAGTGGTCGATCTAGTTCCATCATATATCAATCCCACTCCTCTCTTCAATATTGCAACCAAGTGGCCGATCTGGTTCTGTCATCGGTCGATCCCACTCCTCATTCAAAGGGTGAGGATGTAGCTCATGTCTACCTCATTAATATTGACTCACCCGGACAAGGGGGAACTTCGCCCATCCCGATGGAACCCCCTTCAAGAAATCAAATTATTTCTATTAATTGGAGTCATTTGACAGAACCTCGTCTTCCTTATTACTTTCCTTTCCAAATCACCGTGTAGGTTTGTGATAGGAATATTCCTAACACTATAATAGACGAATGTGCTTATATTAGCATCTTATCCGTGAATTCTTTGCAAGCTTTTGGTTCCCACAACTTGCGCTTATGACTCAGAATATGTTGACCTTTGACAGAAGAGTTAGTCTACCTTTAGGGATCTTTCCTCAGTTTACGATTACTTTGGGAGGAAAAATGGTCTACGTTGATGTGATGGTAGTTCACGATCCCTTGGACTTTAACGTACTTCTCGGGCGAGATTATGTCTACATTATGAGATATTTTGTGTCCACTCTATTTTGAGTTAAATGTTTCCCTCACAACATAAACATAGTAATGATAGACCAACTTTCATTCATTGAACCTCATCTGATGGTCAACCATCTTCCTTCCCTAAACGGTCCATACATACCAACGATTTTCGCCCCGCCGCAGGTCAATTATGTAACGACTCGCCTCATGCGTTCAACCCCGCATGAGAGGGAATATGTCCCTTATATTGAATTAGAATCGGTAGTTGACATGGTCATCTCTTTGATAAGGCTATTAGAGTCAAATCTCCCTACCCTTATCGAGGTCGTCGACATGTATTCCTTCTGGAGTGTTTTTCTTCCATCTAGCGAAGATCTCTTGGAATCCATGGCTGACGTTTGTCCCTTGACATGTATTCATTCTAGAGAATTGTCCTCTTGGAAGCCATGATCAAGGAGAGGTTTTGAGCATAGTTTTTCTTCTCTATGGAAAGGTCGTTAAAGATGAAATAGAGGTTTTGAGCATAGTTTTTCTTCTCTATGGCAAGCTCATTAAAAAATGAAACAAAGGCCTTGAGCATAGTTTTTCTTCTCTTTGGAAAGCTCATTAAAAACTAAAATAGAAGCTATGAGCATAGTTCATTGTCTTTGTCAAGCTCGTTAAATAGACCCCCTTCATTACAATCGATTCTCACTCTAGATCGAGTACTTGAACCTTCTTTTCCTCCACCTAGTGAAATTTTTTCTTTTAGTAACCAGAGACCTAAACGAGGAAAGAAGAAGAAGAGTCACAGGAAACGACGCTTGGGGGGCAGGTCTCCAGCCTCTAGACATCATGCTGGAAACAAAACGGTAACTTTTGCCAAAGAAGTTGGGGAAAACTACCTCTAGAGAGACACGTTGTTAGGAGTGATCCTCATTCGAAGGTCATTCCCATCGTAACGTAGTAGTCTTTTTCTAGAATGATCTTAGTCTTTGTTCTTTCTCATGCTCGTAAATACATGAGAATAAGTTACCAAGATTAGTCTTTGTTCTTTCTCATGCTCATAAATACGTGATAATAGGTTACCGAGTACACTTTTATCTCTTTTTTGGACTCGTAAAAGCTATACGAAAAAGGAACTCTTTGGAGTCTCCTTTAATCTCTTTTCAGACTCTCTAAACATGAAAATATTGTTGAGTGATTGTGCTTCCTTTCACACTCGTTAAAAGGTTTGAAAGGGTGTCTTTTGAGTGATATTTTTATCTCTTTTTCGACCTCGCGAGACTAATTACCAAAAAGGAACACTCTAATCAAGCATGATTAGAAGAGTTCTCCCCTGTCTTGTTTTACACTTTTTTCGGGCTTTGGAGACTAAATTTACGAAAAATTAATCCATGGAATCGCCTTTAAGTTATTTTCAGACTCTATAAACATGAAAAAACACCGATTTTTCCTTCTCTAGACTCACTAAACTACACATTGAAGGACCCATATGGGAAATAAACCTTAATTCTTCTAGTTCGTTAAATAAAGGAAGAGGAACTTAGCGAAGGTGAGTTATAGCGAGCATGTGTTACCCTCCTTGAGCTTGTTAAATGAAAAAGAGGTACTCATCTATCTAGGTGGGGGGGAAATTGAAGGAAGTGGGTGAATTTTTTGGGAATCCTTTATGGCAGATATTGTCACCCTTGAACATGGCACATGTTTTTGTCTCATCTTACAGTTGGGTAATCCACTTGTCTTTGAGTCATACCAATTCCATGTGTCGCCATATTTTTTCATCCAGTTGAAGACTTCTCTTATTTCCATCACATTACATTATTGGTACTCATCAAGTCAATAATGATTCCAACTCAGTTTTCATGCGTCATCATATTAAAGGGAAGTTTCACTTCAAACCATCCATCTATAGTATTGCTAGTTTCCATTTCTTGTGCCAGTCCATACTCATTTGATTCACCATCTTACATGACTTTCCTATGTCAGTTTCTTGTCGATGATGGGGGATACACCAAGGCCCTCCTTCAACGAGTATTTTCTTGTCGACTTCAACACATCATCCAGGAATTATACTTGGAAACCAGTTAGTACATTGGGACCTACATGCCTCAATGGTAGGCCTCCTCACTTCCGAAAGTAGGTTTACATTATTGACCTCTGATCAGATGATTCCACGAATGTTCAACCTAAACTCATTTATTCACATTCTCTTGAATGTACTAGGGTACCTTGGGAGTCATTGACATCATTGGTGATTTCCCTCACACTTGTTAACAATTTACCTCAATGATCAATAATCAAGTGGTTTCTACTATGTTCGACATCAAATGATCTATTCACATTGATAGATTCGTACCACATCGGGATTGGGACGAAGACCCTAGGTTGAGACTTCACTTTGTTATCTGCTTTTCCCAGGTTGTGAAGGAGATCATTTGAGCATGTCGATAAATATATTGTCACATATATCCACATTATAATGGTTTGTGGCTATTTTTTATCATCTCGTAGCACCACTGTGTATTTTTTGTGGCTATGATCAGTTCATTTCATGGAGTTATGGATCCACATTGTATTTCTAGTCGTCATATCCTTAGTCAGTATTTTTCATGGATTCGCAGTGTATTGGTTGGCGACCGTGTTTTGAGTCATCTCGTATTCCAGGCATAGGTATGCCTGCCTTGGAAAAGGAACATATATTAATAGTTTTTAATGGTTGTTTGCAGCTTCTGCCAAGTTCTCCAACTCCACACCCTTGCATTAAAGAATTTGTAAAGTGTTTCAGCCATTAGTTTCTCTTCTGACCTCTCACTTTAGGGGGCATTATGTTACACATCAAATTTCCACACTTAAGTACCTCACCCTAAGTTCCACAAGTGTCATAAAAGTGTCACATACACTGACACCATGAAAGAACATTTGTCACAATGCCTAGTCAATGAGGAGGAAAAATATATCATATGAAGGTCAAAATATTATGTGCACATGAATTATTTATTAATATTCATAAAAAGGCAATTAATTTAGTGTGAGAATCCACCTCACATTTAGTTTACTAATATCAAGGCGAGGTTGAGAATCGCATGGATGGTTGATATATTTTCTCAAACCAAAATACTAATTTGGTGGATCTTGAAAGATATTTCCTCCTTAAAATCCTTGAGAGATATTTTCTCCCTAAAATCCTTGAGAGATATGTTTTCCTTAAAAATCTTGGAGATCCCATTTTAGTGGATCTAATGAGTGATCTTATCCATGGTGGTTGAGCCTCCAAATCCTATATAATGAGGGATTTCCATGGAGAAGAGAAAAAAGAAGGAATAGTATAGGTATCAAACCTTTGATTCTGGAGGTAGCTTGGAGATATCATATTTATAATCATGGGATTCATGCAAGGGTTGGAAGAGGAGAGCTTGGAGGAGTTGCAGCTGACATCATTCAAGGTCTGTAAGTTTTCTTTGTTCTCATTTAATATACTTGGCCTATTTCCTTCAAGTATGTGGTTTCATGTGTTTTTCTCTGTTTAATTTGGTTTGCATAGATGAATTTACTTTGCCTAATCCATTAGAGTAGAAGGAAGTCGCTTGTTTCTTGATGTTCATTGTAGGTATTGATTTGCGCCAGGAATTGGATCAAGATTGCGGATAGGAGAAGCTAGAAAAACGTTGTAAATAGAGTACATCCTACTTTATCTTCTCCTCTCTTTTTCGATAAGAAAAATGAGTTTATAGGAATGGTAGTGTCCAAATGATTGTTTATGTCTTGGTATAGGGGTCAGTAATTGGGAAATTTCACCTGTCCGTGGGGGAATATTTATGTAACATATTGATCGGGAAAGTCCTAAATCTAAAGACTTTGAAGCCACCAATGATGAAGGGGAGGAATATGGTGAAAATGATGATGAAGATTTTCCTCCAAGTGAGGATTTCCAAGGTACTACTGATGATGATGAATATTTTCCTCCAAGTGAGGATTTTGAAGGTACCGATGGGGATGGTGAAGAGTTTCCTCCAAGTGAGGATTTTCAAGGAAGTAAAGAAGATGATGAATATTTTCCTCCAAGTGAGGATTTTCAAGGGAGTAAAGAGAAAGATGATTTTTTTCCTCCAAAAGAGGCTTTTGCAATTACTGATGTGGATAATGAAAATTTTCCTCCAAGTGAGGATTATCAAGGTAGTAGAGAGGATGATGAAGATTTTCCTCCAAGTGAGGATTTTGAAGGTACTAATGAGGAGGATGAAAATATTCCTCCTAGTGAGGATTTGCAAAGCACAAATAAGGATAATGGATGTTTTCCTCCCATTGATGATTTTGAAGGTACAGACGAGGTGGAAGAAGATATTCCTCCAAGTGAGGATTTTGAAGGGACTAATGATCACGATGAATATTTTCCTCCAAGTGAGGATTTTGAAGGGACTGATGAGGATGGTGAATATTTTCCTCCAAGTGAGGATTTTGAAGGGACAAATGAGGATGATGAAAAGTTTCCTCCAAGTGAATATTTTGAAGGTACTGACATGGATGGTGAAGGTATTGTTTTAGCAAGAGAAATTAAGCATTCGAATGAAGATGATGAAGATTTTCTTCCAAGTGACGATTTCCAAGGTACTAATGAGAATGTTGAAGATTGTCCTCCAGGTCATAATTTTGAGGGAAATAATGAGGATGATGTAGAATTTTCATCAATTGGAGATTTAAAAAGTAGTGAAGATGATTATGTCAATTGTGGACACTTTCTTGCAGGTGATTGTATTGTTGATGATGATCTTGATATTTCTCTTCTCAACGAGATTATCAATGAAGATGATGATGGACCTAGGAATGGAGATCATGTTCTAAATCATTCAAGTGAAACAAATCAAGGTGATCAACAATATTTTGTTCAGTCTCCTCATAATTTTATGTATGATTATAGTGAGAATGATATTCGTCCTAGTGATGATGTTCAAATAGTGTAGAGATTGGAAAGAAATATTGTGTCTAGGATAAGGACTATACCTTTTTATAACAATCCAAATCATTCTAGTTATACAAGGTCCATGAAATAATTTCTCACCAAATCATTTTCCATTGGTGATTTGATTTCTAGTGATTGTTTTCATAAGAATTGTTTGAAAAGTATAGAATACATGTATGCCTTGCAGAAAATGAAGAATTATTTGTCAATGAATAAGAGCATGCAAAATTCATATTTAGTGGGGTGCATGATATCTACGAAGACAAGATATGATTATCGCATTGGTAATCTTTTACTTTGCAGAAAGGCTTTCAAAAAAATCCACTCAATTGGTAACTTCATCTATCAAGGATCCAAACAAGATTGGAAAAAGATCCTACATTGTATTCAAAGCTACATCATGGACGAGAGATTGTCTCATTAACAAACACTACATTGTCATGGATGCGCGACTTATTTTCCAAACATGGAGAGTCTATGCCAGATAGAGACACAATACATATTCCAAATAATTTCTCAAAGAATGAAATCTACAAGTTATACAAAGAATATGTTGAAAGTGTTGAAGGAAATAATAATTTTATTTCATATGCATATTTTACAAGAGTATGGAAGAGACAATTCAACAATGTTTGTATTCCTAAGAAGTCAAGGATGGGGATTTGCAGTATATGTGCTTCTCTTATAGAAAGAAGAGATAAATCTGAAGGGGTAGAAAGAGGTATATATTTACAACTTTTTTTGTTTAAATTCGATAGTTATCAACTATGAAAACATGTTATCAATATTTTCATTTTTTTTCATGTGCAGATTCTATAGTCAAATCACTTCAAGAACACGGGAATCAACAATCAAGTGAAAGGAAAAAGTTGTACAAACATAGAAAGAAGTGTTATGATGCTCCAGATAAATATATGGGTATGATAATTGATGGCATGGACCAGAAAAAACCACTCCGACCACATTTTGTCCGTACACAAAAAAATTTGCAGGATGAGAATTTCATTCAGTTTCAGTTGGTTGGTTATATGGGTTTTAATGGAACAATGTGTCCAAGGGTTTACTTCACATATCCAAATATTCATAATGATGCAAATATGACCATCACCATAATTCATCATGTGATCAGTCACTGGTCTGGTAATCTTCCTCAAGTTCTATATCTACAGTTGGACAACACTAGTCGTGAAAACAAAAATCAAATTGTCTTTGGATATCTCAATATGCTTATTGAACTGAGAATCTTTCAAAAGGTTAAACTTGGTTTCCTTCTTGTTGGACACATGCATGATCATATTGATCAAATTTCCAGTCAGTTTTCAGTAACATTGAAGAGGGAAAATGTTGGAAGCCTACCATCATTAATTGAATGTATTAAGAAATCATACATTCCAGAGCCTTGTTTTCACATATTAGAAGAAATTGTTGACATGCAAATATTTATACAGGGATCACATGGTGAAAAAAAATGTATTGAACATCTTAATGACATTAGCTTCCAACACCAATTTTGCTTGAAAAAAGTTGATAGGAAAACATTTATGTGGGGAAAGATCTATTCAACTACTGTAGAATGGGGGCCTTCATCAGGTTTGGCATTTTTGAAGTTCATTTCAGATTGTCCAATATTTGCATCAAAGTTAATGTTATTACAATCAGTTGTTGAAATCCATAATGCACAAAGGCATAATAGAGATGTAAATTATTTTGAATGCATGGAGGAAATAAAAAAAAAAAACATTAAAGATACATATGACTAATTTGATGTTGTTGATTATGTTTGGTGGGAGTCTTTTTTCAATGATCAAACTGACATAATTTCAAACTCAACAAATGAAGATACATTTTTGAAGACTCCATTTATTTGGCCACAAAATAGGTCAAATGAATCTAAAGAAAGAAACATTGTTGAACAATAGGAATCTCAAGATGCTACCGAGTTTTCACAAGCAGAGTGAAAATAAATGTATATTGGTTCTAGAAGATCATGTGTACAATGTGAAGCCATGGAAGATCTTTACAGGGGTTCAACACAAGATATTAAGGAGGGTTGCATGATTGCAGTCTTAGCGAAAGATCCACATGGTTATCTGTTTTGGATTGCAAAGGTTATAAGGATCGATAAAGAAAATGAATATGTTAAGGCAGTCGAAGCGAATTGGTATGCAACAAGTACACACCCATTCAATGGTCTGTACAAGCAAGAGATGGTGGTTGAGAAACAGAACAACAGAAAGAGAAAAATAAAGGGTCAAAATATAACTCGTCATCGCACGGACCTCTTAAAATTATAGGATGTTGACATACTTGTCTATGACTTCAATTTGACGAAGAGAGGAACTCTTCGCTCCATGACCATAGATATTATCAAGAGGTTGTTGCCACAAGGGATAAGTGCAAGATGGCATTATGTTGAACCTAGTCGTAGATCAAAGAGGATTTTGACATCTGAAATGTTCAGCATACATGCAAACTTCGATGGTGCACTCATTGATAATAGAGAAGAATATGGATCATCTACATCTTCATCCAGTCATTCAACTGAAGACAATGTAGATTCTAATGGTGTTTAAGAATCCATGGATCAATTTGATTCAGTGTATGAAACATTTTGTGTATTTTTTATCAATATGATGTTTGTATGGTAACTAGAAATGAGTTTTCTCATTTACATATGAGCTTACATGAAGTTATGAATCAGTTCTATGCTTTATAAATTATATGTTTTTATTATGGAGAATATATAAAAAAAAAATCTTATCTCTTTTGTTTTGAATATGGACGATGTAACGAAATAATTTATGTTTCATTAAATGTAATTTGCATAGACTTGTTTATTTAAAATAAAAAAATATTTTGAAGTTATGTTGAATGTTGACATCTGAAATGGTGATATTTTCATGCCATTATGCATTATCCTATGGTTGGAGTGATAAACTAACCTTAAAAAAGTAAATATTTAAGGGTTTATTTTATGAGTTGGTTTATAGCAGTGATAATATTTTACACCACTTTCAAAAATGTGTTAATTTGTAGGTTTTGGTTGCAATGGTACTTTCCACACTAGGATAAGGTTTGAAATGAGGTATAATTTTAACGTTTAGAAAAAAAAAAAACATGTTTATGTCAGTAGCACTATTCTTTGATTTAGGTGTTGATTTTAAGGTTCTTTGGAGCAACTGTATGCATGTTTTAGGCCATGCTTGAAAAAAAGTTGTAATTTTAACCTAAAAAAAAAAGGGTGCTACCTGTAGCACCACTTTTTGATTTGAGGGTTAATTTTGTGGTTTTTTATAAAAAAAAATATGGGGCTAGAGTTCTTGTTTTGAGGTCATAGTTCTCGTTAAGTTGGTAATATTTTTTTTGATGGTGCATAATGAAAGGCCACAAATGTGGCAACCCGAGGTGTGTTAGAAAAACAAGATCGCAGAGCAATAAAATAAGACAAATGCGGAAATAAAACACAGAAGATCCACAATACAATAGAGACACAGATATATGTGTTTCACCCAGTGTGGGCTACGTCCACCAGAAAAATTGCTAGGTCCTTTCTTTATTATTATCCAGTAAAATGAAGGGATACAACCTACAACACACATGTTGTAACTTCCTCTTCTTTCTCTCACAGTCTCCTCTCTAAGAATACAATATTCGCAATGATACACAACCGCACTACAATTCCCTCATAAAAGAGGGTTTCCTTCTAGGGAAAAAAACCCTAACATAACTTCTACCATTATATCTACGACCTTATAATGAATGGTCCAAATTTACTATGAAATTACAATATAAATTTACAAAGCAATTCTTCCTTCGGGGTCTTCGCCCCTGAACGCCTGCAGGGGGAGCAATCCCCCCCGCAACCCCCTCACATGTAGGGGTGTATAATATTCCAGGGTGTACAGTATTCCAGGGTGTACAGTCTTCATGGGGTATAAACACGGCATAAAACAAACACCTATGAATCAGAAAGATAATCAGGCTCCACAACCAATAATCTCCCACTTGGAGACTGATCTCAACAACTCCATCATTGTTGTATTTGTTGGTATAACACCCCCACGGTGAGGACTAAAATTTTCTCTCTTCTTAGGAGAATCAATACCCTCATTCGGGGTCTCTAGTCCATTCTTCTCTTCCATAGCTTTCCATCCATGGTCTCCATGCTCCGAAATGAGCTCAGAGCTGGTAGATATCCTCTCCCAAGTTCTTTGGGTTCTTTTATCCCCCTATACTTTCATATGACCGCAGGCTATGACCAGATGCTAAGACAAAAGGCACCAAGACGACCACCACGTGAATCCTCTAGAGTGGCAAACCTTTGAAGTTCATGATCTGATGTCGTGTGTCCTCGGGGATTTTGACGGCCCTGATTTACTTCGGGACTTTGGTGTTTAGGAGTTTCAAACATTCCTACACCTTTTTCCTACGAAGTACTTTGTACCCAAAGTTACAAATCAAGCGCCACGCGTCCCTCGTGATCGACGTTTTGTAAATTCTAACCTTGTACAATGTCTACTGTAAACAGATATTCAGAAAAGAACAAAAAAGATACAATGGCAAATACAAACATTACACAAAGATTTTTTCCCTGGAAATCCAAACCGGGAAAACCAACATATATTATATTCATTCATTGTGTTACATTGTTTACAATACAATAAACATATAGGAGCCAGCGGCATCCAAAACCCTAACCCAATGACCTAGATTGGTCCAAAACCCTAATTCCTTAACCAGAAATAGAAAACCATCGGCAAAAACCATGTGCCAAAAAACCACCTAAATACATGACACGTTTCCCGAGGCAGAAATTTGTTTTCAAATATAACACTACTACTTGTGCAAATAATATAACACATACCCAACATTCTCCCACTTGTTGTTTTCTTTACATACAGGGGCTTACAGGGTTAAATAGTCAAAAATCCAGGGCAACAATGCCCATGGATCCTCTACACCAAGAGAACTTCTCAGTGTTCACAGATTTTGTTAATGAGTCTGCAAAATTCTTCAAAGTGTCCACCTTCATCAGTGATACTTTATTTTCTTCAATCATGTCTCTCACAAAGTGATATTGAACATCAATGTGCTTTGTCTTTGAATGATGCTTTGTCTTTGAATGATAAGCAGGGTTCTTCACCAGAAAAATTGCACTCTGACTGTCACACTCTGTCCTTACAGGTTGTTGTACCAACCCAATACCTGAACACAATCTTTGTAACCATACTGCTTTCTTACTTGCATGAGTGGCTACCATGTATTTAGATTCTGTAGTTGAAAGTGCCACTACAGCCTGTCTTTTGCTCCAACTTATTGCTCCTCCAAACAGGTTAAACACATACCCACTTGTAGATCTCCTACGATCCAAATCTCTAGCCTAGTCTGCATCCACAAAGCCATGTATGTCTACCACTCTATCTAATATCGGTCTTCCTTCGTAGCACAATCCATAGCTAGCAGTGCCACGCATATACCTGAAAACCCTTTTTACTGTTGTCCAATGCTCCTTCCCTGGTTTTGACATATACCTGCTCAAAACTCCCACTGCGTGTGCAATGTCTGGTCTAGTATAGACCATTGCATACATTAAACTGCCAACTACACTCACATATGGAACATGATACATGTCCTCCTCTTCTTCATGTGTCTTGGGACACTGATCCGCAAATAACTTTACACCAACGGGAATAGGAACCTTGA
>ML787904.1:296851-343951 GCA_009831015.1 Picea engelmannii | reverse complement strand
CATCCTGCAAGTTCCCTTTTCAAAAATTGTTTTTACCCCTGCATCTTCCATTTTTCTTACAGAAATCAAATTTCTGGCCATACCTGGGATGTGTAGAACACCAGGCAGTGTTCTAATCCTTCCATCTATGAGTCTCAACTTGACCCTTCTTCTTCCTATGATTCTAGTTGTCAAATCATTACCTAAGAAAAAATTACCTCCATCATACTTTTCATATTCACAGAACCACTCCCTGTGGGGAGTCATATGAAAGGATGCACCAGAGTCAATCAACCATGCCCCATGATCTGCATGTGTGCTTGAAGCAGCCAAGTACACATCCCCTCCTTCTTCCTTGGAGGTCTTTTCTTCTGTAGAAGAAGATTCTTCAGATCCCTTCTTTTTCTCAACTTTGGATCTACACTGCTTCTTATAGTGCCCTTCTTTTCCACGCCTCCAACATACCCTTACAAAATTTCCAGGAGATTTAGATCTACCCTTAGACTTAGATCTCCTACTTGAGAAATTAGATCTATTTCTTTCCTGGAACATCCTCTTGCAAATAATGTGTCTATGCTATGTCCTTCCATATTCTTTCGTCCCATCTCCTCCGACAACATGGATGAGACCACTTCTTCAAACTTCAAAGAAGTTGTATTACTACCTATGGCCACAACTAGACTATCCCACGAGTCTGGTAAAGAACACAACAAACTGATACATTTATCTTCATCTGAAATTTTAATCTCAACAGATACTAACTGACTTACCACAGTATTGAAGGCGTTCAAATGATCAGCCACCGAGTCTCCATCTCTCATCCTCAAGTTATATAGCTTCTTTCTCATGAATAGTTTATTTACTAGGGACTTAGACGGATACAACTTCCCCAACTTTTCCCATAAATCCTTGGTTGTAGCTTCCTCTGACACATTCAGTAATACTGAATCGGAGAGACATAGTCGGATTGTGCTATTTGCCTTCCGATCCATCTTTTTCCAGTCATCTATAGAAGTTCCTGTAGGTGCAGTACCTGGATCTACCACGATCCACTGATCTTTGTCCACCAAAAGATCTTCCATATTGAGCTTCCACAGCTCAAATATTTTCCAATTAAACTTCTCGATCTCCAACTTCGAATTGCTTTCCATTTCTTTTCACCTGAAAAACAATACCGCAGATCTCCCACTGTAACAAGGCTTATCACAGTCCCGAGCCAAACCCTTGACCACAAAGGCGTCCCCCTGAAGCTAATAAAGCTTTGATACCAAATGTAAAATTCTAACCTTGTACAATGTCTACTGTAAACAGATATTCGTAAAAGAACAGAAAAGATACAATGGAAAATACAAACATTACACAGAGATTTTTCCCCTGGAAACCCAAATGGGGAAAACCAACATATATCATATTCATTCATTGTGTTACATTATTTACAATACAATATACATATAGGATCCAGTGGCATCCAAAACCCTAACCCAATGACCTGGATTAGTCCAAAACCCTAATTCCTTAACCGAAAATAGAAAACCATCGGCAAAAACCATGTGCCTAAAAACCACCTAAATACATGACACGTTTCTCGAGGTAGGTGTCACATTTCCCGAGGCAAAAAAAAAATCTGAGGGCGTTGCCCCTGCACCCCCTAAGGGGGGACCTAGCCCTCTAACCCCCCTGCACACCCGACGCATACGCTCAAACACTACTACTTATGCAAAGAATATAACA
Source organism: Picea engelmannii (assembly GCA_009831015.1). Classification (NCBI taxonomy): domain Eukaryota; kingdom Viridiplantae; phylum Streptophyta; class Pinopsida; order Pinales; family Pinaceae; genus Picea; species Picea engelmannii. The sequence goes on along the minus strand of ML787904.1, from coordinate 342,241 downwards.
CATACCCAACACGGTTATGATCTTCTTCGGGAATTTTGGCGTTATTAAGCCTCTATTCTCTCGAAGCGGTCAACGTCGGATTGACTACCTCATAGATCTGATGGTCGGGATGGCTCCTAGGCATCCTCGAATCTAAGGCCCAGATTAAATTTGGGACTTCGGGGATTTTACCTCCCTTACGACGAACTCGCTCAATTTGTCGAACTTGCAAAACCTGAAGGACTCAAGGGGTTAACTCTCGCGCTCTTTCCAATATCCAAAGGTCACAACAGACCTTGGCTCTTCCGGAACAAATCTCATTCATTTTTCTTCCAAACAAAGGAACCTTCCCTTTCTATACTTCAATCTCACTATTCTTCTTGAGCCTTCTTAGCTTTGAGAGGCTTAAGAGCTTTGTGCTCTTTCTCTTGAACTTAACACTTAGAAAAATCCTTTTGTGCACCTCTTGCGCTCATTCATCAACTCTAGAACTTAAGAGGTTCTTGGTCTCTGCCTGCCTTGCAGATAGCATGTGCATACATGCACTATCCCTCCTGATATTTAATAGAATCCTTCCTCCAAGGGACTTAGAATGACTAGGAGTGTCGACATGCACATGTGAAGTTATGCCCAAGGTTGACGAACTCACAGTTAATTGCTCTAGCTTAAGCCACCACAGGGCTCAAGCATTTACGAGTACAAGTCATGTCTGAACCATATAATTTCTTACTTGCCTAATTACACAATCAAGCAGAAATAAAAGGGATACAGTATAACCATTAAGCAGACATGCACATCCCTGAAAACATTCACAGTATATCCAATTTTATTACATAGTTACAACACAATTACACAGGGTATGAGAATACTTATCTATTACAATTTGCAGCCAACTAAATGATTGTGGGTGTGTGCCTTTCCACCCAACCATAGGCTCAGAGGCATTCATCCTTAGCACTCTGGCCACCCCCTTTCCAATCCATGATATCACTAGGGAACTATGTCATCTCTCAGAGACCTTCTCTCTGTCACAGTATACCTGCAGGGTTTATCAGATGTTTCCTCAGCATCCATCTCATGTCCAAGTCCTTCAGGTTGTGTTCTCTGCACTTCATTTTGTTTCACGCATCTCCTTCCGATCTCGCGCTCTCGTCTGGTGTCTCTTCTCTTGTTGTCCCCTTTCCTTACCATCTCTGTGTATGTATCTTACCTTCCTTATTTAGGAAGGTTTCCGACCTATCATGCTCCTTCTGTCAAAAGGAAGATCGGGTATTTAGGTCTCTGTGGTACTTCGGGCTCACATCCCATGTTTCCATTCATGGGGGTGGTTTAGTATTCAACCACCAGTCCTTTCTTCATTAACTGGTTCTTTCCTCGAGAGATAGCATGGCTCGTACTTCAAGACTTCACCCCCCAACAGTCAGTTATGGGAAATTTAATATTAATACACTTACATCCTCCACATGCCTTAGCATGGTAATACTATTTTTATGATTAATTACAAGTTGGGGGAAACAGGGGTGTTACAATCCCCCCCCCCTTAAAAAGGAACATCGTCCTCGATGTTCTTTCTCAATGGCACCTATCATGCTTTTCTCTTTCATCCACTTCAGAAGTCTTGACCTTCTTTCTCGGTCAGGTCCTGTTTCAGACCCTTAATATTCGTCACATGATTTCAATAATTCTTGGACAACAAGCACATTAATCATAGTCTCATGCGAAAACATTTTACCATTTCATAAAAGTTTCTAGGAAAATTTCATAATATAGCACAATAATTATATGTACAGTTTGTGGATTTGTATCCACATGGTTGTCTTGTTATCTAGGCTCATTGTTTTTCCTTGACATACCCATTTTTTGCATGATCCCAATAGTTTACAAGAACTATCAGAGTCTCCTCTTCCTTGCGGTCACTTACCCTCCAAGCCCAGGCTCAGGTATCCCCTTCTTTGTTATACAGTTCTTCGGGCGATCCATCTTGCCTTGCCAAGGTTTTCTCGCACGGGAAGAACTATCCATCATGTGCATGATCCTAATCAATTGTTTACAATAAATATCAAGGTATCCTCTTCCTTGCAGTCACTCACCCTCCAAGCCCAAGCTCAGACATCCCCTTCTCTGTTATACAGTTCCTTGGGTGATCCATCTTGCCTTGCCAAGGTTTTTTCGCACAGGAAGAATTCCAGAGACTTTATTGAGCCTTACAGTCGAGGCGTCCCTCAGACTTGCTCTGTCGAGGCATCCCTCGGTCTTGTGTTACATCAACACAACATATTCTAGGCGATCATGGCTTACCACGGGGTTCTCATGGCTCAACAGTAGCCATTTTTCATTCTTTTACAGTTGTACAGCCTTCATCTGTCATTTCTTGATAGATCTTTTCTTCTCACCCATGTCACAGGCGTACAGAAATTCATGAGACATCATCTTAAATTTTAAATTCAAATTTTTATTGTAAATCTGTCACCCACAGAATTCCAAATTCCACATTTTGTTTTCATATTTGTTCCGCACAGAAATCGGATTCATAATTATGGGACTTTCCTTCCCATAGCGGTTTGGATCAACAAGAAATTGGTCTTCCTTATGGGCTTACAACACTGCCATATCCAAGAACCCTTTGCGTCCTGCACTTTCAACTTCAATCAGCCAAACGAATTGTTAGTTTCCCATGCACATATATTTTCATTGCACCTTTATAACGTCATCACAAACAATTCTTAAATTGTGCATGCTAACAGACAAATCACTTTTATCTATTCGATGATACAAGAAAAAGGAAATTTCATTCCTTACAGATGCATCAATTCAGTATATCAACTTTTCATAATGAAATTCATATACCAATTGACTTTAATGAATGTGTCAACATTTGTGGACACATTCATACCCAATGCACCTTTGCATCGATTTCAGGTTATCACTTTTCAGGTTAGGCACTCTTGCCAAGGTGTGTTTGAATTCAACCAACTTATTACCATATGGACTATTTGTCCATATTTATTATTTTAGCAGAACCATATCTTCTACTCTAAATAGATCACAGCCCTAACATCGTCATTCATGAAACTCTAGGTTTCACGTGAATTCCTTTAAGCATTCCTTTGACATCCATATAATGTACTCAAAATTTTCGGAAGGTCCTCCTTCCTCAATCGAGGGTTCATTGTCTTCCCTTCATGCAAACATGCACTTCCTCAAAGCAATCCCATGCAACGTGCTAGCTATGAGCACCTTTATTCCCATAGAACCAGTCTTCACGACCACAATCTAAGGCAGAGTGTTAAACTCTATCTTCCTTGACTAGCCCGGAGGAATTTCATTTTCTCTCCATGAGGCCGAGAGTTGTGGCCTCAGCTTTATTATTTTCAGGCGCTATCCCTTCGGCTCCCATGTCCAGGTGCTATGATCCTGGCTAAACCCCTTGTCTGCAAATAGACAGTGTAGATCTATTTTTCCCCATATCCAACGACTACAAGGGATTGTGGAACCTCAACTATCTCGCGATTTAATTCTCCTTCCGACCTCTGTAATGAATATGGGCCATCTGATCTACGATCGGGTCCCAAACTCAAAACAACGCTATATTGAATTTAAATTAGGAGTACATGTCTCAATGTTAACCTGTGTGCATATGCAATCTCCACAATGATCGCGGGTTGTTGTTCATAGCCCTCGATCGATTTTAACCACACAATTTCCTGATAATAATAATGCCAACACATAAATGTTTGACCGAGAATTTAGATTGAGAACTTGATTTTCCAAATCTAACCACCGAACCCAATCACAGTATGAGTTTACGTGGCATTAATGTGTGGGTTCCTTGCAGGTCCACCCACCGATCGTTCACAGATCAACGATTCACAGTGATTACAGAATCCCCAACGTGCTCACTCTTTATTGGAGAGTTCAATCTCCGAAATCTGAAAATTTCTCGTTGAAATCTTTTAATTGTCATCATTGATCATCCACCCCGACGAGATCCACGATGTAGGTTGATTGTGGGCCATGAACTAGCACGCCCGTTAATTCCACCTTCGCGGCCTACAATGAATACGGTTCGTCTGATCTACGATCAGACCCCAACCTCGAAACAAAACTATATTGAAATTAAATTACGAGCACAGGCTTCGTCAATAACCCGTGTGCCCATTCGATCTCTGCAATGAATATGGGTCGTCGATCTTATCGAACAACTGGCGTTTGATTTGTTAACTTCAGTGGATCTTGAAGTCAATTTGACTAATGAGATCAGTTTCCTTCCAATGAACGACTCGCATTCATCTCCTATGTCAGGCTCTCGATTAACCTAATTCGATCAGGGTTTTCATCCTGAATCATACTCTACTTGGGTATCTAAGGCATACATCTGCCTTTTCTTAACATGGCTTCAACCAAGCCTATTCAATCAAACATACTCATTTATTCATTCATTAGTCTTCTATTCAGTACATGATGCTTTCAAAAATGTAATCCATGATTCTTATATATATATATATATATATATATATATATATATATATATATATATATATATATATATATATATATATATATATATATAAGCTTGTAGCTCACTACTTGGTTCTCAGCAATTATTAAGGTTGTGACTAGAACCTCCTGACAGATTTTTCACACATTTCTTCCATAGGAAACTCCCTCAGCATGAAACTTCCTTATTGCACGTCCATCACTATCTCTGATGGCCTCAGCCTTGAGTTAGCTTTAGTTATTTTCCAAATATTCCCTAAGGAATATAAATATGCATCTTTGTCATGCATCCAAATTATGTATCCATGCATATTCTAGTTTTGTTAACTTACATCCATGATGTACTTAACCATAGGCATAATCAAAAGTCTGTGTGTAGCTTCCATGGGTATATTTCACAGCCTACATATATCTCTATTCTAAAATTAGTCAACTCGTGACTGTTCAAACTCATTCTTACATGATCCTCAAGGCATAATCAGTTGTGTCATATCCTGACAACAGACCATCCTTGGTCATTTACTCTTTCATTTATTTATACTCATATTTCCTGAGGAAATGGAACACATTCCCCTTAAGCTATCACTCAAAATAGAACTTTCATGACTCTTCAAAAATGGATTCAACCATGCATCCATGGTATTCACTTAGTCTTGGCAAGTGCAATTCTTGCCTTACATATCACTCATCAAGGCAACCATAATGTGCCTTTAGTATAAATATATCATTACATCATACATGTGCATCACTTTCATGTTTAATATCATTCATACCTAACTGGTATTACTATCAGGCTTCATATCAAGAAGCTTCACAATGCATTAAATCCATGCATTCCAGCATAAACACACACAAACCTAACCAAACATTCATCATGAAATCTCATCGCTTGCACCCTTTCCATGTCATGCATTCACAAGGGCATCTCAGACTTCCAGATCCTCCTCCAAGGATATTTCTTCCATCCTTATGACAAGTCTCATAGGGATACTCAACACTGAGTTTCCCTCTCAGTTGAGAGCTTGCAGTCATTCACACGACATCCACATGGAAGTTGAATCAGACATAGTCATAACTAGGTTCCATTCTCATACGATAACAGCTAGCAAGAAAATGCTCTTGTCTCAACCTCCCTAGAAGATTACCCAACTTATAAATACAATTTGGGAAATTATAACCATGCCCAAGGTAACAAAAATTAGAATCAGCCAAACTAGCTTCCAACTATATCTAAATGGCTACCATCCACCATTGGGTGTCAATCTGACCCATTGGGCTTCTAGAAGTGCCCCAACACCTCCCTTACCACATACAGGAACAACATTTAGTCAACTATTTTATCTTAATTTTAAAAATTTAATGTCTATTACCAATGACCATTTGGATTATTCCCTTAAATCCCAAATGCAATTTCGAATTATGTTACTTACTAAGTATCCTAGTTCAAAAATCTAGATTACCTTTAGTTCAATATCGGTCTTGACCATTACACCTAGAATTCCTTCTTTTGTTCAGCACAGCCAGGGATGGAGGCCACTCTCCTCCTCCCACGAGAACTCTGGCAAATTAGTTTCCTATCCACCAAGCAAGGGAGGTTGTGGTGATTTCTCACTCAACCACTCTATATTTCTACAACTTCGTTTATCGGCTTGATTAGAAAAACCATGTCCAGCAATTCATGTACCAAAAAACAAAATCCGTTTCTCTGTCCACTTTGAAACCCGAGAGTTGCGCATGCTCTCCCTTTTCAGGGAATGGTCACCAGACTCATTCCTCTGATCGTGAGGATTTATACATCTATACTAGGTTTAACCCTTCATTAAAGCAGTAATCATTACTGCTACGGATCGCCTCCATCTGTTCACATTACTATTTTAGTTTAAAGATGAGTGTTCTTCATCATCATCCCATTCATGTAGGGTCGACTATCATTTCCCAAGAAATGTTAGGCTTCCTTTGTCACAGACTAGCATGATTCAATATCGTTGGGTAAAATCCCAACTATATTTTAAATTTGCATCCTTCTACTCAAGGAACTTATGCAGATGATTTATGTTTGGCAGTAACATTCTCCATAGGACCATCTTTAGCCTTGGTAACTAAATCTTATGATTGTACAACAGCACGTACAATTGCACAGTGAAGTCAACTTCTTTTTTGGGGGACATTAGCAACATACAGTGCCAATTTCCAAAACATCTATCAACAATAAAGAATCTCATTCCTCTCTTCAGTAGAGGTTTTCTACGCCCCTTAGGAATGCGGTAAGATAGGGTTTTACCCCTTAAATTCCTACAAAAATATTTTCATACGACTCATGCATGAGCTTAAGCAGGCCAAGTGTTGTAACCATGCTCTGATACCAATTTGTAACACCCTTGCGGTGGGGACTCAAATTTTCTCTCTTCTTAGGAGAATCAATACCCTCATTCGGGGTCTCTAGTCCATTATGCTCTTCCAGAGATTTCTAGCCATGGTCTCCATGCTCTGAAACGAGCTTAGAGCTGGAAGATATCCTCACCCAAGTTCTTCGAGTTCTTTCATCCCCCTATACTTTCATTTGACCGTGGGCTATGACCAGATGCCAAGACGACCACCACGTGAATCCTTCGGAGTGGAAAACCTCTGAAGTTCACGATCCGACATCGCGTGTCCTTAGGGATTTTGATGACCCTGATTTACTTTAGGACTTTGGAATTCAGGAGTTTCAAACATTCCTACACCTTTTTCCTCCAAAATACTTTGTACTCGGAGTTACAGATCAAGCGCCACATGTCCCTCGTGATCGAAGGTTATGATCTTCTTCGGAAATTTTGGCATTATTAAGCCTCTATTCTCCCGAAGCGGTCAACGCCAAACTTACTACCTCACAGATCTAACGGTCGAGATGGCTCCTCGGCATCCTTAGATCTAAGGCCCAGATTAACTTCAGGACTTTGGGACTTCGGGGATTTTACCTCCCTTATGACGAACTCTCTCAATTTTTCGAACTCGCGAAGTCCAAAGGACTCAAGGGGTTAACTCTCGCGCTCTTTCCCGTATCCAAAGGTCACAACAGACCTTGGCTCTTCCCGAACATATCTCATTCATTCATCTTCCAAACAAAGGACCCTTCCCTTTCGATACTTCAATCTCACTATTCTTCCTGATCCTTGTTAGCTCTGAAAGGATTAAGATCTTTGCGCTCTTTCTCTTGAACTTAACACTTAGAAAACTTCTTCCGCGCACCCCTTGCACTCATTCATCAACTCTAGAACTTAAGAGGTTCTCGGTCTCTGCCTGCCTCGCAGAGAGCCTGTGCATATGTGCACTATCCCTCCTGAGCTTTAACAAACTCCTTCCTCCAAGGGACTAAGAACGACTAGGAGTGTCAACATGCACACGTGAAGTTGTGCCCAAGGTCGACAAACTCACAGTTCATTGCTCTAGCTTAAGACACCACAAGGCTCAATCATTTACAAGTACAAGTCATGTCTCAACCATACAATTTATTACTTGCCTAATTACACAATCAAGAAGAAATAAAAGGGATACAGTATAACCATTAAGCAGACATGCACATCCCTGAAAACATTCACAATATATCCAATTTTATTACACAGTTACAGCTCAATTACACAGGGTATGAGAATACTTATCTATTACAAGTTGCAGCCAACTAAATGACTGTGGGTGTGTTCCTTTCCACCCAACCATAGGCTTAGAGGAATTCATCCTTATCACTCTGCCCACCCCCGTGCCAAGCCATGATATCACTAGGGAACTATGTCATCTATCATAGACCTTCTCTCTGTCACAGTATCCCTATGAGATTTATCAGATGATTCCTCGGCATCAAGTTCATGTTCAGGTCCTTCAGGTTGTGTTCTTTGCACTTCCTTTTGGTTCATGCATCTCCTTCCGAGCTTGCGCTCTCATCTGGTGTCTCTTCTCTTGTTGTCCCCTTTCCTTACCTTCTTTGTGCATGTATATTACCTTCCTTCTTTAGGAATGTTTTCGACCTATCATGTTCTTTCTGTCAGAAGGAAGCTCGGGTCTGCAGGTCTCTATGGTACTTTGAGCTGACAGCCCATGTTTCCATTCATGGGGGTGGTTGATTATTCAACCACCAGTCCTTTCCTTCATTAATTGATTCTTTCCTCTAGATATATCATGGCTCGTACTTCAAGGCTTCACCCCCCAACAGTCAGTTATGGGAAATTTAACAATAATACATTTACATCGTCCACATGCCTTAGCATGGTAATCTTATTTTATGATTAATTACAAGCCGGGGGAAAGGGGAAACAGGGGTGTTACAGTTGGACTATGATCCTTCTTGGACCTAGAAAATTTTTCATCTTCACCTTCATGCTTGAAGACTAATTGAAACTAAGCAGGAACTCAGTTTCTCCCTGGTTACTCCCTTTGTTAACATGTCTGCAAGATTCTGGCTAGTATGTATCTTTTCCAACTTCAAATGTCCATCTTCCAAGACAGATCGTATGAAATGATACATGAGTTGTATATGCTTAGTATTCGAATGGAAGGATGAGTTCTTTGCAATATGAATGGCACTCTCACTGTCACAGTACAACCTGATATCTTCCTTCTTCTTTCCCAATTCCTCCATAAACCTTTGTAACCAAATCATTTCTTTACTAGCCTCTGTAGCAGCAACATACTTTGGTTCTATTGTTGAAAGTGAAACAACCTTTTGCAGTTTAGAAATCCAACTTATTGTTGTTCCACCTACAGTAAAAACATACCCTATGGTGCTCCTCCTGCTATCTTTATCACCTGCCATATCTGAATCAACATATACCTGTAAAACAGTGTCTAAACCTCCAAAACATAATGCATGAGTAGCAGTACCTCTCAAATACCTGAGAATTCATTTTACTTCCTCCCAATGTTCTTTACCAAGATTATTCATATACCTGCTCACAACTCCCACTGCATGCGCAATATTTGGTCTTGTGCAAACCATCACATACATCAAGATGCCAACTGCTGATGAATAAGGGACCCTAGACACATATTCTATCTACTCATGTATCTTGGGACACATTTCCTTAGTTAATTTAAAATGGTTGGCCAAAGGTGTACTAACTGGTTTTTCATTTTGCATTTTAAACCTCTCCAACACCTTCTCTATGTACTCACCCTGAGACAATTAGCTAATTTAAAATGAATTAGCTAATTTCTTCTTGAGCACATTTATATCCTGCATATTAAAGCATGCAACAAGCATGCCATCTACATACAATAGCAAGATAATATAACTTCCATTTTCTAGCATTTTAAAATAAACATAGTGATCAGAATGACATCTACTATAACCTCGTTTTGTCATAAACCTGTCAAACTTCAAATACCACTACCTTGGAGCTTGTTTTAGGCCATACAAACTCTTATTCAACATGCATACCAAATTATCCTTCCCTTTGACCACATACCCCTGTGGTTGTTTCATATAAATCTCTTCCTCCAAATCCCCATGGAGAAAAGTTGTGTTTATATCTAATTGTTCAAGATGTAAATCTTCTACTTCCACAAGACTTAAAATAGTCCTAATTGAAGTCATTTTAACAACAAGAGAAAATATTTCATCAAAATCTATACCTTTCTTTTGTGCAGACCCCTTTACAACAAGTCTAGCCTTATACTTCTTTTTGCCTCCATCTTCTTCCTTCAACTTGTAAACCCATTTATTCTGCAATGCTCTTTTTCCTATAGGAAATTGAACCAAGTCCCAAGTCTGGTTATTTACCAGGGAATCAATTTCCTCTTTCATGCCTTTCTCCCACTTCTTTTTAGTGTCTACCTGGATTGCCTCTTCATAACATTTTGGTTCACCATAATTAGTCAACAATAAATAACACAATGAAGGAGAGTATCATTGAGTGGGTCTACTTAACCTAATAGATCTTCTAACAACACTTGCAGGAGTTTTAGGTACCTAGTTCTCCTGTTGTTGTACATTTTGATTTGTTGGTACCTTTGGAATTTATTTTTCAATGATCTCATTAAGCATTGTGTATTCTGGTTTTTCTTTTTCCTGTTTCTTTCCCAGCAACTGATCTTTGTACATGACCTTTTCATTGAATATGAAATCTTTAATCCTAATAATTTTGTGATTTTCATAATCCCATAAGCGATAACCAAAACCATTAACATTGTGTCCAATAAAGGTACACTTCTTGGATTTTCCTCAAGCTTTGTTCTATTTTCTTTATCAATATGGACAGATGCTTCACAACCAAAAGCCTTCAAAAAAGAATAGTTTACCTTTTTACCTGCCCATGCCTCCTCTGGAATTCCACCATCCAAAGAGATTGAAGGTCCTTTGTTTATTAAGTAAACAATAGTATCTATAGCATATTCCCATAACTGTAAGGGAAAACCAGTAAGCAATCTCATACTCCTTGCATTCTCCATGATTGTCTTGTTCATCCTTTCTAACATGTCATTTTCTTGTGGTGTTCCCGGAACTTTCTTCTCTCTACGAATCCCATGGTATGAACAATAATCATCAAACTCATTGCTGCAATATTCACCTCCATTTCCTGATCTAAGACACTTCAACCTTTTTCATGTCTTATTCTCAACCAACTCTTTCCATTTCTTAAAAGTATCAAAAACATCATATTTTTGTTGAATGCAATAAACCCGAGTTTTTCTAGTTGCATCATCAAAAAAAGTAACATAATAACAAGATCCAATAAGACATGATCCGTGAGCGGGTCCCCATACATCTATATTCACAAGCTTTAACCTTTCAATATTTTTTTCTTTTTCGACTATGAGAAATCTGACTCTCTTATGTTTTCCATAAACACAATGCTCACAGAACTCCAAATCAATTTGTTTAAGATCTGGGAACAAATTTATTTTTTCAAGTATTTGCATCCCCTTCTCACTCATGTGTCCAAGCCTATGATGCCACAGTGTTATATCCACTCCTATAGAAGCTAAATAGATAGAAGAATCAATATACCAATACATAAATACAATGTACCTACCTTCTCTCATTTTGTTATCACCAATGATCCTTTGGCAACCTTCCATGCCTTATCTGTAAATATAGATATACAACCTTCACTTTCCAACTTCCCCGTTGAAATTAGATTTTTCCTTAGATCCGGAACATGTCTTACCTCTTTCAACAACCATTGGTTTCCATTCCTTTTCTTTATTTTTACCTTTCCCATTCCAAGAATTGTCCATGGTGCACTATCACTCAAATGAACCAGTCCAAAATCACCTTGAACATAATCTAAAAAATGTTTCTTATGGGGTGTGGCATGAAATGAAGCCCTGAATCTACTACCCAAGACTCAGAAATATTATCTACAGAAAGAATCAAAGCATCTTGTAACACATCACATGTTACATTTGCTTTTTGATTTTTCTCATGTTGTCCATCTATTTGTTTCTTTGGAGCTCTGCAGTCTTTCTTCAGATGTCCTTTCTTCCCATAATTCCAGCACTCTATATTTCCCAGTCTGGATTTGGATCTGCCCTTCCTAGAATTCCCACAGTTCCCTGATCACTTTCCTCTATCCATTTTTCTTCCCCTGTTCTCCATGTTTTATGCATTACCTGATGCCTCACCTGTGTTTTTCTGTCGCATTTTCTCACTAAGGATAACACCAACAACATCATCAAATTTTAAAGTGTTTGAACCAGAGACAGATTTACTTATAGCCATGACCAAGTCGTTCCATATTTCTAGCAATGAGCACAAGATTATAAGATCATTGACCTCATCATCAAAGTCCACTTTTACAGAACTTAGCTGATTAGTAACCATATTAAATTCATTTAAATGATCTGCAACAGACCCACCTTCTGACATCTTCATATTAAATAATCTCTTCATTAGAAATGCCTTATTGGACGACGAGGATTTTTCATACAGTTTAGCCAATGCGTCCACCAACTCCTTTGTTGTATTTTCTTTTGAAATATTGAAATCCACCGACGCTGCCAAGATCAGTCGTATCATTCCTAGTGCCTTTCTGTCAAGAACCCCCCATTCTTCATCCTTCATGGTCGTTGACTTCTTTGTTATTCCACCCAATGGTAGGAATAAATCCTTCTGATATAAATAATATTCCATATGCATCTTCCATAACTAGTAGTTTTGGCCGTTAAATTTCTCGACCCTAAACTTTCCATTTTCCGCCATTGCTCCCACTCTAACTAGGAACCCTCTTTTCCTGCGAGTTACCTTTCACTCTGATACTAGTTGTTAGAAAAACAAGATCACGAAGCAATAAAATAAACAAATGCATAAATAAAACACAGAAGATATACAATACAATAGAGACACAGATATGCGTGGTTCACCCAATGTGGGCTACGTCCACTAGAGAAATTGCCAGGTCCTTCCTTTATTATTATCCATCAAAATGAAGGGATACAACCTACAACACACTCATTGTAACTTCCTCTTCTTTCTCTCACAAACTCCTCTCTCATAATAAAATGTTTTCAATGATACACAGCCGCAATACAATTCCCTCATAAAAGAGGGTTTCCTTCTAGGGATAAAAATCCTAACATAACTTCTACCGTCAGATCTACGACCTTATAATGAACGGTCTAGATTTACTATGAAATTACAATATACATTTACAAATCAATTTTTCCTTTGGGTTCTCTGCCCCCAAACCCCCATCGAGGAACGTTATCCCCCGAACCCTCGCTTGCCCCCAGACCCCACAGGGGGGGCAAGCCCCCCCTATAACCCCCTCACGTGGATGGGTGTACAGTATTCTGGGGTGTACAGTCTTCATGGGGTATAAACACGGCTGAAAACAAAGACTTATGAATCAAGAAGATAATCAGGCTCCACAACCAATAAGGTGCTAGAATTGTGAGAAGGAAAACTTTTGAGAAACTCCCAAAGAGCTCACATAAATAAATAAAAAATAAAGTAGTCATTTCTTGGTAAAAATCCTCATGTGTTTCTGAATCCAATTGATTGATTTGGGTGATTCATAGACTGCAAGTGCACATACCCTCTCATCCTAATCAATAATGGATTTTTTTTTTAATTAGGTGTGTGATATATGCCATGTTTATCATATGCATTCTAGTGAGATAGATGTGGTTGTGCTAATTAGGCAATGGTAGGAATTCACCCCAACAATGTTTATTCAAGAGGAAAGACTTGATATGTGCATTAGGAGACCTCTTGGTGCATGTGGTTGTGCATCAATTTAGGAGGCTTTGCATATTTATTGTGCATGAATAATGGGGGTTGTTAGCATATGTTCTTGTTGAGAGCACAATTATGTTGTTGGATTTATTGTTGCATGTGCATGCTAGCGATAGTGAAAATGTCTTTGAAGTTATGGTGATGTTCAAAGTTTATTTTGTTATGTGTTGCCTATTTATTGAAGTTAGCACATATAATGATCCCAACAACCTCAATTTATGGAAGTGTAGTTGTTTTGTTAGAATACATTACTATAATAAACCACAAGTGAAGAATGGAAGATCCAAGATAAATATTGAACCAATATGTAAAAGATGTAAATGAAGACTCCAAGTATGTTCATGACTCCAAAGAAACATATAGGTAGAAGCATTTGGTCATATGTATCATCATCTCTTGCTAACTGCATGGAAACACTATGTGATGTAAAAGACATTCTTGATTTTGCATGATGAGGTGTGTTGTAGCTAAAATAAAAATACAATGAGATGTTTTGTCTCCTCTAGTTGTTCCTTGATGAAATATTTTTTGATGAATGTGGTGCTAGAAGACCTTAGGTTGGTAGTTGCATAGAGTGTAGGATTGACTTAGATACATAATGTATCCAAACTCTTTTCCTAGATAATTGGTAAGCACCATTATTAGGCACCTAGGTGTCTCGATCGATGGATGAATGTCGACAGGATGGCTAGTTGTTCAATAGTTATAGTTAGGTTTATGTTAGGCCCTAGAGTAGAATAGGGTCACAATCAATCTATTTAGTACCAATTTTTGACCCAAAGTTATGTTTGTTTCCCAACCGGTAGATCATTTTAGATAATAGTCATATAACTAAACCTTAATAAACCTTAATAAAGGAGCATGGGCACTTTGGTTGAGAGATGGAAGTGATTTGTTAAGGTGAATAATCATTGGCTAGTTATTGTAGCAATTGAAGATGCAGTGAACAACATTTTTCTCATTGAAGAAGACAAGTGTTAATGGTAGAGTTAATTCTAAGCTCAAATGATGGGATTATAGCAAAGGAGGACATGATGATGTTCTAGATGCAGTAGAGAGATTTTGGAAATTGTTCCAAGGGATGTTGGTGATAGTTCTTGTGGTATTAGTAGAGATTAGTTGGTGATGGAAAAACAAGGTAAAGTTCATTTGGTGTTTTTAATAGAAACAATGACCATATGGAAACATGAATCACACCTTTTATCTGTAACAAGTATAGGATGGTATCTATAGATATAAGTGTTGGTCCTTGAAAGTTTTGAGCTTTTATCTTGCCTAGAGTTCGTACTTGGAAGAAGTAGTTTATGGTAACTAGTTGATATTATAAAAACTTGTACTAAGTGCCTCCATGAGATGGAGTATGTAAAAGGTATGTACCTATATCTATGTATTCAATATCTAAAGGGAATTACCCATTTTCCATGTGTCTCTAATGATTTCGATAAACTCATTTAATATAGTGTAGAAGCTCTATTATAGAGTTGTTAACACTTAGAGCAGTGGGTGATGTGTCATTTGATTTCTCTATGAGTAGATTGTGTTGGTTGTAGACTTTGGGTGGTGTGGTAGGCCTAGAAACCTGATGTTTTATGTGAATTTAAGGGGGATTTCATCAAGGATTTGAATGAATCATAAATGTGAAGGGAATCCTACTATATATGTGGTTGCAACAGTTAGGTACCCGTCTATTCTATTGGATGGATGTTCTTCTATATGGACTTTGGCAATTTGAGAATATCTACATGATTGAGGTACATCGATATGAAAATGTCAGGTTGGACCAAATACAGAGTTTGTTGATCAAGAGTTTCAATTCTTGGTAGAGCATATGATACATTAAACCAACAAAAGATGATGATGAATACTTGACTTGGCAAAGATTAAAAAACAAGTACTCGTTAAGGGGGATTGTTGAAATTATTAACTCCTACTTTTCTAATGGAATAATGTGTGATGCTTATGATCATATGAAATGGTTGTGGTTGTTATTGTATTAGCCATTGTGTGGTAGATTTTGTCTCTATGTATCTACTTATAAGATTAGGAGGTCACTAGATCTAGTTGGATGCGAGATATTTTGTCTAACTAGTTTAGCTCCTAAGTTAATTTGTGGTTGAGATATTATGTCAACAAGTCGTTAGTGTGACAAGATAGTGTGTCTATCTTGAAAAAGACTTTCAAATATTTATATGTATACTATTAGATTGTTGAATAGATCAATCGAACATAGTTGTGGCATGTGGAAACAGTGTATGGTGTCTTAACAAAAATTATATTTAAATAATAAATAATAATAATAATAATAGATATTGGAAAAAA
Source organism: Picea engelmannii (assembly GCA_009831015.1). Classification (NCBI taxonomy): domain Eukaryota; kingdom Viridiplantae; phylum Streptophyta; class Pinopsida; order Pinales; family Pinaceae; genus Picea; species Picea engelmannii. The sequence goes on along the minus strand of ML787904.1, from coordinate 326,238 downwards.
TAATAAAAAGTTAAAAATAAAATTAAAAAATCATACTATGTTTAGCATTACCCACAAAAATAATTTGGTAGAAATGTGTTATATATTATGTGATAAACATATGTCAACAAAATGAATAAGTTTTATAGATTTTGATATATTAATTGAAGTTGGATATTATTTATAATAACATTATTATCATCACTATTATTGTGTTATGTCACAATATATATATATTGTGATCATAAATACATGTACACAATTCTATTGCTAATTAAATTATATTATTTTTTATTCCAATAAATATATATAGAATTGTCAACTTTTTTTTAGGTAACTAAATAATATACTTTGTTGTAACGCACCATTGCCTTTAATATTTTTTCATTATTCTTTTATTTAGTTATAATTTACATTTTTAAAATTTACAAATATTAATATTAAGATTTATTTTTAAGATTTACAAATATTCATATTAAGATTTCTCATGAGGTTTGATACATTATTTTGATATATAATTATTTGTTAATGCATATATTAACCATGATTTAATCACATAATAATACATTCACGGGAAATATAAGATGTAGTTAAAATAGTGACATGTTATCTTTTTAAGAATAATGATTATTTTTTGTATTAACAAATGGGTGACTGTAGTAAAAATAGACAATCAAATTAAATTTGTAAATATACAATTGAATAAGACAGAGATATATTGAAAATTGATATGTTGCCAACATACAATCTAAAGTCATAGTTTTACCCATAGATATACTTATCGAGCTACATAATATCTATTAGTGTAAATCCTTATGAAACTATCAGCAAGTTGTATTATTTTAATATGTGTCTATTATGGATGTTGATATTCTTCTCGCAACAATGAGACATCCTTTATAGCTTTAACTCTTATATATGCATCCCAAGGACTAGAAGTCTAGGAAATTTAATCACCAGTTGGTTAAGGGTGAATGACACCTTGAATTTTTGCAAGCTTGTTTAGAATGGCTCTCATTGATTTCAACACTTCATTCCTCTACCCGCAATGTCAACAAGGCTAACTGCTCAAAAATATTATGTCCATACCTTTCAACCAGTCAAAACCTCTACAACTATGGTGGTCATAATGCATTGAATATAGGAAATCTAGGTGTCTCTAAGAGAAAGTTATATCCTCAAGTTGTCAATTTCTTCTTTGAACTATTTAATTTCCTCCTTGATACACTTTAGATTTCCCAAGGTTGCATATTGATGAGAGACGAGCTCCATGGTTCCCTAAAAAAATGAACTATTGATTATGGGCATGATTGAATATTGGCAAAGTATAACATGAGGCATCAAGAGAGTAAAAAATGCTTCATATAAGAACTCACCAGGCAATGGAGGTGCAAATGAATATAGGAAATCTAGGTGTCTCTAAGAGAGAGTTATATCCTCAAGTTGTCAAATTATTCTCTGAACTATTTAATTTTCTCATGGATACACTTTAGAGTGCCCAAGGTTGCAGGTTGATGAGAGTCAAGCTCCATGGTTCCCTAGGAAAAATGAGCAATTGATTATGGGCATGATTGAATATTAGCATTAGTTCATTTGATTGATTTCCTAGAAAAAAATGAACTATTGATTGTGGGCATGATTGAATATTGGCAAGAACTGGTCTGACAGTGGAGTTGCAAGAAATCCTCTGAGGTCTAATTATGTCTTTAGATGGATCGAATAGACAATTTATTAGAGTTATTGAATAGTCTAATACTCTCTTATGTGGACAATACAGTCACAAGTGACAAAGCAACAATTCAATATGTTCTCACTTGTTTGCAAGTTTCACAAGACAAAGTAAAGTTGTTTCAAACTTAGACTTGACTTCTTCAATGATGAACTTGAACGAAAGAATCTTCGACATTTTGAACTAGTTTTTGTTCAAAAAAACTCTCTTTTCAAATATAATGATGGTGATATAGATCAATAGCCAATACAGAAGTAACTCAGTGAGACAACTTCATATATAAGTGAAGATGAAGATCAACTTCATCTTTCCAAGCCAATCATCAAATTTTGGGAAGAAATCGGGAACAACAAGCACAGAACATGTAACGAATATGAAAAGGAAGTCACCTTTCATATTTCTGATTATATCAAGACAATCAAGTTCCAAAGTGTTGTATTTATTTGAGAAAGTGTGTATTCACCTGCTCCAGTTCAAGAGAAGATTCTAAAATGCCAACATTGTCATCGATTTGGCCACATGGAAAATCAGTGTTTTGATCTTCATTCTTGTGAGCATTGTGGAAAGCATAATCATCATTTAGGCAGATGTTCCAAATGTAAGAAATTTGCAAGAGTAAAAAACCATTATTCAATAACTCTAATAAGTGTTGATATTATGGTATTTGCTGGAGGTATTAACCTCCATGTGTAACCTTTGACAAGAATGGAATATTCCAGGAAGCAAGATAAACCCTAAAACGTTGGATAATCACCCTAGGAGACAATTCGACATGAGAATATTTAATATTGAGTTATTAGCCTCCAGAAAGATTAGTCAACCCAGTCAAGTGAGATAGAGCAGTATAAATAGAGGGTGCTAGAGTTCATTTGTCACACTCACTCTCACAACTGCATAAGACTAGTGGTGCGCAAGTTTGGAGAGGAACTGCAACTGTTGCAACTAGCATTTTGGTTTTGGCTTGGACTTTCTCTTGGTTATGGTTTGGAATTTCTTCTTGGTCTTTGGTTATTCTTGCTTAGTGATCTAGCCTTGGAGAAAGGTGTGCTACCTTAGTTGGCTATTGGATTGCTTCCAGAATTATTTTGTCTATCAAGGTAAAGGTGCTCGACGGTGGCCTTTGTGCATATGGTTGGGTGACAATATTGCTATATTGTCTATGGTGAAACGAGCACACCTATTTTACTAACAGGTTATGGGCCCACACTATCTTCAAACAGTCTAACCGCTAGAAGATAGATTGGGAGGATTTGCTCAGTTGCAGTTGCAGTTGCATTCAAAGTTTTAATGCAGCAATGAAGCCCTAACCCGATTGGTAAGGAACCTTAAGTGAAGAGCTTGACTTAATTCCTAGATAGCCTAGTGCTACCTAGCCTAACGCACCTTCTGGTACTCTCAGCAAGCCAAAGCGTCAAGTTTGAGTTTTGGTAAAAGTCAAAGGTTGACCAAGTCAAAGCAGTCATGACTTACTATATGAAGTCAAAAAACAAGTTAGAAGGGGCTTCTAACTTCAGAGCATGGAAGACAAGGATTGACCTCATCCTTGCCAAGAATAAAGTGTTGAATATCATGAAAGGAAAGATCATGGAACCACAATTTGAAGAAGGAAAAGAGAAGGAACCTCAGAACGTTGCAGTTATGGAGAAGTTCAAGGACAATGACATCAACGTTATGAGTATAATAGAGGACTCTGTAAGAGACCACTTGATACCCTACATCTCTCATCTTGACTCATCTAAGAAGATGTATGATGCCCTAACTAACCTCTTCTTAGTCAAAAACATTGGACAGTTAATGAGTGTGAAGAATGAGCTATGTGACATGAAAATGAATGATGATGATAGCATAAGAATCTCTCATTTAAGAGATCAACTACAAGTTATTGAAGAAATCATTTCATAAAAGGAATTGGTAAATATACTACTCAATGGCCTTCCCAAGACATGGGATGCATTTGTCGCAAGCATGAACACAAGAAAGGAGTACCCCACATTTGAAGAACTTTGGAATTGATGTGCACAAGAAGAATCAAGGATTAGCACAAAAGAGAAATCCCAAAATAAATATGATGATCAAGTCCTCACAGCAAAATTCAAGAATTTCAGGAATAAGAGAAAGTTTGGCTTAAGGAAGAAACCAAATCAAGAAAAGTATATGTCAAAAATACAATGCTTCAACTGTCGAAAATATGGTCACTACATGAACCACTATCCTAAGTTTAAGAAAAGGAAGGAAACAGATGAAGCAATAGTTTCCGAAGAATGGGAACCCTCAAAGAAAGTCAAGCAAGATAAAAAAAAACTTCTTCTTCTAGTCAAGGTAACAATATTCTTCTATAACATAGTTCTTGTACATACCATGTTTACATAGTTCTTGTACATATCATGCATATCTATTTCTTAGAAGAAAAGATAGCCAGTGAAACAATAACTATGGAAGAATAACAGGATAAGGATTGTTATTACAATGACTACAAGAAGATGAAGTGCCTTGACAAATTCCTGAGGAATCTATTATATAAGTAACAACTGTCGGATCGGTTGAAATCATAATCAAACTTGAAGAGACCCAGAAGGAGTCAAATCAGAAAGAAGTCGGTAATCAAGAGGAAATTAGAATAAGACGTGTGACACTTTGCAGAAGGCAATAAGGATGCAGACGGAAGCATGGACTCTCTTAGATGGAGGGAGTTGATTACAGAATTCCAAAAGAAGAGCATGCATTCATGCATGAAGCCAAGATTAGGAGGGAGTTAATCCTAAATGATATGATCCATTGAAGAATTCGTGAAGATTATGAAGTATATGTCCATGTTCCCCATTGAAAGTAGCAACCATGATAAGCAGCACGTGTTCAGTTTGAATCTAGAAGAAGTCTTAAGTATCCTTGGTTGTCCATCTACATCTATGTTCCTATGATGAAAGGAAGAAGTTGGAATCTTCAGGAAGGGAGGGCATGGAATCTATAGAAGACTCCCTGGACCCCAAAGTTAAAGAGGAACATGAGGAAGAACATGAAGATTCCAAGAAAGAAAGAAAAGCCAGAACAACCAGTAATTATACCGAGAATCGTAAGACTACCATCTTGGTTTGAACCCACTAAAAGCAATCAAGCAGAAGAAATGGAAGTCGTGATGAAGAACAATGTATGTAAGAAAATGTGAAAAAGACTTATGAATGGAAGCATTGCGAGATTCAGAACTAGAGGTTCTTCCAGAAGGAGGGAGAAGACTATGATGACAGCTTGTTCCAGTAAACCAGATATACCTCTTGCAGTATCCATGGATTGAAATTTACATGTAAAAGTTTGTTCTTCCCAATAAATCAAATTGAGAAAGAAGTTTATACCAGAGAGAGACCCATGTATGCAAATGGAAGAAGACCTTGTATGGATTCAAGCAACTTGATGCAGAGTACCTCATATACAATGAAGTGTGGTGAAAACTTCCTATGACAGAGAAAGTGTATCATAGTGGTTACTCAGAAGTCTGGGATGATGGATTGTGAATCCATGGCTAACTCCCATGATAACAGATCTGAAGAAGTTGAAGAGACTCTAATCCAGTAGGCTCGTCTATGTATTAACAATTTATTGGCTCGTTAATATATTTGGAGAATACTCAGTCGGATATTTGTTTTGTGGGACGTTTAAATTATGACATATAGTTGCATGAATTTATCGATTCAGATTGGGCAGGGAGTGCAGATGACAGAAGAAGTGCCACTTGGATATGTTTCAGTTTGAGCGTTTCCACGATGCCATGGGCTAGTAGGAAACAGAAGTATGTTGCACTCAACACTATAGAAGCAAAGTATATTGCATCTTGTGATGCTTGTACAGAAGCAATGTGGCTCCGTAAGTTGGTTTCTTGACCACCTGATTAGGTGTTGAATTCGATCATGATATATTGTAATGATCAGAGCCATGTGAAGCTTTCAGAGAAATTGGTGTTCCATGACAGGCCAAAGTACATTGAGATCAAGCATTATATTCTCCATGATAAAGTCCAGAAAAGATAAGTGGTTCTCCAGTATATCTCCACAGATGAGCAGATAGCAGATATTTTGGTAAAGCCTTTGTCCAAGATGAAAAGTTTGTGTACTTAAGAGACAAGTTGGGGCTCATGGAGACGACTTCCTTATTGGAAAATGAAGTGATTACTCCCAGGTTGGGAGGAAGCACTGATATGTTATTGATTTATGGACAGTCATTTTTCAGTTCAGAAAATGGTCCAGGATGGGCAGTTCCTTTCCAGTTCGGAAAGTGGTTCAATATTTCTAACAGATAGGCATTTTCCAGTTCAGAAAATGGTCCAGATCAGATAGTCATTTTCATAATGAAAATGGTCTTATAGATTGTTGATGTACCATAGACAATGATTCCCCTTATGGTCAGTGTGGGGGAATGGTCTAGGACAGTCATTCTTCTTGGCAGTCACTTTGAGTAGTGGTCAAGTAGAATGGTCCACCTCGTCGGGCAGTCATTCTTTCGAAGTTCAAAGTTGTGAGCAGTTTCGAAGAATGGTTTGTTTTGGAGGTTGGTGTAGGACAATCATTTCCATAGGAAATGGTCTGGACAGTCATTCCCTAGGGCTGACTCATTCTCTCCAGGTTTCATTGTGATTAGTGCCGGAGGGATGGCCTAGTTAAGTGAATGGTCCAGGTTCATCAATCAGGGACAGGCATTCCCTAGGGCAGACTCATTCTCTCCAGGTTGCACTGTGATTGCGCCGGAGGAATTGCCCAGTTATGTGAATGGTCCAAGTTCAACAATCAAGAACATACATTCCCTAGGGAATACTCATTCTCTCCAGGTTGCACTGTGATTAGTGCCGAAGGAATGGCCCAGTTAGGTGAATGGTCCAGGCTCATAAATCAGGGACAATTATTCTTCTATGTTTGGGAAGAATAGTTCAAATAGCCCATGGATTATGTTTTACTTTCTGAGGGCAGATGCTCTTCCAGATCTCACAGATGTGAGTGGAAGAATGGCTCAGATGACTCAATTTGTATCATGATATTGTTATGCAGGTTGATATCGGATGATATGATTGTTGTAGAGACTGTATGTCTCTGGACAATAGTTGTATGCTATTGTGGTGGATGTGATCCACTAGTAGTGATTGCATGTCACTGGTTAGTAGCAGTGTGCTACTAAGAGTGGTTGTGTACCACTGGATAGTAGTTATATACTACTATGAATAAACAAAGTTGTGTTCTATTGGATGTCATTGCTCTGATTTCCATGGAGACTATCTAGTTGGATAATGATGATGGTGCTCATGATTTGATCACGAGATAGCCTGTGTGGCTATGATGATTCTATCGGTTGAATGGTTTGTTTGTGCTCAAGACCATTGCATTTAATACCTCTCTAGCTAGGAGGGAGTGTTGATATTATGGTAGCTACAGGAGGTATTAACCTCCACGTGTAACCTTTGACAAGACTAGAATATTCTGGGAAGCAAGAGAAACCCTAAAAAGTTGGATAATAACCCTAGGAGACAAGTCGACTCAAAAGAATATTTAATATTGAGTTATTAGCCTCCAGAAAGAGAAGTTGACCTAGTCAAGTGAGATAGACCAGTGTAAATAGAGGGCGCTAGAGCTCATTTGTCACACTCACTCTCACAATTGCATAAGACCAGTGGTGCGCAAGTTTGGAGAGGAATTGTACCTTCAACTGCAGCTGCTACAACTGGCATTTCAGTTTTGGCTTGGACTTTCTCTTGGTTATGGTTTGGACTTTATGCTTGGTCTTTGGTTATTATTGTTTGGTGTGCTAGCCTTGGAGAAAGGTGTGCTACCTTAGTTGGCTATTGGATTACTTCCGAAATTATTTTCTCTGTCAAGGTTAAGGTGCTCGAGGGTGGCCTTTGTGCCTATGGTTGGGTGACAATATTGCTATATTGTCTATGGTGAAACGAGCACACCTATTTTTCTAACAATGCAGATGAAGATCAACTTCATCTTTCCAAGCCAATCATCAAATCTTGGGAATATATCAGGAACAAGCATAGAACATGTAACGAACATGAAAAGGAAGTCACCTTTCATATTCCTGATTATACCAAGCCAATCTAGTTCCAAAGTGTTGGATTTCTTTGATAAAGTGTGTATTCACCTACTCCAGTTCAAGAGTAGATTCTGAAATGCCAACATTGTCATTGATTTGGCCACATGGAAGATCAGTGTTTTGATCTTCATCCTTGTGAGAATTGTGGAAAGCATAATCATCATTTAGACGGATGTTCCAAATGCAAGAAATCTGCAAGAGTAAATAACCATTATGAGTGGGTCACTTCTTAGCAATGGTCATCAACATTCAAGAAGATATATCAATCATACCGATGAATTCATCATCGAGTATGGACACATCTTGCAGTGGAAGGATTTGCATCTTCTCACCTTGTACCTGACGAGGGGGAATAACATCAATGATTGACAGTCAAACTTCAAGTTTAAAAGTCCTGTCAATCGAGCAGTAACAAGCATGATTTGGTTTGTGGTCATCCAAAACCACCAAATTGGTTTGTGGCTTTCCTTAAACCACCATTTAGCAAAATACTTACAACTTCTACTAGACAACAATTTATGGTGTTCCTTAAACCTCCACTTAGTAGAAGACTTATAGCTTCTGCTAGAGCACAGTTTATGTGCATCTTGAAACCAGCATTCAAGAGCACTTTCAATTACCAGAATACATCATCTTACATCAACTTCTAGCTAAATTAGGAAATGTTATGGGAACCATTGAGCCTTACAGCCAAGTTCTAGGGTTCGTAGTCTACCTTAAACCATCACCACCATTTAGTAGAAAACATCAACTTTTGCTAGCTTTTTGGTTTTTGGTCATCCCAAAACCACCAGATTCAAAGAGCACATTGGCAACTATCCACTTCCAAATTTCAGCTCTCTTCTTGGACTCACATACACCACTTAGAGCACATTGGCAACTATCCACTTTCAAATTTCAGCTCTCTTCTTGGACTCACATACACCCCTTCGAATTAAAGGGGGGAACTTATTTTGGAAACGTAATCCATTAAGGTTACTCACTTGACGAAATATGAATACGCAAGTGATAGGAAAGTTCATCAAGAGTCCAAGCGACCCCTTGGAAGATGAATCCAACGGTCAAGCTCATGATATATGCGTATATCATATTAATGAAATGGAAATCCACGTTTGTCTCTACTCGAGCATTCTAACATTATAGATAACTTAATTTAAAAAACTCTTTTGGGCAAATTTTTTATTAGACATTATAAAATTGAAATACTAATATGAATATTTATTTCAATGTCAACCTCATTAATCTCACCTACTTCATATTTATTTCAATGCCAACCTCATTAATTTCATTGATTGATGCTGTATTTTTTTATACCCAAGTCACATTTATTTCAATGCCAACCTCATTAAATTTTTTATTAGACATTATAAAATTGAAATACTAATATGAATATTTATTTCAATGTCAACCTCATTAATCTCATCTACTTCATATTTATTTCAATGCCAATACCTAAGTCACATTTATTTCAATGCCAACTCATTAAATTGTTTATTAGACATTATAAAATTGAAATACTAATATGAATATTTATTTCAATGTCAACCTCATTAATTTCACCTACTTCATATTTATTTCAATACCAACCTCATTAAATTTTTTATTAGACATTATAAAATTGAAAATACTAATATAAATATTTATTTCAATGTCAACCTCATTAATTTCACCTACTTCATATATATTTCAATACCAACCTTATTAGTTTTGGGATTGATGATGTATTTTTTTATATCTAAGTCACATTTATTTCAATGATTTATTTCAATGCCAACCTCATATATATTTCAATACCAACCTTATTAGTTTTGGGATTGATGATGTATTTTTTTATATCTAAGTCACATTTATTTCAATGATTTATTTCAATGCCAACCTCATTAGTTTCACCGATTGATGATGTATTTTTTTTATGCTACTTAATATAAGTAAACAATAAGCATTGAACTACACAACATTTCATTAAGGACAATACAATCAAAGATCCACTGATTATGTAGACATATAGTGTAATTAATGCTTTACTATGTTTGGTGCTTATTGATGGTAATATATCATGTATTTAGCAAATTAAAAATGATACTTGCTATCATATTGCAAAGATATTGTGTATAAGTGGTTAAAATTAATTTGAAACATAAAAGACACCAACATTTCTATGGTATAAACATAATCAAGCTTTTGAATAGAAACCTGGAATCCCTGTTTATAATTCAATTACCGAGCATAAATAAAAATTAATTTGAGTATATATTCTCTATACAAGAGGAATTTAATCAAATAGTTTCGAATAATCTACATGAAGGAGTTTGTATATTTCCCTCAACACATCTTCTCTTCTCGAGTTTATGTTTACTATGCCGTTAGATTTCGGGTTTGATTCACTAGAAGAGTATTCCTAGTTTGAACACGAGGCAAATATATGCATTTTCCTTGTTGGGTGCAAAAATCTGTGAGCAATACAACCTGGCAACTGGACGAGTTAAACAACACAAAATCCATATCATGAAACTAAACTCTCTATAAATCGTGTTTTATCTGTGGCTCTTAGTCAGCCTAGCAGAATTCCACCACGACACTTATATTTTAAATTGAATTCGATGAATCTCAGCAACTGTTTGGAAGCGACCATGCCTTGCAAAATACTTGCAAAATACTTGAAGCCATCGGCATAAATCAGCTTTTAGAAAGCCCAATTAAATACATGAAAACTATCATGCATTCATTGCGATGCCCTAGCCCAGCGAAAACTTATATCTACCTTTCCAATTATGAATTTCGTAATAATACAATACACATGATAGCCATTTAAATCTTACATGATGCATATTTCTACAAAGCATATATCTTTTCGTAATCAGACTTACACACATCAGAGTCTGATAGATCTGAGTAAATTGACCATGAGTGTGACCTACTTCGACTGGATCTCCTGATCTTCCTCTGAGAACGATCTTTGTAGTTTCTAATCTGGTGCCTGATCACAAAGTAGCACATAGTGGCCAATGTCGTAAGCATAATTGATCCACCTACTACAGTCACAGCAATTGGTGCCCACTTGGCACGTTGACCCACAACAACGTAAGATAAAGCAATAAAAGACACAGAAATGCAAATAGAGGCCAGCCACATTAGTTTGTTAATTACAATAACCACCCGCCTTTGAGCCTTGGTTTCCCATGCAACTAGCGTTATCGGAACCACCACAACAGCCAGTGATACGAATAATGCCAGTGAATCAAAGATGAAAAATATTTGAAATGCTATCGTGTGAGCTATAAAGGCTTCTCCAGCATTTGGGCCCGCACCCATATATTGACCAGGCACAGTAAATAAAGCCGCAAAAGCAATTGCAGCAATCAGAACAGCAACAATTGTCACGGAGTTTGTGGTGTTCAGTATCCCCTCTCTATGCAATTTTCTTAATTTCTTTGCAACTCCAGTAACTCGTTTATCTGTTTTCACCGTCTGCATAAGTTGCGTATGTAAACCATGCTTTATATCACTGACAGTTTTCGTAAGTTCTCTCGTCTCCTTAGGTTGGTTTATGTTTTTGGCACTCTCAGCTCCAGCGTCTCTCAATGCATCTTTGATTTCTGATGCATATTCTGCACATGGCAACTTCTCTGCAATATCCAGAGCAGTTTCTTTTAACTTGTTGACCACATTAACATTGATGTCTGGGCACGACAGTAGCTCTTTCACTATCTGCAGAAGATAAAAAGATTTTCTTAGTGTGTGTATCGGTATCCATATATATTAACAATACTATCTAGACTTTGGTGCCTACAATGCTCAACTTTCTCCTATCATCTCTAAATGTTTGCAGGCAAAGCACTAAAATAAAAGGAACATAGTAATTTCAACAATGGGAAGAGAAACTAATCCAACGAAACCTTATACTTGGCATACAGAAGTTTCCATGCTCGCAAATATATTTTAATTTATATCAAAAGTTTAAAACTCAATTACCATCCTGTAAGTAAGCTGCATCATCCATCCAAATTTTTGAAAATAATTTTGGATATTTCATGCACAAAATGTTGATAGCTCCAAAATTTACTACTTCACATGCTGCTTGCAATTGCTACCCATTCTGGCTACGTATTTAGTTCAGAAGCCTGAAGTAAATGTCTGATTGAACCTCAAACAAATAGAATGTAATGTCAATAATGGTTGGCCCATAAATTAAAGGATCTAAATTTCAATCGGGATGTCAGTTGTTTCATGGGCATAGCAGGCAGACATTTCAACAAATTACTAGTATAAGCAAGCAGCATAGGAATCTGCGTGGATCAGAGCTGCACATCAGCTGTATCCAGAGGAAATTTTGAACCTGGCATGAAGTCTGAAAGAAGCTACTGCAAATCATCACAATAGCTTCAAAATAAAATAAGGATGAAAACTTGCCAGACAAAACAATCAGGAAAACCAGAATATAAGCCTGAATCTACGGTGGTTAATAGAGATGAAAATCATCTGTAGATACATCTCGAGCTATTGGAACATTTGAATTTTCTGGAATACATCTATATTTGAATCTACCTAATGGGAATGTTGGTCATAACAAATTGTTAGATGACTTTAGCATTGGAAGATGAATTTAGAGATGAGTATACTCAGCAGTGAGCACTTGGTCACCTATCAACAATATGGTTGGTCTGTCCATGGGAATGGTGGTTCCATGATCATTGGTTTGTGATTGTGAAGGGTCCTTCCAAGATTTCTCACATTAGATCATACGACATGCTTTTTCCAAGAACTTTCACTGTAAAACGGTAGAACACACTGCATAAAAACAGCTCCAACTCATAACTAGATCTCCTATCTGATAAAATCCAATGAAATCAGCAAAGTATGAATCCTGCTCCTGGTTCAGGCGTAAACAAACCCAATACCAAGGAATTGAAATAGAAAGTTGTTAATTGATGCAGTCCATTATTGAAGGAGGAATTCCAGATCCAGACGTTAGAAAGAAATTGCAGACCCAAAAAATGAAAAACCCACTAAAGGAATGAAATCGCTGACAGAAAACTTCCATATGGACAGGAAATAGGCAGAAGCATGACATTTATGACAGCTGTGGGTCAGTGCATGGAGGAGGTGGTATTACAAAATGAACTAGACCACTTAATGACGAAACCCTAGATAGGGTTGAGGCACATAACCAAACACAAGGAAGAATAAACACAATAACACAATATGATATTCTGAATAACCGGAGTGCGTATTACAATGGGATTCACCTCTCTTATATAGAGTTTGAGGGACGTAATAGCTTATTCAAAAGACATGATACTTGTCCAAAACCCTAAAAGCTAATAATAACCTAAAAGCCTATCCTTTAGCCTAACCTAAGTCACTAGGGTGACTTTATTACAAAGGTAAGTCCTATATTCTAACACCCACTCTTAGGACTTACAGTACTGAAAACAAAACTCACTAAAAGCAAACACACTCTGACTGCAAACAAATTTACTGGAAAAAAAATGGAACCAAACATTCTTTAGATGCTTCTTTGAAAACTATTCTTGGACTAGTGAGACTCCTTCAAGCTGCTCCCTACTCCTCCGAAAGGTATAGTCTCCTAGCTATAATCCAAGTTCCCAGCATCAATAGGCATCATTTGCACATGAAATGTCTCATAACCCTCATAAAGGTATGATACTGAACTTCCAAATCCAGGATCTCCCTTGAACTATTGAATAGCAACACCCACATGCATGTCTCATAAACCCAATGAGGTATAGTTTCTCCAATCCACAAGCATCCCAAACTATTGAACAGTTATCTATCCTCCACTGTATCACTCCTTGTCTTCAAAGTGTGGATCTCTTAAAATACAAACAATCCCAATTCTTTAACAGGGTTATCGCTACTGTCAATCTTTGGTGGGATCTTCAACAATGGCTACATTTGCTAATTCTTTAATCTTTCCTTTGAGAAGGTCACTGGCACGGGCTTTGCAACTAATTGTTGTATGACCTATTTTCCATAATAGTAACACTCAATCTCACTCTTACATGCCATTCTCTTTCCCATCCTTTTCTTTGAGTATAGTGCAGTTTCCAGTTGATAATCTCCTTTTGAATCTCCAACAGTTGCCCTCTTTTCTTCTGCTAAGAGAGCTGAAATCATGTCTTCTAGAATTTGTGAAGGTATCTAATTGAGAGTAAAAATGGCATTGTTGTATTTAGAAGGCAATTGTTTAACAAAATGGCTTTGGCATACTCTTCATCTACCATAGCATTGACTTTTGCTCACTGTCTAATGAGAGATTGCTTGTGGTTAGACATAGTGACTCCGTCGGACGTCTTGAATCTGAATAACAGAGGCTTTAGAGAAAACTTTGCATTTACCGCTTTTGCTCCACACAGTTTATTCAGATTATCCCAGATTTTGTTGGATGATTTTTCCAAATCTACATGATGCAACTCAGAGTCTAAGAGAGAAAGGCCAATAATTGTTTTGGCTTTATTATCTCTGCTCTGCCATTCTAGTAATTTATTTGGATATGTAGGCAATTGCTCATTCCCATTTACTATTCTCCACATTCCTATTTACTATTTTCCACAAGTTTTTGTTGAGTAGCTGCATCTGAATTTTTACTTTCTGAGTGTGGAAATTGAGACCAAAGTATTTTTCTAATGGAATTTCCATTGTAAAACAAAATCTCTATGGAAACCCTCGCAAACTGTGCTTGATTTGCTGAAAACACTGATAAGAGACTGCTGGAATGGTAAATCTGTCCCAAACCTATATGAAAACTATCCAGAATACATTGAAATCTATCTAATGCCTATCTAAAAGCTGCTAGATTTGCTGAAAACAATGATAAGAGACTGCCGGAATGGTAAATCTGTCCCAAACCTATATGAAAACTATCCAGAATACATTGAAATCTATCTAATTCCTATCTAAAACCTGCTAGATGATAGTAAACGATTTTTTCTTTACAATGGCAATTTTACATGAAGAAAGGTGGCTCATATAACCAGTTTTACGTACCAATGACAAATGTCAGAAGGAAGGCAGCTCATGTAGAATGAAAATGACATTTAGGATATCCAAAGTACTATATTTCTTCTTCCCTTTGGCTATAAGAAATTATGGACAAGCGATGAACAAGAAAATTGGCCCATGTTTCACAATGTGGCCAATAGGCACAGCCAGGGCTTCATACAGCATCCTTTTCACTTCCCACAAGTAAGACATTAGACCAAAACGGCAGCTACAACAGTTGCATATGGTGGCTACAGTGAAACGTGATGTATGGCTTCTTACATATGGCCCAATTTCAAGACGATCAGGCTTTCTTTCATATATGGGTCGATTTCCAATCCATGGTGACTAAAAGTGACACATCTTCACATTGCACGATGCAGGTAGCTTAAATCTGAAATGGTGGCTTACAGATCATAGATCCCTTTGACAGCATGGAGCTAGGGGCGTACACAAGGTCATGGGTACCTCCTTCATGGTGAAAACTGGCTGCAGATCTGTGGACATGAGGCAGATCAAGCTGGGTGAATGGGCTCAAAGACGTGGTAGCTGTGACTGATAGGTATGACTTGAAATCATCTGTAGAAGATCTTTTTGCAGGCTACTCATAGGTATGACTCATTTGCCCGAATGGTCTGATCCCAAGAGAAACCTCTCTTTGATCAAAATTGGAAAAGGGTCTTCAACAAGTCGTCCCGGCAAGGGACTTTTCAGACAAATAAGAACTTACATCATCCATGACATGGCTGGTCCAAATGTTTTCTACCTCAGCCAGTTGGACGGTAAAAAAGCTAAATCTGCCAGTGAGTGGGAAGCTCCTCAGTTGGTCTTCAATGGTAATATCTGGTGCCCAGGGGGCATCCATTGTAAACTAGTTTGACTCTAACCCTTCTTCCTTGTATTTTACTTTCATTTCTTCAGCATTTCATTTTCCTCTCTTTTCTTTCGTATATGTGTGTGTGTGTGTGTGTGTGTGTGCAACTTGTATTTAATGATGGTTTTTCTATATATTTCATGTGCCACTAATA
Organism: Picea engelmannii; assembly: GCA_009831015.1. NCBI lineage: Eukaryota > Viridiplantae > Streptophyta > Pinopsida > Pinales > Pinaceae > Picea > Picea engelmannii. Next base: position 310,425 of record ML787904.1, on the reverse strand, counting down.
TACCTTTTGGCGAGACATATGTCTATTTTGCAGATCACAGATTTTGAGGTTCTCGCATGCTTTCCAAAGATCAAGCACGTGTCCCCATATGGAGCCAATTGTTACCCCCCTAGTTGCACCAAGAAGGACTGACAATGATCCGCAAAGGTTGAACAAGTCAATTGTTCAAAATCAGAGTTCAGAAGTCCAACCGGGTCTCATGACCCCTTCAAATTTTCTTCTTCTTCTTCTTTATGCATGATCCATACCCCCATGGGGGGAATTGTAATAAAATGAGCTAGCATGAGGTCTTTCCTATGTAAAAATCTTAGCCCCCTAAGACTTGATCATGAGTACATACTCTAGAGTGTTTTTTTCCACTTGTTAATTATATCTTGTTGACTAAACGAGTTATAATTTCTAAGTTTTTTCACTCATTACCTCCAAAGCTGGTGTGTGTACCAATGGTTAGGCCTTAGTGCGTGTTGTCTAAGTCTAGTGTCTAATGTATATTACCATGCTAGTCATTATTTTTGAGTCTTATGGACATGCACTAAGTCCCCCTTAGGATTTTTTAATTTTTTAATAAGTCGTAAAATTCCCGCAAAATGGGATTTTTACTTTGTAAATGGATGTAATAATAAAAAAATGGTACTAGGAGATGTTATATTTCTTGCGGGTATTTGTTTTCTAACTAAGAATACCATGTTTACCTATGTACCCCCGTTTCTAGATAAATTATTGACTTACTCTCTTCTAAAAGTCAATTTTACTCGAAAAAGGTGAAAAAAGACAAATAAATCAGCATTCTTATTTTCAAGGAAACATGTCTAAGACATGTTTTGAGTTAACTCACCCTCTCTCTTGGTTCACTGGGAGATAGTGACACTTAAGAATGAGTTAGTGGGAGTTGTGAGAGAGTTTAGAGAGGAGTTCACATGAGTTGGAGGAGATCCTAATGCATGGTGCGCCCTCTCTCTTGAGATGTGGTTCACATGAGTTGGAGGAGATCCTAATGCATGGTGCGCCCTCTCTCTTGAGATGTGGTGCATCCTCATCCATGGTGTCAATCCCAAGGAATGACTCGCCCTCTTTCTCACCCTCCTCTTGCAATGTGGCGATTTATCTTGTGAAATATCCCTGATCTAATGGATTTGGATGGACTCTACTGAAACTGATGTCTTTGTTGTCAGATCTGATACTCCGAGGGTTTTTGGATGCGTTTTAGTTACTTTGTTTAACATGCGTCGTGATTTTGCATGTGTGTCATATAAATAAGTTGTTTGAGCAGAATATATGATGCATGTGAAATAAAGGAACCAACACAACTGAATAGCATGTATTATGGAAAATCGCAGAAAATACAATGTGCATGTAGGAAATATAGGAACTACTCATCAGCTAGATATTATAAGAGTTGATCGTCGTTGGAATACAATGCAAAACAACAAGAAATACATGTATACAAAAGATCGGGAAGAATCGGCAACATGCATGTACAGATCTACTGCATACAATCTCGGATACTCACGGCAACTGCTGCAAATGTCTGGAAAGTTCACCCTGCTGGCAATACTCATCTGATTTGTCTAGAAATTGTCCCAATTGATGCGCCCTAACCTCACAGCTCCTCCTGGTGACTATCATACTAAAGACCGACCCTCTGTTGATCTAACTGGACCCCGAATGGGACCCCCTGGAGGTTTGTGCCCCTGTCCTAGACAACTGGTGTGTTCTGGTGATTCCACCGTCGAAATCTGGCGATGTATGGCACAAAATGAGCGCCCTGGTATACTCTGTACTAGGTTGGGAGGGTTTCTCCAGATCTGTCCCGATGACCTCTCTGGAACCCTCTTTGTACTTCCCCAAGTGTTGCGCACTTCATGGTTGTTTGTTGCGCACTAGAAGATTCCCCTGTCAGAATCTGATGAATGATAGCTCAAAAGAAGCGCCTTGGCTCCCTCTCAACTAGGTCGGAAGAAAATGGTGAAATCTGACCTGGTCTCGTCCAGCTACACAAAATTGTCTCTAACCCTTGCACCCTCACTGGCTGCAATGCGCAATCTCTGAACTTAGTACGCTAAATACTGATCTGGCACGGTGAAATACCTGGATGGTATCTCTGATAGGCTAGGGTGTGTCTTCCAACACCGAAACCTATGTGGGTGGTGGTTTCCTCCAGAAATCCACAAAACAGCTAAGAGGTCGACTTCCTCCTCTGGAACCTATTCTCAACTCAAAATCATAACATAATGAGGAATTAGGTCGAATTCCTCTTCTTATACCTCCATCGATCTAATTTGTCATTGGCATCACTTAAGTTAGGCGCTTTTCCTCCTAAGTCGAATGTGAATAATTAATTAAGTCCCCCCTTAACACCTTTTCTTCTATTTCTCCGTTGACTTTGGCTTAAGTGACTTTTCCTATGCTTTTTGGCTTAATTCATCGTTTAGCCATTTATTCACCCTTATTTCTCCCTTTGTTCCCTGTTTGTGCCTGACTATAGTCTACGAGAACAGATAGACTACTAAGTCACTCCCTACTGAGGCTATTCTTGGGAACGAGACATCACAATCCTCCCTTCCCAAGATTGCTTGTCCTCAAGAAACATCAATCCTGGGTGCTACAATATATGCTCTCCCTCCCATGTGGCATTCTCCACTGGAAGTCTTCTCCATTTGACCAAGAACTCCCTGATGACCCTACTCCTCAACCTGCAGTCTCTCTACTCTAGCATTTCCTCCAGCACTAACTTCAACTGTCCCTCCTCATCCAAGGGTGGCAACTCCTCTGAAATGGACACATGTTGTCCCACTGCCTTTTTAAGGAAAGAAACATGGAACACGTTGTGTATCTTGCTACCCTCTGGCAACTCTAGCTCGTAGGCCACTTCGCCTACCTTCCTGATGACACTGTACGGCCCATAGAACCTGGGCTTCAGCTTCTCTGCCCCACTCCTCTTCAACGAAGACTGTCTGTACAACTGTAATCGCAAAAAAACAAAATCCCCTACCTCGAAACTGCGCTCTATCCTTTGCCTATCTGCATAGATCTTCTACTGGTTCTAAGCTACCTGTAGGTTCTCCTTCACTGCCCGTAGAATCCTATGACTCTCCTCAATCCAGTCTTTGGCCCCTGGGACCATGCTATCCCCAAACACAGTCTCCACAAAAGAGGGTGCATCGTATCCATGCAATGCTCTAAACGGTGACATCCTAATAGACATGTGATAATTTGTGTTGTAACAGTACTCACCCATGTGCAACCATCTCACCCATGTGCATTGTTGCCCCCCACATAATTCCTCAGATACCCCTCCACCCATTTGTTGACAATCTATGTATGTCCATTTGCCTGCGAGTGGTAGCTGGTACTCGTGGCTAACTCTGTGCCCACCAACCTGAGGAACTCTTGCCAAAACGCGTTGTTGAAGCGCCCATCTCTGTCACTAACTATCTGCCTAGGTAAACCGTGCAACCGGAAAACCTCTCTGAAAAATAGCTCTGCTACCTGAATGGCCTTGTAGTCTGTGGGTATGGCAAAGAAGTATGCAAATTTGGTCAACCTGTCAACCACTACAAATATACAACCCCTTCCCTGCACTCGAGGAAGTCCTGTAATGAAGTCCATAGAAATGCTCTCCCATTTATGTTCTAGAATGGGCAGAGGTTGAAGTAACCCCGTGAGGTGTGTCTACTCAAACTTGTTATGTTGACAAGTCGTGCACTCCCAGATGTGCTTCAGTACATCACCCTTGAGACCCTTCCATGAGAATCTCTCCCTGATCTGCCAGTATGTTTTGAAGAATCCCTGATGCCCGGTTGTAGATGAATCGTGACAAACCTTCAGAAACTTCCCTTTTAAGGTAGATTCTGGAACCAAGTAGATCTGGTCCTTGTAGAAAATGACATCGTCTAACACTCGGTATCTATCATCCACTACCTGTCCATCCAACACCTCACAGGCAAACTTGTTTTTGGAGTACTCCACCAACAAATGTGCCTTCCATTCTATGCAAATATCCATCATCGAACACCCTGCTAGCCTCCTGGACAAAGCATCTGCTACGACATTCCTTTTTCCTTTAACATATTCAATGTCAAAGTCAAAGGCTTGGATCTTCGAGACCCACTTTTGTTGTCTCTCGCTAAGGTTTTTTTGATCCAGGAAATACTTGAGATTCTTGTGATCAGTCTTCACTACAAATCTGCTACCCACCAGATACTGCCTGAATTTGGTTAAAGCATGCATGATTGCTAGCATTTCCTTGTCGTAAATCGAATAGTCTCTCTGACTCATTGAGCTTCCTGATCTCGAACACAATGGTATGGCCCCCCTATATCAAAACTACTCCAATCCCCACCCTTGATGCGTCGCACTCGAAGACAAACGGCCAAGAGAGATCTGGAAGGGCTAGAACAAGGCATGTGCTCATAACCTCCTTCATTTTCTCAAAAGTCTGTTGTGACTCATCCATCCAATGAAAAGCACCCTTCTTGTTTAGATCTAGGAGTGGTGCTCCCAGCTGTGAAAAGCCCCTGACAAACCGCATGTAGTAATTGCATAACCCAAAGAATCCCTTCAACTCTGTGAGGTTCTTGGGTGTTGGCCAATCCAGAATGGCCACGATCTTCTCCTGATGAACCAATACTCCATGCTCACTGATGATATGCCCCAAGTATAGTAGTTCTCTCATCTCGAACTCACACTTTGACTCCTTGGCATATAATGATTGTGTCTGCATAATGCCCAAGACCTCCAAGTGTGCCAAATGCTCAACCCATGTCCTGTTGTAAATCAAAATGTCATCGAAGAATACCAAAAGGCACTTCCTCAGTTGCCCCCTGAAGATGTGATTCATGCAAGACTGAATGGTGGTCAGTGCGTTGGTCAACCCAAACGGCATGACCAAAAACTCAAAGTGCCCAAAATGGCATCTAAAAGTTGTTTTCTCTATGTCCTGCTCTCTGATGTTGATCTGATGATATCCTGACCGCAGATCAATTTTGGTGAAGAAAACTGCCCCATGTAGCTCGTCCATCAACTCATCTATGCGCGGAATGGGGTACCTATTCTTGATCGTTTTCTTATTAAGGGCTTTGTAGTCTATGCACATCCTCAATGTGCCATCTTTCTTCAGTACCAGTACAACTCAAGAAGCAAAAGGACTCATGTTGGGCCTGATGTGCCCCATCGCAAGCAATTCCTTGATTGCTTTCTCGATCTCGTCCTTGAATCTCTTGGGGTGTCTATAGGGCCCAATGATCACAGGTGTAGCCCCTGCCTCCAACTCAATACTATGCTTGAACCCTCTGTCAAGTGGCCTCCCTGGTGGTATTGGTCCAAACACTGGCTCATACTGACTTAGAAGCTCTCTGATCTGTGGATAGTAATGCTCTCTGCCCTCTGAATCCTTCTAGGTGGTGATCAGACACTCTGTTGCATATGTTACATCACCATGGCGGAAGATCCGCTCCATCCTCTTCTCTGATAATGCTCTAGGTGCTCCTGTAAACATACCTCTCCATACTAGTCTCGACCCATTGGCATCTCTGAAACTCATGGTCAACGTCTGATAGTTGAACCCAATCTCTCCCAATGAATATAGCCATTGTACCCCCAATACTGCATCTGTATGACTATATCTGATAGGTCAACTACGTAAAAGGTATCTGTTAGGGTGTAGTTGCCTAGCTTGGCCTCTAGGTCTGGAACCATATCCAAGCATGTCATAGTATATCCATCTTCCATGGCCACAATGAACCCCTCAAACTCCTTAATGCATAACCCCCTTCGGGCTACTAAGGACGCATCGATGAAATTGTGGGTGGCCCCACCATCTACTAAAGTTGTCATGTGATGCCCTGTATAAAGCCCTTGAGCCTGAGAGTGTTGTACCTGGGTACTCCGAAAAGGGTTGCTATGGTTCCCCCTTTCACCTCTCTGCGAGGATTTGTCTCCTCCTTTGGTTGTGCCTCTGCCTGTGTCTAAGGTTTCTTCGAATGTTGCTATGGATCATGTGTAGGATTATCCTCTGAATCAATGTCTGCCTGTTCCTCGTTCTCCTCACCCTCCTCCTCATTGCCTAATTCCACTTCAATGTAGTGGATTTGTCCCTTTCCCATGCATCGCTGCCCTCTGACCCAAGGATCTCTGCAAGAGAAGCAAAGCTTCTTCCTCATCAACTCCCCTCTGGTGTCATCATCCAACCTGGGCTTACCCTTCCAATCCCTCTGAGGATTCTTCCGATCCTTGTCTCTTTGTGGCACAAAGGGCTTGGTAAAGGTTTTGGGTTTCATCACTGAGTCTCGTATGTCTCTAGTGTGCACAATGGCCTCTTATAGGATATGAGACTTGAAAGCCTTAACCCAACCCCTCAATGGCTCCGTCAACGCCTCGTGAACGGCATCACCAATTTGTGCTCTGAAATATCTGATACTGCCACTGCCTTCCGTTGGAACTCTGTGATGAAGGCCTCAACTGACTTTGTATGTCTCAACTGTGTCAGATCTCTGAAATGGATTTCTAGATCCCTCGTGTCAAACCTCTCCATCAACCTCTCGGTGAACTCCAAATATGAAGTAATGTGGATGTGACCCAAGGTCACCAGCCCATGATACCACCACTCATGGGCCTCCCCATCCAAGTGCAAGGTGGCAAAGCTAATAGCTTTTGACTCTGTCATCGGGTTGAGCTTGAGGTATGTGTCAAGCTTCTGTACCCATGCCTGAGCTGAGCATCTAGATGACTCGTCAAAAGTAGGAATATTCATCTTTCCCACTTTCTTAATGAAGTCCATGTTCTGAGTTTGCGCATTGCCCCTCTATGCCTCCCTGGGCCTGTTTTGATACCTGATCGAACAATAATTTAGCAAACTCATGTCTGCATGGAACTCTGGTCCCAATGCCAAATAATCTCTCTTGTACTCCCTGAATGGGTCCTGTGGCACTACCTGCCCCTGTCCTGGCTGTCCTCCTGCATGCCCTAGTTGTCCCAGTGGCTATTTCCCCTGGAACTGTGGATATAGAGGTCGGGGGATCCTCCCAAATGATGTATAAGCATGGATAGGTGAAGGATGTCCACTTTCTCTGCCCTAAGATCCACTGGAGCCACTGGCACAACCTCTCGAATGTCCTCCTGAACCACTCGCTCTTCCTGTCGCGCTGGCACTCATAGTGCTCACACTGTGTTGAATCATCTGTGTGTTGATGGCCATTTGTGCTATGGCATTCATCATATCCCATTGTCCTCTAGCTAGGTCATTCAAGATGGCCTGCGTACTGACAAAATGTGTCTCGGGGCCTTTCCCCCTGCCCTGTGGTGCCTCACACCTATCACTCATAGTCCTCTCTATGTCTGACTCTGTCGAAACTGATGTGATCCCAGTCCTCTAACTCTGGCTCTGTATCTAACTGAGTGTGGAAGGGAGTGTAGTCCCTTTTGTTCCTGTCTCTTTTGTTTCTACTATGTTCCCTGCGGTACTGAATGTACTCGTCCCCAATATGACCTCGGCCCCCTGGGTATTTTCCACATGTTCCCGAAATCATGGGGTCATGAGAAAGCACTTCTTCACGAGATGGCAAGAAGAAGGATTTGATACCACTGAAATATCTTTGATCTAATGGATCTGGATGGACTCTACTGAAACTGATGTCTCTGTTGTCAAATATGATACTCTAGGGTTTCTGGATGCGGTTTAGTTACTTTGTTTAACATGCGTGGTGATTTTACATCTGTGTGTCATATAAATAAGTTGTTTGAGCAGAATATATGATGCATGTGAAATAAAGGAACCAACACAACTCAATAGCATGTATTATGGAAAATAACAGGAAATACAATGTGCATGTAGGAAATATAGGAACTACTCATCAACTAGATCTCATAAGAGTTGTTCATCGTTGGAATAAAATGCAAAACAACAAGAAATACCCTTATACAGAAGATCGGGAAGAATCGAAAACATGCATGTACAGATCTGTTGCATGCAATCTCGGATACTCATGGCAACTGATGCAAATGTCTAGAAAGTTCGCCCTGCTGGCAATACTCGTCGATCTGCCTGGAAACTGTCCCAATTGATGTGCCCCGAGGGTTTGCGCCCCTCTTATGGACGACCAGTGTGCCTCGGTGATTCCAACGTTGGAATCTGGCGATGTATGGCTCAAATTGAGTGCCTTGGTACACTTTGTACTAGGTTGGAAGGGTTTCTCCGGATCTGTCCCAGTGAGCTCTCTGTAACCCTCTTTGTACTTCCCCAACTGTCGCACACTTCCTGGTTGTCTGTTGTGCACTAGGAGATTCCCCCGTCAGAATCTGATGAATGATAGCTCAAAAGAAGCACCCTATCTCCCTTTCAACTGGGTCGGAAGGAAATGGCGAGATCTGGCATGGTCTCGTCCAGCTACACAAAACTGTCTCTAACCCCTGCTCCCTCACCGGCTGCAATGCGCAATCTCTGAATTAGGTACACTGAATACTGATCTGACACGGTGAAATACCTGGATGGTATCTCTGACAGGCTAGGGTGTGTCTTCCAACACCGAAATCGATCTGGGTGGTGGTTTCCTCTAGAAATCCACAAAATAGCTAAGAGGTCGACTTCCTCCTCTAGAAGTTGTTCTCAACTCAAAATCATAACATAATGAGGAATTAGGTCAAATTCCTCTTCTTATACCTCCACCGATCTAATTTTTCGTTGACATCACTTAAGCTAGGCATTTTTCCTCCTAGGTCGAATGTGAATAATTAATTAAGTCCCCTCTTAACACCTTTTTCTTCTATTTCTCCATTGACTTTGGCTCAAGTGACTTTTCCTATGCTTTTTGGCTTAATTCATCGTTTAGCCATTTATTCACCCTTATTTCTCCCTTTATTCCTTGTTTGTGCCTAACTATAGTCTACGGGAACATATAGACTACTAAGTCACTCCATGTTGAGGCTATTCTTGGGAACGGGACATCACATCTTGAGCTTGAGGAGATGTGGCTCACATCCAACTCTCCACTTGTCTCATCTACCTTGGCATGTCCACCCTCTAGCTTTGGGAATTGCTCCCTCTTCCCCATAAAAGCAAGTCGACCTCTCATTTAGCAAATGGGTATTTGAGTCTAGCTTGTTGGTGTAATACCATTGTAATATTTTCATTTTAGAATAAAAAGGCTTTGGAGGTCAAGAAGGTGCCTTGTGCAAGTGTGTGGATGAATATTGTCATATGCTTTTATCATGAGGTGATTTTGTTCCAAGTTTTATATTTCAATTGTTAGCTAGGCTTAGGATTATTGATGCTAATTTTCTTTCTTTAATCCTATTGTTTGTTTATTTGAAAGATATTGATGTGCATGTATGTTTGGTTTAACTAACATGCTCTTTGAGTCTTTCTAGTAGGTGGCACCAAGCTTTAACATTTTGGTTTGCAAGATTTTTTAGTTCACGGGACCTCATAGCTTGGAGAAGCGGTTGATCAAGTTTGCATCGTCCATTACTCCAACAACTCAAGAACATAGTCCCTCCTCAATCCATCGGGATTCGGAAGACTCCATTGCCCAAGGGTTCCAAGTCTTACAAGATCCTCTTTCTCTCCTCCTCAAAGTTTCAACTATTTCCTGGTTACTTTTACTTGCATGCATAAAGATCCAAGGCTAATTTATAAATTCTAAGTAGATATTTAGTTATGCAAAGCATGCACATATAGATCCAAAGTTTAGATCTAAATTTTAAGTAGAACTTGCATGCAAAAGTTCACTTTTAGCAAGTATTTCTTTTAAATTTTTTAAGGCTAAAAGACAGATTTAATTCTAAGTGCTTTCATTACAACTTTGGCAATCTTAGTGCCACTTTGTTTGCTATCCTAAAACAACAAACAAAATCACTAAGAAAGGTTGCTTAAATCTTGTTTTCTTGGTCTTTTACTCGCTAACTTATCATAGGATTTCTATTGATATTTTTGCACAATTCTAACCAGTGTTGCAAAAATCAACGAAAAATCGCTGATTTTTTCAAAAATCACAACTTTTTTCAGCCAACAAAAAATCGGCCCGAAAAAATCACGATGTTTTTATACTTGAAAATTTTGCGATTTTTTGTGATAACCTCGCGATGTTTTCTAAAGAATCGTGCCACTACCCCAAAAATTGCTAAGTCATTGAAGCCCACAGAGATAAAGGCGATTTCCTCATTTCTTTTTCATCATTTGTCTTGTTTGTTGTTGGAGAAGGAAGGAGAGGGGTTTGTGGTCTTCATCAAACACAATAGAGAGAGCTAAACAACCATCATCATCACCATCAAGGATTTTTTAGTGGAGCAAGGGTTCAATTTCATTTGCCAACCAGTGTTGAATCTTCCATTCATCGGTATGTATTTAAATCCCACCATTTAGAAGTTTTTTTCCAAATATTTATGCATGTTTGCTTGCCTCTTTGCTTGCCTACATTTTGTTTTTTTTTGTCATTTTGCCATGATTTTCATGCCCATAAAACAATGTAAGGTTTTTTTTAATGGGACAACAAACTTGAGCCTTGATATTAATTTTTTCTCCACCCTCTTATTGTCATTTTTCATTGCTAATAATCTAATCTAGAGGTCTGATTGTTTTTACCAATGGGCTATTTTTTCTAGTGGGGTTTAATGTCATTTTCTTGTTTTTTCTGTGCCCTAGGGTTGAATTTTGAAGCTGTCAATTTCCATAGAAAATTTGTCGAAGACTTTGGATGCATTTTGAGTGTATGGGATCCCTAAAGATGGCACAACCCTGCAACGATTGAATTGCAAATTGTGTGTGGTGCATATGACAAGAAGGATTAACAGGTTGAAATACCATTTAGCTAAAATCCTCGGGCATGATGTTGGGATTTGTCTTAAATCTACCCCGGAGATTATGAGAGTTGCACATGATTCAATTCAAGCACAGGGTAAAAAGAAAGAAGACACAGCTACAAAGAACGCTGAACTTATAGTTAGAAGTTCAGGGGTATCTACCCATGAGGGTAGTGGGAGGGGCTCCACAAATTCAGCTACCGGGAGGTCCACATATTTTTTTGTTCCACGAACCGACGCAGGGGCACAACCTTCCATCATGTCACTAGTGAAGAAAAGGGAGAAGGCAGAAGCATACATGGTTATGAGGAGGTGTCTTTACTGGAGTGACATACCTCTCAGCATCACCAAAAACAATCCATCTTGGCAGCCTATGTGTGATGCCATTGTTGTTGTTGGCCCGAGGTATAAAAGCGCTACCTTTGAGGAGTTGCGAGGGCCAATTCTTCAAGCAGAAAAGAAGGACATCAACTCTAGATTGACGAAGTTGAAGAAGTCATGGGATATCTCTAGATGCACAATGATGCCTGATGGCTAGATAGATAGGAAGGGTAGGACCCTTCTCAATTTCTTGGTACATTGTCCTAAAGGTACCATGTTTATCATATCAACGGATGCATCAGCACATGTGAAAGATGCAACATTGTTGTGTGAGTGGATGGATGGGTTCATCTAGGAGATCGGTTTGCATAATGTGGTGCAAATCATAACATATAATGTAGCTAATTATGTGGTTGTTAGTAGGCTACTTATGGAGATGCATCGTTCATTGATCTGGACTCAATGGGTTGCACACTGTATTGATTTGATGCTTGAGGATATGGGGAAAACTTCCTTCATAAAGGAGGTGATTGATCAAGCTAGGAGCATCCCAAAATTTATATATAACCATACTTTCGTTCTTAGCGTCATGAGGAAATACACCAGAAGCAGGTAGTTGCGGCATCCTGCAATCACTCATTTTGCCACCAACTTCCTTACTCTTCAATGTTTGCTTCAATGTCAGTTTGAGTTGAAGCAAATGTTTGTTTGTGATGAGTGGTGGGATTGTGCATATAGTAGGAGAGAGGATGGGAGAGCCATCGCCAAAGTGTTGTACAACAACTCCTTCTGGGAAGGAGTGGTAGAAGTGTGCTCAGTGAGTGAACCTTTGGTAAAGGTTTTGAGATTTCTTGATAATGAGAAGCCCACAATCGGCTATTTGTATGAGGCCATAGATAGAGCCAAAGAAGCTATCCGGACTTTCTATGTGGGCAAGGGTAGCTCCAGGTTTTGTAGACAGATGCTATTAGGGGATTTGATTGATAGTCGATGGACTGAGATGATCCATCGACCCATTCATGCAACAACACTTTTCCTCAACCCCGCAGTTTCCTACAAATGCAATTTGGGTTTTAATGGCGAGGTGATGGAAGGGCTCCTCACTTGTCTTCAACGGATGGTACCTGACGCCGAGATTTGCCTCGAAATTAATCGTGAGATAGAGATGTATCAGGATGGTATCAGACTATTTGGCCTGGACGATGTTGTTGCAAGGACCGTTTTGATGCCACGTAAGTCATTATAACTTAGAAGTTAGGACTTTATATTTTTAAAATTCAATTGTGTTTTATAATTTATTTTAAAATTTAAATTTTAATTATGTTTTCTTTATGTTCTCTTTCTTTCTTATTTAGTGTAGATGTTTGGTGGCGAAACTATGGTGCAAGGGCACCAAATTTACAGAGATTTGCTATCTGAATCCTTAGTCAAACTTGTAGCTCTTCGGGATGTGAGCACAATTGGAGTGTATTTGAAAAAATAAACTCAAAGAAACACACCAGGTTAGAACTTAGAACTTCAACAAAGCAATTACATTTATTGTAATTTATGACTCTATGACCCTTTAATATATTATCACCCTCAAGAGTCATTAAATTTTTTATGACCCTCTTCCAGGTTGGAGTTCTCACGTCTCAATGACTTGGTGTATGTCCATTACAATCTTCGACTATGGTTGAGAGTCGAGACAAATGGATAGATCACTGGATGTGTATACCATTTGCTTGGACAATATTGATGTATTGTCTAAGTGGAGGGTGGAGGTTGTGGTGCCTATCATGGAGAAGGCGCATGCATGGTTAGAGGAGGAACTCGAACAACAGCAAGAGGAGCAACAAGGGGAGGAGGAGCAGGAGCAAGAGGAGGAGCAGCTTGAAGACATCATGGAGGGTGATGTGCTAGCATCAACACCACCTTCTACACTTATTGATACACCTACTTCTACACATACTAGTCGTCACCTATTGTCATACTCAAGGTCTTCTACTGTCAGGGGCAGGCCTGACAAACAGCACATTATCTCTACTTATAAAAGGGGGAAAGGGCATTGATATTAGATAGCTAGCTGCTAGTTTTGTTTCAATTGTCATTGCACATCTACCTCATGATGATGAGATACATTTATAATTATATATGTGATGTCATTTTGTATTGGTTATGGATTCAGGAATCAGGATTTTGTATCCACTTTAAAGTTTAATGTATCATTTTTTATTTGGCATCCACTACATCATATATATGAGTGTTTTCTCCATATTTATGTGCCAATGTGTTTATCTGATGTTGTTGTTCCTTTATATGTTAAAAATTTTGAAAAAAATGAATATATTTTGTATTTTTTAATGTTTGTCGTGGTTTTCCGATTTTTTAAAGATATTTTTTGATTTTTTCCGAAACGATGTTTTCCAAACCTTCATCGATTTTTTGTCGATGCCGAGTTTTTCAACACTGATTCTAAC
>ML787904.1:275798-292346 GCA_009831015.1 Picea engelmannii | reverse complement strand
AGTCTTTGGATGGACTAGGTGTAAACTCTGTGAACCAATCTTTCTGATTGGTGAAATGCCTGGATGCGCCTAAATCAACAAACCAAGCAAATGACTTGGACTGATTTGCTTGTGTATAAGCCATAAAGGCATAGAAGGCTGCCTCCTTCCCCTCCGTGTGCTCTGCGACATGGGCCTTCTACTGAGACCCTCCCTGGTTGTGCTTTTGATCTGCCAACCGCTTTCTGCAGTGCTTCTTCATATGGCCAGTCCTGCCACAGTAATGACAAGTGATGGTCTTCAGGCTTTTGGTGGCATCCTCACCATTGCCTGGACCAGGTTTCCTTGTCCATTTGCCTTTGCCTTTAGCTTTGGCTGCAAAGGCTTGCTCTGAACCCTCTGTCTCACTGTTGCTCCCAAACTGCTTCTTCCATCTGTCTTGCTGCAAGAGCTTATTGGATAGCTCTCCAAACTTCAGGTCAACGTTTGTAGTTGTGATGTTCAAGGTCTCAATGAAGTGCTCGTAGGACCCTGGCAAGTTGTTTAGCGTGATCACCACCATGTCCTCTTCTGCCATCTTCCGACCAATTGCCTCCAACTGCTCCCGGATGTCCTTGATCTTGAGTAAGTGCTCTTGGAGAGAGGCACCCTCACTCATCTTGATCGAGAACAACATATTCTTTAAAAAGAACGCTCGACTCTTATCTAAAATCTCATGAGTCTCTTTCAATTGTTTCCAGATCGCTGCAGCAGTCTTCCCATTCTGAACCTCAGGTAGCATCTCATCTATCACGGACAATTTGATCAGCATCATGGCCTCTATGTCTTGGCCATCAAACTTGTCCTGGTCTTTACCTGCAACCGTGGGACGAGGACTTGTGCCCAGAACAACATCTAACAGGCACCGATACGCAAAAATGGCCAACATGCATTGCTTCCAGGTATTGTAGTTCTTCCCAGAGAACTTTTGGTTGCCTTCCAACATGATGTTGGTCAATGTAGCCATAGATGATCGTAAAATACTGAACTTAGCGGATAAATAATGGCAAAATACCTGCAATCTTCCCTCAACCAGCTCCAAATCAACCAATTTCTCCTCAAATCTTCTAAAAAATTCAAGAAATTAGCAGTAAAAAACACCAGATCTTTGAAGTTGGGCACCAATCTGGGTAAGAATAGGCCAATATGTTCTCCAAACTGTCCAAATTGACAAAATTTGAGAGAAATTTCAGTTAAAACTCCGAAATTGCAAAGATTAGCAAAGAAATGGCAGTTCGTACGAACTGTACGGCTAATCCGTACGGTCTGGCTACTAAATTAAATTTTACGTATGCTGCAAATCAATTCCGTAGGATGAATTAATTCGTACAGCTCAATTAAATTTCCGGGCTGCAGAATTAAATTGTCGTACGACAAAAAAAGGTTGTTGTGGAAATCCGTGCAGTTTGATCTTCAGAAATCGACGGTTGTTGCTGCTAAAATCAATTTCGTACGATGTACGGCTGATTCTAATTTTTTTTAAATCCAGTTCTAACAAAAAACTCAGCCCCGAAACCCTTAAAAAAAATTCGAATTTGATTCCATGAACTTGGCTTTAAAACCGCAAATTTTTCCGAAAAAAACCCGAAAAAAAATTCAAACCTGGTTTTTAAAACCAAAAAATCAAACGAACCCAGCTCTGGCTGATCCGAAACCCTTTTGGCTCCTTGAGTGTGCTACGCTGGCGATCCCTCGATCTGTCACTACCGGCAGCAATCCCTAGGTCTTCATGCGCTCCCAGACTCCGTGGCCCTGACCCTGCTCTGATACCATGTAACAGAAAACGAGCACACACAGAAACCAAGATAACTTGAATAAGGTTATCTGTCTTTATTCAATCAATTCAAATAAGAGAGCAAATAGCTTTCTTGTATAGGTTACAATCAAGTAGAGTCAAACCACTTTATGAATGTGGGATAAAGTGAAAGTATAACCTAAAAGCACATATCTGACCTCAAAGCAAATAAATTAACCTAAAGTCACTTTGACTTTATTAATGCTTAAGTCTAAATTCTAATTGACCATTATAAACTAATATTTAATTTAACACTAATTTTCTCCCAAACTAAATTTCTCTACCATTTATTGTAAGTTTCTGAATTTGACTATAAAAGGACCACAAACCTTCTCCCAAAAATCATTGTAACCGATAATAAAAAATGGGATAACCCACTAGGCTTGCGATCCCCCCAGGGGCTGGGGGAAACTGTCTCTTTTGTGGTGTGTCTTTTATCTTGTGCTTACTTTCTTTTCTACAAGTTAAACTAATCTAAAATAAACCCAAGCACCGCAAAACATTAGATAGATTTCATTCTATAGATTAGATTAGCTTAGATTTCAATTTATATTTTTCCTTTCAGTTATTTCAAATTGGCAAATAAACCTTCCCCTCAGCAACCCTAGTATGCTCTGACCCCTTGCGAGCTTTGCTTGATCTTGGGGACTCATCAGAACGGAAACTGGTCAGTGCGGAATAGTTTTAATAGGGAAAACCATTCATTTGTTATTGCTCAATATGGGATTCTATCAGTAGATTGCCTTGTGAATTTAGGGGGATACTCGTTGAGATCCATTCTCTCCCCGTTGGAACTCCTTGCAATCTCACTGATACCCATTTGGGGGATAGTGGTGAAAGGAAACAAGCATTAGATTAGATTTACTTTCTGTTACACATTTACAATTTGGCATTCACAGTGGATTTGCAATTATCAAGCCACTTCACGAAATAAACCACTAATTCAAGCAATAACCCTTAATAATAAAATTTACCAAGAGCACTTGCAATACTTTCCTACAGCAGCATTTTATGTACTAAAGCAGCATTTTACAAACATCTTGAAGCAACTTTTACATTATTGGCACTGGTCTAATTATATTGCTTATCATCATTTACTTGTATCTGCTTTCAAGTTATATCATTTATGTGCAAGTACTTTATATGCTTTGTATCTCTAGCATAAGCAATTATATTTATGTGTCATATATGCTGTTAGAATAGTTGTACTTGTTCTTTCTTTCTTATTAACTCCTAGAACAATAATTGTGCTTAGTCAGTTAAGCCTTAGATTCTTTTTTAGGGATTACCCCCCTTGGCTTCGCTAGGAGTTAGCCTAGACAGAGGAGTCAAGAATCAAGTAACAGCACCTCGACTCGAGACTTTCCCCCAACGCCACGCACTGTGGATTGAAGATTTCTTCCATGTGACCCGAGGTGTGAATTAGGCGGCAACAGACAGGATGACTGATTTCCTCACAATTTTTGGAAAAAGTATCTTATCTCGTATCACTGCACAGCTGAGTACATTACAGTATACACCATAGCATGCAAATCAATTGATCTCCCTATTTTGTGTGTTATGACCTTCCAGTCAAGTCATTACTGATATGTTTTGCAGTGATACATTGGCACTTAGTGACACAATCCACATCACACCAGACTCATACACAAACTTACCCCCTCCCAATGCATGGAAAAAGATTAAGAGGAATAGTAGGGAGCAAAGTTCCAATATCGTCAAGGAAAGAAATAAGCAATGTGTTGAAAAATCAGTGATGCAGTTAAAACTAAGTAACCATCAAAAAGATGGCATGGCCACTACAACGATAAATCAGAAATGCTCTGGTCCACTCTCTGCCTCACAAAAATTTGATAAATGTAAATTCCAGCAATGTCACTCCATCTTATGGAGCATATTTTAGCTGCAATTGCACCCAATTACAGCCGTAATATCTTCCACAGGAAGTATCATAGATCCCATCCCTGGTTATACTAGTGTGACCTATCTTGTGATCACTGACTAGTCATAAAGCTATTGTTCCAGAACTTTAAATTTTATAGGTCTTAGTCAATGGTTGATATGATTTTAAAATATCAATAGGTCAAATCAGCAATTCACAGGAAAAAAGGATTCATTGGTTATTGCAGGAGCACGAACAAACTTTTCACAAAGGCAAGCATGCTGATTAAAACGTCATATTAACAGAAACTTGAGTTCCATATCTAATATATACCTGAGCACGCCATTTCCTAGTGGTTATGTGTAAAGCTGTATTCCCCTTGTTGTCCTGCAAATTAATAACAGAAGGATTGTTTCTTAGTAATTCTTCAACCACATCGACACTCTTTCCCTTGACAGCCATATGTAGTGCAGTCTGTCCTTTGTTATCTTTCCTAGCATTGATCTCTGGATCACTATCCAGGAGCACTTTAATGACTTCCAAATGTCCAATTCTAGCAGCAGAATGCAAGGCAGTCTTGCCATTGCTTCTTGCAATTTTTATCAACTTTCTATCAACCTCAAGAAGTACATTGACAACATCCAGATGACCTTGAATAGCTGCTGAATAGAGTGGAGTTGAATTTGACAAATCATTTGTTGTACTAAGTGTAGGGCAGAAACGCAAGAGCTCCAACACAATATCTGCAGAGAGACAATTTGTAAGATATCCCTCAAGCAGTCTATTATCTTACTCTCTTACATTGTCAATTTCAAACCATTCAGAACAGAAATGAATTGTCGGATAAGCATTGCATTAATAAAAATTATTAAACACTATAGTCTAGAGATTTTGAAAAAGAGAGCATAACATTCACTTAGGTTAAGAATGGAGATGTTGGATCAGCATTGTCCTGGAACAAAGATCAAGAATGTTAAACAGAGACCCATAGAAAGTATTTATCCCCCACTTCGCCTGTACTTATCTCACATTCTCAATTCCTAGTTCGCATTCTCAATTCCTGATTGTTTAGGAAAAAACAAATCACTGAACTCGTAAATTCTTTTAAGAGAAAAAATAGGAGCAATGAGAAAAAATCTTAGTTGTTTATGAATTGGTATAACTCTTTCTCTACTTAAAATTCTGAAATTATGTACCTCTTAGATCATCAAGCATGAACAGCTTTGCCAGTAAAATAAAATTATTAGATTTGCAATGGATTCAGATAAAGCATAAGATGCATTGAGATAAGGTCATTGCTTCTTTACAAAGCATTACTACTTTCCTCCTTAATCATCTCTGTGTAACTACCCCATTAGTAGAACTTCGAAGTCGTGCATCCTATGAAGGAGATGCAGGAGAAATGGCCTCTAGCTATTACACAACTGTATAGGACCTATTATAGGGTCACTGTGTTGACCACGACATACCACTCTGATAGGAGTGCTGGGCTTTGTCGCTATGACAATAAAGTACCTCTCCTTTTATTCTTCTCTCTCTCATATTTTCTTGAAACACTGAAGGCATAAATAGACCATTGGAGCAGAAATTAAACTGCTCAGATAAGATCCTAAGTTCTCTGCAAACAAATCCTCCCCTGCTTTACTCACCCTCTTCTGTTATGCCATGAAATGTTTAAAAGAGAAGTCAGTTGCTCAATCCAAACTGCATTGCGACAAAGTATTAGGCTTGTTGATGAGAGGCATCTAGATTACTCATGGAAGCTTATATCTTCTCCAGCCCAACTTCATCTCTGTTTCCGACATTATCAGAGACCTTTATTTCTTCAGATAAAAAATGATATGGAAAAACAACACTACATCAAGACAAACTACTAATGGCGAGAGAAATAATTCAGCTCCTTTACAAAACAGTAGTCCAACTAGCTCAGAATTTTAGTGATAATGATACATAGCAAGCTATAGTAAAACAGGCATTGAGGTCCAACAAATGTGTCGTTTAAATTAAGTGTCAATGTAAAGTTTATGTTAGTAGAATATGACCTAGTATCAATGTAAGGAGAATTAGAGGGCATCTTTCTGATGGCAGCCTGCCTCACGCTAACAATGGATGTAAATTTCTGCAGAATTATATAGTCTATATATTCTCTCTCCTCATTTCCTGATCCATTCATGTACCCTATGTAACTTTCTGTGTTTGTATTTGATTCATTAAATTTCTAACATCGTATGGAAGCCATTCCAAGCCTTGAACTTCATTATTAAATAATGTGCTGACAATGCAAGGTACAGATAAGTTATATTGGATGTCCACTGTTGAAGACTATGGAATGTGTGAACTCGTTGAGCATCAAATCTTTGGGAGTTCAAAACAATTTTGATCTTGGAACAATTTTTACCAAGATTAACGATTCAATTTCGTTGATTGTTGCAGAAGCAATAGGCATTACTGTAATAAGTTGCTTCAGTTTGGAAAAGAAAGCGACTTTGCTGTGAAGAAAACTGAAAGCCATACAAGTCTTCTGTGAAGATTGGCATACAAAGATCATGTCAAAGATGCTGATTCCCATTTATGTTAGTGTTTCATAAAATTATGAAAGGCATGAGAGGCGAAGCCTCTCACATAAATTTCATTGCTAAAACAACACAGAAAGCATGTGTTTGAGGAATTCCCTAAGCATACCAATAAAATGTCCTCTCATGTGGTGCAATGTAATGAAACACAAGTTATAGTTGGTCAAATAATAAAGGTGTAAAGAAACCTTTGATAGGAATTATATTTTAAATGGTTCAGAGGCATGATCAGGAAAAGAAAAAGAAAATAAAACAACCATATGATGCTTATAAGCATTGATTTTCAGAATACAGTTTGGATTGCAAGATCACTCATTCGACAGCTTCCCAACATATAAGGGGTAAGGCTGCTAGACTGTAAAATTCTAAAGATGATGTGTGTTCCCCCCCACCAGGGATAACTACTTCCGGATGCACCCTCGCAGGGGGTGTTGTGCTGCTGATTGCATGAGCTCTCTTGCTCGTATTTTTCCTGACTCAGACAGCTCTTTCAGTTTCTCCTTAAGATATGTGATTGTGCTAGCTCAGCCATTGTATATCATATCTCTTCCCTCAAACCTCAGACGACAGATGCACTTGGTACATTATGCTTTCAGTATGCATGGTCATGGTACTTTGGTTTAAGATGCAATGCTTCATATGCTGTGCTTTGTTTTCCATTATTGGTTCAACATTTAGAAATGGTGCCATAACTTCTAACCTGGTCGTGAAATGGTAAACATTGAAGTGCTATCTAATAACAACTCCATAACATGAATAACTTTACCTTTTCCCTTGTCTTACCATGGGGGGCATGATTATCTTTTAAAGATGTGACGAGTCTTGAATCAAGTCATACTACTAATGATCAGGTTGGTCTAGCATATCCATATCTCGACCATGCATAACATTTTACACCTTCCCTTTTCACATCCATCTCGTTCGTAAAAATATATCGTCCCTTCATGTCTGATTTATCATATGTCATCCAGCAAGGTCTAGCTAAAGAAAGCCTAAGTTAAAGCCAAAAAAGGCAAGAGGTGAAGAGCAAACAAAAAGTTAAAAACCAAAAATAATGAAGCTTGAGCATGCCACCTCGCTATGAGGCCAATGCCCCTAGTCCCATGCTTGTCTATGAATATCTAAAGAAAAAGGGACTTAACAAATGAAAGAGAAAGAAAACATAAAGAAAAAGGCAAAGAAAGGGATAGTAAGAAACAATGCCGAGGAAATGGTAATTCAAAGCTAGCTCTCTCTCAAAGACCTATGCATGAAATTATTGAAGACTCCTAGCTCTTAAAAGCTAGTTGGACAAAAAAGAAGACCTATACATCAGCTCATATGACTATGAGGATCATATATGACACTCACCTTTCCCTTTCCACACATTATTCACCATTTCACCTACATCTAACTTTGTGATCTAGGAAATATCACTTGTCTTGGTCTTTGTCACATGTAATAGGGGCTAAAAGTGTCCTCCCATGGTAACTTTGGCAAATTTTAAAATTAACCTTTGTTATGTTGTTGTTAGAAGAGAACACAATGTGAGTGTCATCTAATGGCTTGTAAGGGGGTTAGACCCACCACTATAAGTAGGCACCCTACATTGGGAGTTGTGTACATGTATATCATCTATGCCTTGGGATCCATGTACCATGCCTCGAAATCCATGACACTACATTGGGATATGTGATGTTGCATTAGGATCCCTATACCTGTACAGTGTATATAGACATAACCACCAACATTGGGATCCATGGCATTTTCTTGGGATCCATGTATTGTATTGGGATACATGTCACTGCCTTGGAATCCATGACAGTGCATTGGTTTATGACAGTGATGCCACATCATCACAATTGCCACATGGACTACTCCAAGGGAGAGCCCTTACCCAGTTGGACTCACTCGTGTGACTTTTTCTCTCTCTCTGACCATACGTGGGAGATAGTTGAGGACATCTTGAGTTGGTTACATTTTATTCCATAATCTTTGGGTTCTTCATCAGGTTGTTATACACATGGACCAGTTAGTTACAGTTGGTTATGAGGTGGTTGTTTCTTTATTTGTAGAAATTTAATGACAAAATCAGCAAGTACTAAATTCTGTGATACACTTAGCAACCTAGAGATAATTGTCTTCTATGAACTCTGAAATGTCTAAACCCACATTCAGAAATTACCATAAGCAAAAATACACATTGCTAAACAATTTTGCAACGGAATAAACACAATGAATAGCAACCATTCAATCCAGAAATACTCAGAAATTTAAGCAATGCCAGGGAAAACCCCAATGTGGGGAAAGTTGGAAACCCAATGAGAGAGAGAGAGATTTTATTAGCTTCAGGAAAGATATATAAGCAGCAGCAATACATTTACAGCCAAGAGAAATAACTTTCTGCCTTGGAAAATGTGCCCAGAAAATCAGTTTTGTTGTACAGCCCTGCCCTCTTTCAACACCTCGAAACTAGTGCAAAATAGCAGTTGTACAGACAACAACAGAAAGCATCCTCTTCACCAACAAAAAACACTAGAAAAGTTTCCTCAATTTGCATGCAGCAATGCTGCCTCGAAATCTGTGCCCTCCCATCCTATTGTACAGACTGTACGGATCCGTACAGTACGGCCTCTCTAATAGCAACAAGTTACAACACTCACACAAAAAATTTCCTTGGGATGTGTACCCAATCACTCTTGGGAAATGCACCCTCCTAGCTGCCCTCTCTTTTCTCTCTCAAGCTATCTCAGAAAATCTCACTCAATCTCCTTCTCATTGTCTTGCACACTACCCAATGCATTCTCTTATAATCTGAAAGTGACCCTTCACCTTCTCCAACCCTAGATCTAATGGCCGAGATCTAATCTTGCCTTTACATGATCAAGGGTCGTGATTCATTCCCTCCAAAATAAATCACTTTAAAATATTAAAGTACATTTTCACTTTATAACATAAGTGCACTTTATGAGATAAAATCACTTTAATATTAGATGGTACACTTTACTAAAAGAGTCACTTTAATAAAAGAACCACTTTATCACAACTTTATACAAACCCATTACAAAGTCAAGTGTCTAGTAGTGTAGGTACAAGGTTACTTCCGCATTCAAGACAAACATGCGAAGTACCTCTCGAGCTAAAAAGCTAACACTCCCTCTTAGTGAGGGATGTACTCACTTCCATCACCATCATCCAATCCCATCACATTGTTCTCAGTAGGAGCTCCCTCTAACCTAGAGCCATCCTCAACACCTACACAGAACTCGAACCAGAAGACATTCTCCTGACAGCGATTTTGAACCCTGAGCTCCTAGGAGAATCCACTCCACCTTGAGCATCGGTTCGATCACACCAGTTGAGCCTCCTGTCAGTGCTCAGAAGAGACTCCCTCTCTTCTCTCGGAATGCAAGACTGAATCCTTGGGCCCACCGCAATCTTAGGAGCCTCCTGCTCTTCATCTAACGCTGAATCATATCATGAAGGTTGTCCTCGCAACATGTACAACCTGTCCACCCAATCACTAATTAGTTGTGGTTCAACCGGGTCCACTCCCTCCCTGTAGATAAATACATGTCCGCTCTTGAACAATGTACAATATCCAACATCCTCCAAGGCTAAGACTGAGAGCAAGTTAACCCTCAACCCTGGAACAAAGAGAACTCCATCAACCTTCGGCCTCCAGGAATCCTCCATACTCGAGTCAAAATCTAATCCTTCCAACTCCACGTACAACTTGTGCCATACCACCTTCACTCTCCACCAGTCGGTCAAGACCTGTCTCTATGATAATAAGGAATGATCGCCAGATTCCTGTCATGTGACAAGAGTCTCCACTGTCAACAATCCATCTGAAATCACCCCCAAATCCTCCACTACCAACACTGGATACTAGAGTAACCAAAGAAAATTCCTTATCAAACTTGGAAGAAAAGTCCTCTATGGCTACTGTAACAGCTATCCCAGGCCCCTCTTGTTCCTTCCTCTTCTTCTTCTTCTCAGGACACTAAGAAGCAACGTGCCCCAACTGGTTACAACAGTAACATATGACTTTACTCAAGTCCCTCCCGGAATTTCCTTTCTTCTTGCTCTTTGCAGCAAGAGCAACATTCTCCTCAGATCTGTCTTCCTTCTGACCACTACTATGAGACCCCATCTGGATCTCCTCCTGAGTGAAGTCGTCCCACAACCTGCTCCAATCTGGAAAATTTTCTCAACCCACCACACACTTCACAAAGACATCCCATTCCTTTGTGAAGCCTTTCAAGGCTATCCTCCCCAACTCGGCTACTAAGATGATCTCTCCCACTATAGCTAATTCGTCCTTAACCTGGGCTAGCCGGGTAAGATAGGATGCAACATCCTCACCCTAAACCATCTTCGAGTCATGCAGCTTATCTTTCAAGGCCATCTTTCGATTGGCATTCTTAGCCTCAAATAAATTCTTCAAAGTTTCACACATCTCATAAGTTGTCTTCTTCTCAAACAGATGTGGAATGAGAGGGTCCTTCACACCATCCAGAATGATCCTCTGAGCTTTGGCCTCCGTTACTTCATGCAAATCCAAAGCAACAGGATCTGTTGTGGGAGCCACAACAACAAAACTGACATAGTTCCAAATCTTGTTCTCCTTGAGAACAACTAACATCCGTACCTTCCACTGCAAATATTTGGAAATGACATCCAACCGATCCTCAAATCTAATGCATGCAGCCATATTCCCTGTCATTATTCAAAGGAAAACAAACAACAGATTTTCTTGTTCAAACATTGCCCAAATATCTTGCTGCACACTGTAACTCAGAGCCCCAGCTCTGATACCATGTAGAAATTTAATGACAAAATCAGCTAGTACTAAATTTTGTCATACACTTAGCAACCTAGAGATAATTGTCTTCTATGAACTCTGAAATGTCTAAACCCACACTCAGAAATTACCATAAGCAGAAATACACATTGCTAAGCAATTTTGCAGTGGAATAAACACAATGAACATCAACCATTCAACCCAAAAAGACTCAAAAATTTAGGCAATGCCAGGGAAAACCCCAATGTGGGGAAACCCAATGAGAGAGAGAGAGATTTTATTAGCTTCAAGAAAGATATATCAGCAGCAACAATACATTTACATCCAAAAGAAATAACTAACACCACCCAACAGTCCCAACTTTCTGCCTTGGATAACTTGCCTAGAAAATGTGTTGTTGTACGGCCCTGCCCACTTTCAACACCTCGAAATTTGTGCCAAACAGCAGTTGTACGAACAACAACAGAAAATGTCCTCTTCACCAACAGAAAACACTAGAAAATATGCCTCGATTTGCATGCAACAATGTTGCCTCAAAATCTGTGCCCTCCCAGCCTGTTGTACGAACTGTACGAATCCATACAGTATGGCCTCTCTAACAACAACACGTTACAACACTCTCACACAAAAAAATTCCTTGGGATTTCTGCCCAATCACTCTTGGGAAATGTGCCCTCCTAGCTGCCCTCTCTTTCCTCTCTCAAGCTATCTAAAAAATCTCTCTCAATCTCCTTCTCATTGTCTTGCACACTACCCAATGCATTCTCTTATAATCTGAAAGTGACCCTTCACTATCTCCAACCCTGGATCTAATGGACAAGATCTAATATTGCCTTTACAAGATCAAGGGTCATGATTCATTCCCTCCAAAATAAATCACTTTAAAATATTAAAGTACATTAATAAGTGCACTTTATGAGATAAAGTCACTTTAATATTGGAAGGTACACTTTATTAAAAAAGTCACTTTAATAAAAGAACCACTTTCACAACTTTATAAAAACCCATTACAAAGTCAAGTGTCTAGTAGTGTAGGTACAAGGTTACTTCCACATACAAGACAAACATGCGGAGTACCTCCCGAGCTAAAAAGATAACATTATTGACTACACACACGTGATGAGGTGCCTCTTTCTTCAGTCACATATGCCATTTCTAGTTGGGCACACTTCCTTTTGGTTGACCATTCTTCCACTCTCATTTGTTGGACCCCTACTTCATGGAGTTGGTTATGGGGACGCCTTGCTTTTGGGACCCCTCTTGTTAACTGGTTATGATTCTCATGAGTTAGTTAGCACATTTTATGGAGGGAGCACTAGTTCTCTAGCTCTTTGGATCACATGTGTGACATTTGAGCATATTTTGGAGGGCGCTCATGACTTTGAGGGTTATTTTGATGGTTTTATGAGCACATGTTGTATTCCACCCATGGTTTTGCTTGAGCTCATGGTTTGAGCTAGCACATTGTATTGACTCATTGTATTAAGAATTCTCTTTATCTAAATAAGGAGGGAGCCTCCTCATTTTTCATTTAGAGTTGGAAAATAAAAAAATCGCTTGGCCTATTTTTATCTATGTTATTGGTTTATCTTGGTATCTCTCTTGATAATTTGCTTGTTGAGAGTTAGCAAGAGTATTTGAATGCAACATGTGAAGGTGGATGCAAGAGCTAGCAAGGAGTTACAAGAGGAGAAAAATGCTACAAGTAGAATAATTTTATGAGGTAAAATTTTATTTTCTTCATAATCTTTAGCCATTTATTTTCAAATCTATGGTATTGAGTGAGCAAATCTTCATTTGATTTCTTTCTATTACACTAGTAAGAAAATAGAGGCTACTTCTTGTTACTTGGAGGAGCTGTTCATACACTCCTCTCTCCACCAAGATCTTAGAGCATCGAAGTATCTCTTGGAGGAATTTGTAGGGTACACCTTAGGGTTGCCTAGAATCCCAAGACTTGATGCAAGGATCAAGCCTCAAGAAGTGCTAGATTGACCCCATAGCCCAATAAGGGTAAGGCACTGGTCTTTTCACTCTCTTTCTCTCACTTTTGCATTATTTTTCTTTCTTCACTTTGTTCTAAATAAATCTAAAGGTTTCATATTATTATCTTAAATTAGATTGCAAGATCCAAGTCTTGGATTTGAATTTGTTGGATTTAGTTAGAATTGGACTTCACTTGTGCCAATAATTGGTTAATAGCTATATCTATTGGAGAATGCATAAGTGTTAAAATTTTGGTATGCTCGTTTAACCATAGACAATGTCACAACATTGTCACCCAACCATAGGCATTCACTATGCCACCCCCGAGCACAATAACCTTTTCTTAGATAGAATGATTCCAAAAAGTCCACACTAGAACCAACAAATAAACCCTAACCAGAAATATCACTGTTGCAGCAGCAACACAATACCAAGAGAATGTACCTCTACTAAAAGAAGCGTACCTTTACCAAGAGAAGCGCACAAGAGAGATACCAGAAAGACTGAGAATACTCCACAACAACTGCTACACTACTCTCTCCAGACTTGCGCCCTCTTTTGCTGCAGTTGTTGCTCCTTAGACTTGCGCACTAGCTGTTGCGAGTGAGTGAGTGTGTGTGTATCCAAATGAGCTAGGCGCCTCCCTATTTATATTAGCCTATCCAAGTGACTAGGGCCGACTTCTCTTTCTGGAACCTTTCAATACTTTAATAATATTCTCCTAGAGTCGACTTCTCTTCTAGGGTTTTCACACATCTGTTTAAGGGTTCTCTTACTCCCGGAATATTCTATTCTAAGTATAAAGGTTACACTTGGAGGTTAATACCTCCCACAACTACCAAAACATCAACACTCCCTCTTAGCTAGGGAAGTATTAACTAAGATGTTCTTTATGTAATGATCTCAATCACATCCATCCATCTCACATGGCATGGGAAAGACTCACATGATCTTGCAAACCAGTCTATAGGTAGCATCACCATAGTCACACAAGCTATCCCATGACCAAACAGATCAGGTCACAAGTATCACCATCATAGCCACACATGCTATCTCATGATCAAACAGATCATGTCACAAGTATCACCATCATAGCCATACAGGCTCTGTCATAGTCACACACACAGACTATCTGATGGTCATGTCACAGTCATGCATCTGGGGTCTCATCATCCTTCCGGGTTTATGTCATCACGGGGCTTTAGATAGTTCATACAGAACTAGGCAACTCGCCAGCGCACACAAAATCCGGCATCTAGTTCATACAGAACTAGTAACCTCGCCTGCTCATACAGAATCTAGCATCTAGTTCATACAAAACTACTAAACTCGCTAGCTCACACAGAATCTGACATCTAGTTCATACAGAACTAGCAACCTCTGGTTGGCACACCAGGCAACCGATCCACAGTGACCAGGCATCTAATCACAAGGATTAGGCGATGTAGTGCGCACACACTACCCATCTAGCCCAAGGCTAGGAAACACCTCCAACCACATAGGTTGGCCCTCCAACTTGAAAAGCTGGGAAACTTGCCAGCCCCGAAGGCTCGACATCTATTGACCTTGTGCGAGGTCATGCTGACTGGTGCCACAGTCAGTAACGTGCCCATGAATGACCACCCGTTGCTGCCACACTCTGCAAGCTACTACCCCAAGAATCGCATATGTGACGCATCACTCCCTCTTACGAGGGATGTCCTTCTGGACCACACCAAGCTTGTCCCTTAAGTATACAAACTTCACCCTTGACAGAGGCTTGGTCAACACATCTGCTATCTTCTCATGTGTAGCAACATATTGGAACTTCACTGCTCCCTTCTTCACCATATCTCCTGATCTAATGGTACATGATCTCGATATGCTTGGACTTGTCATGAAACATCGAGTTCTCTGACAACTTCACACAACTCTGGTTGTCGCACCAGATACAAGTCGCCTCTAACTCGAGATCAAACAATCCTGCAAGCAGCTTACAAAGCCGCATTGCTTCGCCACTAGCTGAACACGCTACCATATACTCTACCTCAGCCATACTGAGTGCCACACTAATCTTCTTCCTGTTGAACCATGAGATCGTGGTTGATCCCAAACTGAAGCAACATCCAGATGTATTCTTCTGATTTGTGACACTACCAACCCAATCTGAATCAGTATAGCCTTGGAGTCCATAATCAACTATACCTTTCAGGTACCTCAACACATGCTCTGTCGCAACCAAGTGAACACGTCTTGGTTCAACCATATGCTGACTCAAAGTGTTCACTGCAAAGCATATATCTAGCCTAGTGTTCGTCAAATACATCAACGAACCAATCATCTGCCTGTACATGGTGGCATCCACTATCTCTGAAGAAGTATCACTCAATAACTTCAGCTTCATCACCGTCGGTGTGGGCATGGATTTACAATCCATCATATCAAATCTCTTCAGGATTTCTACCGCATATTTTCCTTGGCACAGGAAAATCTCATCCGGTTTTTGCCACACCTCTAGACCCAAAAAGTAATGCATCATACCTAGGTCTTTCATCTCGAACTTAGATGCAAGCTTTCTCTTGCACTCTATGATGAGCTTCTCATTCCCTGTTAGAAACAAGGTCATCCACATATAATAGTAATATCACTGGTCCACAATCCACAACCTTGTAGTAAAGGTTGAAATCTTCTTTACTCTTGATAAAGCCCAAGCTCATCAAGAAACTGTCTAATCTGGCATATCATGCCCTGGGTCCCTGCTTAGGCCCGTACAAAGCCTTCTTCAATCTGCAGACCTGAGACTCCTTGTCATGTATCTTGTGGTTGCTCTATGTACACTTCTTCTAGCTACTGGAGCAAGTGTCTCGTCATAATCTTCTCCCTCTTGTTGGGAGAATCTTTTGGCCACAAATCAAGCTTTGTACATCTTTATATTGTTATATGCAACATGTTTGATCTTGTAGATCAACTTGGAAGTCACCACTAACTTCCCTTCTGGTCTCGAAACTAAGGTAAAGTCCACATCCCAGTCCTTCTGACTGGCTTCCTCCTCGGTCACTAAAACAAGGGAATCTTCCCAGGAGATCTCATATCTCCTCGAAGCCTCTGAAGCTTCAATCTAGCCTCCTCAACTCATGGCACCTGTCTGTCAGTCCTGGAAGACGTCTCTCTCTCCCATCTGAATCTGAGGAGGAATACTTTCTGAATGAAAGTCTCTAAGCCACTGACTCTCTCTAACATCAGGCTCACTTTGAGTCTCCATGCTTCCTCTGAAGCTTGACTCCCTCCGAGTCTATATAATCTCTGGAGCCATCTGCTCCCTCTGTATGTGATGATCTCCTCTGAAGTCTAATCTCCTATGAACGGTCCAACGAAAGCTACTCCTCCCTGTTGCCGTCCTAATACACACTTGCTAACGTGAGCTAAGTCCTGCTCACTTAGTGTGTCCTCGGAGACACAATGTCTAGGTTCTCAGTCCACACTGTCACCTTGACTGGAACCTCTTCCGTCTAGGCTTACTCCTAGGGAA
>ML787904.1:227539-273195 GCA_009831015.1 Picea engelmannii | reverse complement strand
GGAAGTTGGCAAGAAGCAAGAAGATGGCAAGAATTCGGTAGCATAACAATAGCTCAAAGAATGGTGAGGAAAAGAGGTGAGGAAGGGTTCTCTTTATACCTCTAGAGGTCAAGAGAAGGCACTTGGATGAACTCCAAGTGTCAAATCAAGAGCTAGAGCACACATCTCTAAGAGAGGGGCGCCCAAGCTAGGGTTTTAACTAAGCAATGATGAGAGGGTGAGGTGGAAAGGTTAGATAGGTTGTTTAGCCACCCAAGAAGGGCGCACTAGGCATTTGAGGAGGACCCACATGCTAAAAATAGCAAGTGGAGGGAGTTTGGGTGAGTTGTAACAACTCACCATCAAGAGGGGCGCACCACTAAGGAGGGCGTGAGCTCTAGAGTGAGTTTAGTTAGGTTTTAGGTTAGGTTTTTAGGTGGGGTTAGGGTTTTGGTAGTCTAGGAGGGCGCACCACATGTGTGGGGTGTCTCTTGAGGTTCTCAAGACTGGATTTGGTGGATTTGGTAGTTAGTGGGTCGTTTTTCCCCTTAGGGCAAAAATTAGAAAGTGGAAAAAGTGAATTAAGAGGTTGAATTAAGTTGGGAAAAGGTTAGGAAGGGTTTGGGTAGGTTAGGAGGGTCTAACTTGCTACTTTCCACCTTACACTCACTCACTAACTCATAATTACAATGATTTTTGACATTTGACTAATGTCAATTTTAGCAATTAAAATTGTTGTTTTGACTCTGACTGACTCTGAGTGGGCTAAGACATAGCAAAACTTGCTCGACTGAGCTGAAACTTGGTCTATGGGTGTAGGGGGTGCTATTCCATTTCTTTTGAGCACAAATACCCCTATCAAAATCCCCAAGACGAAGTTTTTACATTATAAGCTCAAAAAATAATTAATTAATTAAATTATTAAAAATTTAATTAATTAAAAAAAACCTATCTAGACTCGAGGAAATTCCGCGAAACTTCAGACACTGCCTGGCATGGTCATTTACAACATTCTTAACAAGGTTACCAAGGAATGACACCATCAGAGCGCCTTCCACCACTTTGGAGGAAGTCAATGGAGGGAAAAACTCAAGGGAAGTCGGCCAGGAGCTTGTCTGGTCGACAACCTGAGGATAAAAAACCCCCGATNAAAGGAACTCCCCTAATGGATCACCCAAGGTACCTGACCTAACTATGATCCATGCAGACTTATTACATTATTAACCCACGCAGGGGTGCGGAAATTCCGTTTACAAAATTTTGATGCTGGGGTATCAGATACCCAAATAGAACCAATAATTGTCTTCAACATAGATGAATACTTCATGGCACATGAGTTGACCACCGTTGCTAAATGGGCGGTCAACACTCCATACTGGATTGTGATGGCTAACTCCATGTGAACTCTAGCTCCTTTTGAACTTGTACTTGGTGGGGTCGCCTGCCTCACCACTGGTGGAGCCATCTGCTCCTCATGATATGGCTTATCAATGCCACATATCTGTATCCCTTTTGCATCATGTAAAGTATAACGGGACCATGCTGGTCTCTTCCTTGTTACTACAACGATTCTAGGTAGGCCCTTTTGGCTCTACTAACTCTTTCTAATGATCTGAGGAGTGATCAATTGAACTAGAGGGATTTATTCGATCATCTTTGGAGCCTTCTACTCCTTACAATCAATCTCCACATGAGATACCATGTACCTCGCAAAATTATCCTTCTTGCAAGAAGGTTTTAACTTCGTCCTATTTTTCTTTGGTGCATGGATGTATACGATCGTGTATACAACTTCTTATCTGGATAGTCTACTCCATGTCTCAAACTAGGGACCATCTAATATGTTGCCTCTTGCAACCGTCACTATAGCTCCCCTCAGAGTAATCACCTGTGACTTGCCCAGAACAAGACCAACAAGGGAAAACAATAGACAAGAATAATACTCTTATAATAATAATAAAAACAATAACGAGAACAATCGTCACAGTAGCTCCTTCTCAGAGCTATCACTTTTGACCTGCCTGGAACAAGAGCCAAAATAAAAATGCAATAATAAAAAATACAACACTCTTCCAGTGTTGTGACCAATCATTCCTCCATGGTAACCTACCCGAGACAAGAGCAACAAGAGCAAAAGTATTTCCAATATAATAGCATTTTCATAAGAACATATCTATGTCAACAAGAATAAAAGACAATTTCATGGTAATCATCATAGCAATACCAAGGTGACCTGCCTGGAAGCAAAACAAGAAATATCTCCTAGAGGAGATGTTAGTTCATCTTGCAAACAAGTACAAATAGTACTCACATGCTACCAAGTATTCATTGTATGTAGCAGTAATAAAACCTTTCAAAGATTGTTGTCACAACTATAGTGTTTACTTGTAATGTAGCAATTATCAAACTTGATATGTGCAAATTGGAAACTTATCAATTTAATCAATCAAACCTGGAACCTGGAGTCTTATGTACAAGAACGAGTGTTGTTGCTTTTCTTCTGAGTCTCCTTCACTCAAGATGACAAGTATTCTCTCCAACATGTCTCTTGTACTAAGACAATATGCTTTCTCGACAGAAATCTAAGTTAGGGAATAAAATGCAAATAAAATCTAAAAACTCAACCTTAATCAATCTAATATTTTGACTAAAGTCAGCTTATAACTTTAACTTTGACCAGAGGTTTGACTTCAACGGATCAAAATACAACTAGATTTTCATAAGTTCACAATAATGTCATAACAGCTAGAGGCATATCAAAACAATCAAACCTAGAGTGCGTTGTTCCTCTAAATGTGTTGGATCTGAGATCCCTCTAGATCTATGAGTTGTGCTTGGACAAAAGATAGCTTCTCTTGCAAACACCCTCAAGGTAGTGATACAGTTTAAACATATACAAGTACATACCTCTGGCAGCAGCAGCAGGCAGCGGCACCATCTGGCAGCAGCGGCAAGCAATGACGAACCCAAAAATTTCAAAGTGCTCCAACTTGCAATCTGAAAATCGTTGGAGATGTGCTAGGGTAGGGCGTACTAGGACAACCAAAAATTAGTCCCAACACTTCACTGAAAGTGCCCAACGAACTTGGGTTAGGGTTTGTTGTTGCTACAAAACCAGAAACCCTAACTGTCGGAAGAATAGCTAGTGAGTTGATCTAGGGAAAGAATAATTTCAGCATCCTTTCAACGAGTTACCAGAAACTTCACTGGACCAGAGGAACTGCAACTGGTGTTGCAACTGCCACTGCAACTGGTGTTGCCTCATCTCCCACTGGCTCTTCAACTACGGAAGATTGTAGATCTGATAGAGGGAAAAGATGCGCCCTCCTTAGGCAACCTTCTCAGTGGGTTCAGTAAGTGCTCAACGAGCTTGACAATGGGGGACACTGAGGAAACCAGCGATTAGACTGTTACGAAGGAAACCGACTCTGAAACCATGTTAAAATTTTGGTATGCTCGTTTAACCATAGACAATGTCACATCATTGTCACCCAACCATAGGCATTCACTATGCCACCCCCGAGCACAATAACCTTTTCTTAGATAGAATGATTCCAACAAGTCCACACTAGAACCAACAAATAAACCCTAACTAGAAATATCACTGTTGCAGCAGCAGCACAATACCAATAGAATGTACCTCTACTAAAAGAAGTGTACCTTTACCAAGAGAAGCGAACAAGAGAGATACCAGAAAGACTGAGAATACTCCACAACAATTGTTGCACTACTCTCTCCAGACTTGCGCACTCTTTTGCTGCAGTTGTTGCTCCTTAGACTTGCGCACTAGCTGTTGTAGTTGTTGCTCCTTAGACTTGCACACTAGTTGTTGTGAGTGAGTGAGTGTCTGTGAGCTAGGCACCTCCCTATTTATATTAGCCTGTCCAAGTGACTGGGGCCGACTTCTCTTTCTGGAGCCTTTGTATACTTTAATAATATTCTCCTTGAGCCAACTTCTCTTCACGGTTTTTACACATCTATTTAAGGGTTCTCTTACTCCCGGAATATTCTATTCGAAGTATAAATGTTAAACTTGGAGATTAATACCTCTCGCAACTACCAAAACATCAACAGTAAGCTAGTATTCCATTAGCTGAAAATTGGTCTAAATCTTGGCTAAAGCTTGCTATACTTGTTGAATGGATCTAACCTATCATCGTGAATAAACTCTAATGTGCTTCGTCTAAGATATTTTATTTGAGTTTATATGAATGCTGGAAAACACATGGCATGATGGTTATTTAAAATTGCTTTCATTTACTTATTGACAAGGGTTTCAAAGATTTGGCATAAGCATCCACATCTAGGCAACGTTTAGCATTCTTTGTAGTTACAACATTGCAACTTAATAAATCGATGCAATACTGTGAGGGTTTGATCTTGCTTCTGGTTCAAGGCATAGAAATGAGGGTTTGTAAGACTCATGCTTCATAACATTCTGCTTTATATCTAATCTAAACCCCATCAAGGAACAAATCAATATCATATAAGCTTGAACGACATGCCAAAAAGGCTTGACGTCACCTCCTAAAGTAGCTTGTGTTGGCTGGAAAAATTCTTTAGTTTCAGACTAAACTAGTGGTTGAATCTCATCTTGATAAGTTTGAAACATTTTTGACACTAAATTGGGCCTCACTTATAACGCATTGAAATTTAATCTAAATCTGTTGAGAAATCTGGTTTGTGCATGGTTATTTGACAGCGCTTTGGCATCGTTTCTTTTTTGAGTCAGATGACAGCATTTAAATTGGCAATTATTTGAATGGAAAATTCTTGGAATCTGCTAGCACTAGTTATGTTCCAGTATCCTTCACATGTACTAAAACTTTAAGCATTCCAATACTGTGATCTGTGGACATCTCATTGGCATCTCCACACACTACTGTTGGAAGCGTTCTTTTAATTGATTTGCACTTGCAATTAATTCCTCAACAGCAGTACCTGAACGATTACATGGTGAGTGGTTCATGTCTAAACTCATATGGTTCTAAATTACAAACATAACTCTTTGAAACCACTCTATTTTTTTGAAGAAGGGTATCATTTCACCATCCTGGACTGCACTTAATCAATAAATTTCTCTGTTTTGTGATTGGTCACGTGAATGACATCTTTTTGGTGATTCCTTTCAAAGACTTTTGTGGAACAGTTTTGTGAACATGTCTCATAGTTTAATGTAATGATCTAAATCTGGGAGATATCACCCTCCATTTCATTGGTTACACTCACTTTATATGGATGAATAACGGATGTGAATGTTGACATAATCTTTGGCATTTCGAATTGTCTTTGCTTTGAGTAAATTGATAAAACAATACCCCTTACATGAGCATTTGTTTTCTAAGCAGATTATTTCTCACATGATTGTTTCCAGCGTAACAATAAGCACATAACACACTCGTGATCTTTAAATGCATGCTGTAATTGAAGTGGTCGATTGAAACTTTGCATGCTTCACTTGTTTCTGATTTGCAAGACATAAGCTTAACAACAACTTCTAAGATTTAGTCAATCCAAGCTAAAGAACACTCTCCTACTTTCACGATGATCACTAGCCTTGATAAACCATTAGGGACACCCACGGTCCACCTTAGAATAGGAAACTCCATATTCTTAGCCTAAAAGCGAGAGGCAAGGCCACCAAGGTGAAAATCGGTGGATTGCCTAGTAGTTGCTTCTAGGATCTCCTACCAAGATTAGGACTTTTCCTTTAGCGAGAGTTTGAATAGTAACAATTTGCACATGGAAGAAGTTACAGCATGAATTCCAATCGCGAGATTGAGTTGTTGGAAACTCCAAACACTCCAAATCATTTGGGCCTGCAAACAGATGATTGCATTGGGTTGTCATCAGTTGAATGCTAGAACATATTTGGCCATGTGATATAAAGAAACAATAAATGTTAAATATATTGAAAGGAGATCATTGTTCACAGTTTGAATTCCATTATTTGAAGATAGCATTGGGTCTTCAAGAAGCAATCTCATAGGCTCACTGTTCACTGGTAAGAGCACTAACAAAAGAATGCAACTCATCAACCTGATGGCAGAGACAATTTGGCTTTTGGAAAACAAATACGATTAAAGTTGGTTAATGAAACGGGTGATAAAGCAAAGTAACAGGAATTGTGATTTAAACCTAAGATCGCAAGTATGGATTGGATCAGAGAGCAAAAGAGTTTTTCCGAATCAAAGGAGTCAAACTTAGGGTTGATCGAGTTTGACTCAGACAACATGAGTTTGACTCGTAACTCACGAGTTTGACTCGCCCATGCCCCAAGGAAGCCTATAAAACCCCTTCTCAATGCAATTTTACTCTTTTCCTTGCCTGTTGAGTGGATTTCCTCTCTACCACTTGGGTGTAAGTGACAAACAGAGCTATATGAGGACAAAGCAACCCTAAACCCTAAACTTGTCGAGTTTTTCCCAAGTTTTACATCCAATTCAAACTCTTTGCTCTTCTGCCTCACCAAGTTTTTGTCGATTCCGAGTCTGGTGACTATGTGATAAAATACTTAAGAAAAATAGTTGTGGATGCAAATATTATATGTCAAAATAATTGTGAACAGATATAGTGTTGTAAACCCTGAATAGGAATGTGTATCCAATATGTATAGAAACTTGTACTTGAGGCCATGTGGTATAGTGAAGCCACATGGAATATGTCATTGATATAAGTGTCTTATAAAGTTCATGATTTGTTAAGGTAGTTAGTGTAATTTTTTAGTCCAAAAGACAAGTTGGTTAGAGTATACAATTAGTAGAATTTGTGCCTTTTTGCAAGCAACACAGTCCTGTATTACATGAAAGAATACATATTGCATCAAATAGAATGGGACATCATAGAACCTCCCCTTCCTACAATGCAAGAAGAGCAATCATTTCCAATTGAGCTCCATAGTATATGCTTCCTAGGCAATAGGAACTTAGCAGAAACTTGAGTAGTGTTAACCCACAGATTTGCTTGCGCAACTAGAGGGTTAAGGTTCAACTAGTTTTCATCAAGCTAGTGTTCAATGATAGGTGCATCAAATTTCATAGTGATTAGAATCCATTTCAAAGGAATATTCACCAAGTTTGGATGAAATTACTATCTTAAGCAGTTTTCCTATCTTTTAAGAGCCAGAGTTTCGAGGTCCACATGTCAGAGTCGATCAAATATTATTGGTCCTTGTGAACTCACGATGCCAATGAGTTTTTCTGGGTGACATTCAAGCATTCTCATGACACTGCTATTTTTAACAGTTAGGGTTTCGAGGCTTGCATGTTGATTATGAGCATATATTTGGATTCCTTGCAGAAAAATGGGTCTAATGAGACCGTTTTCATTGACATGCAAGATGCTCCTATTTTTAGCAATGCCTATTTTTAGGCGTCCTATAGTTGGTAGTGTTACCCTCTCAAGGGTAGCAACCTTTGGATACCCTTACAACGGTATCATGTACCTCCATACACGAGCTTTCATTCATCTCTGACCAGTTCCAAACTCGGTCCTTTCTATTCTCCAATTTGTGACCTGAAACCAAATTGATGAAATATGATGTGCTTGTTTTAGATGCTCAGATACACCTTGATGGTCCAAGTCACTCCATAGATGCTCCATGTGTAATATTTGTTTAGATATGATGATATAACCCCCTAGCATGTCACAAAGTTGTGGTTACCTTACGACAATTGACTAGGATGTCATAACATACAAAGTTTTTTCGCTTGCGTCGTGTTACCATGAGAAACATATTTTTGGTTAGAAGTGTGCCCCTCTTCTAAGATGACTCATACTACTAGGTGTTTAGACTAGATAGCACAATCCATATCCTAACCATACTAAGCATGTTCCATCCCCCTGAGTATCACTCGCTTATATCCACAATACAAATAGTTGCATCCTGTCATGTATGACTAAGGAAAGGTCGAAATCAAAAAGCTATATCAAATAAAGCCACAAAGGATACGAGGTGAAGAGCAAGTCAAAGAAAAAAAATAAACTACAAACTACTTCACTATGGTCCCCCCCTTTTCAAAGTCTTAAGAGCAAAATGCATGTCTAAAGTAAAAAAAGGACTTAGAAAAACTCAAAAAAAAGAAAGGGGAAGTCTGTGCAGACCGAAATAGTAAAGGCTCCATAATATAAAAAAATGCTTAGCTAAAATAAAGCTAGAGATATAAAGAAAAAAGTTAAAAAGTG
Organism: Picea engelmannii; assembly: GCA_009831015.1. Taxonomy (NCBI): domain Eukaryota; kingdom Viridiplantae; phylum Streptophyta; class Pinopsida; order Pinales; family Pinaceae; genus Picea; species Picea engelmannii. The sequence goes on along the minus strand of ML787904.1, from coordinate 265,032 downwards.
ATTTGCACATGTCTACAACTTTGAGAGTCACCACATGAACTTTCCCTTTCCCCTTCATCACTAATCTCGCTAATTGCCTATCCTCCACCTAAAAAACTTAGGAAATATGGGTTTGCCTTGGGAGTGGGCTTATTTAAAACTATTAACAATGTTTCCCTAGGTAAAACTTAGGCAAGTGTCAAAATTAAATTAAAATGTTATGTTTACTAGGAAATTGTCACTTCTAACTATGAATTAGTGATTTCTAAGGGGCTAGACCCATCATCCTAGGTAGATATTACACATTGGAATATCATTGGACCTTTTGGACACATGGAGCACCCCCTTTCCTATTTGAGCACATGCATAAATTCATAACTTAAGTGGAAAGGCGAATTTTGATTTGGCATGTGATTTATTTCATCAATGAAGCAAGATGTTGGGCTTATTTGACCACTTTGACCCTCTCCTAAAGGGGGCGCACCATGAAAATTATTATTTTATCGTGATTTGACCTTTTTCTAAGGAAAAAAATCATTACTTGACTGTGTCTAAGGAAGAAGATCATTATTTTATTATTATTTGACTGTGTCTAAGGAAGAAGATCATTATTTTATTATGATTTGACTTTATCAAAGAGAAAAATCATTATTCTATTGTAAGAGCACATTTAAAATATTATTTTGCTCATGGTTCAATGATTTTACCCATGGTATTATTTTTGTCCATTTTTTTTGTAAGTGGTTTCATGCCTCCTATTCATTAATAAAAGGGGAACGCCTCTCATTTGTAGAAAAGGGATTGGAGAATAAAGGAAGTACTTTGCTCAGCATTGTTGGTGTAAGTTTTTTTTTATTTGGTGAATTTTCTCTTATGTTTTAATGACGGTTAGATTATGGTCATTTCTTGATTGAGTAAGGGTTGCGAGAATTTTGATTGGACAAGGTATGAAGAAATAGAACACGAGAAGATCAGGACAAGAAGTTTGGTGGGAAAAGGCCTCAAGCCATATTCACAACATTGTATTCATTGTAATGATACAAATACATAATACAATAATGAAACCACCACAATTGCTCTCACATCGACACCTCATCGGGAGATAAGGTAGGAGGAAGCAAAATAGGAATCTAGAAACACACTTAGGATAGCCACTATATCCTAGGATGTAAAATATACAAAGGTGGTATACTAGGACTTCATGATTGTATATGAGTAAGAGGCTAGCATTCCCCCCTCAATCATAAGCCCGAACAATAAAACTAGCAATGCAACATAAATTGGTATCATATCCAAGTCTTCATGTCGAAACTCATGAGTTGAGCCTCAATGAAGAACTCCCTGAAAAAACGCCAAATCTGGATGTCGAAAACTCTAGAAAATCTCGTTGTGTAATCATGTGAGCCAAAATGCCTATAATTTGTTCACAGATGTGAACTCCAATACGATGAGAGCGAACCAAGAGAAGTGAATCGGCTACAAGACTGACACATCCCTGAAAATGTCCGACAACTCAATCAAATGCCAAGTTGCAATGCAGAAGGATCTAGCTATCCTCTATTAGGTCGAATGACCATCTAAATGAACAAAATGTCCACATCATTGCTATCAAAATCAACATCCCTATGTATGATTCAATTGCAAGTCATTAAATTGTGATGTCTCGTTCCCAAGAGTAGGCCAGCAGGGAGTGACTTAGTAGTCTATGTGTTCGCGTAGACTATAGTGAGGCTCAAACAGGGAACAAGATGGAGAAATAAGGGTGATTTGGTGGCTAAACGATGAATTAAGCCAAAAAGCTTAGGAAAAGTTACTTAAGCCTAAGTCAACGAAGAATTAGAATGAAAAGGTGCTAAAGGGGGGACTTAATTAATTAATTATTCACCTTAGGAGGAAAAGCGCCTAGCTTAAGTGAGGTCAATGGTGAATAAGATCGGGAAGGGTATAAAGGGAGGAATTTGACCTAATTCCTCATTATGCATTGTTATGATTTGATATTGAGAGTTCGCAGAGGAGGAAGAGAGTCGACTTTACTGTTTTGTGGATTTCTGGAGGAAACCACCACCATTGATCGGTTTCAGTGTTGAGAGACACACCCTAGCCCATCGGAGATACCATCCAGGTATTTCACCGTGTTATTCAGGAGTATCTAGTTGCAGTGTGCGCAGCTCGGCCAGTGAGGGCGCAAGTCAGATTGAGGGTTTGTGGAGTTGCACGAGGTCCCAGCTCAGATCACATTTTCCTTCCGACCTAGTTGAGATCCAGCCAGGGAGCTTAGATTGAGCCACTTTCCATCAGATTTTGACGGTGGAATATTGCAAGGCGCATCATCCAGCCATTTAGGGCACAGCTCTTCCGGCAGGACATTTGAGGTTGCATACGGAGCATCAGAGCATATCCAGGGAAACCCTCCCGACCCAGTTCCGCATTTGACGAGACGATTGTTTTGAGTCCTATAGCAGCTGATTCCGTTGGTGGAATCATTTGGGGTGCATCCAGTGTCCCAGGAGGTGCGCAAACCCCCCAGGGGTCGAGATCCAGTGCCTCAGAGACCAGATCTAACATCTGGCATTCATTCATTTCAGTCTAGAGGCCAGGGCGCTTCTATTGGGACAGTTTCCAGCTCATTCTGACGGGTCTAACCTTCCAGACGAGTTTTCCAGCTTGTAGCGGTTACCGTACTTCTCCGGAATCGCTTATTTTGTCGATCTATCCGTGCATGCATCAGATCTTCCTTCATCTTCTGATCACGGGTATTTTTATGCTATTTACTTATATTCTAGTGACGATCCATGAGATCTAACTGACGACTATACTCCATATTTCTAGTATGTTATTGTATTTCCATGCTTGAGTCGCATAATACATATTATTGGGCAGTTGATGTTCTTTATTTCCGCATGCATCCTCTATATACTGTTCAAACCATAAATATACAACATGCACATGCAATAACCATAAACATCTCAAACACACAACTGAAACGCATCCAAAAACCCCCCGAGTATCAGATCTGAAGATAAAACGCATCAAGAAACCCCCAGTGTATCAGATCTGCGAGACAGAACATTAGATCAGTAGTAAATATCATGATCAGTGGGATCAGGGATATTTCATAAACCATAATTCTGCCAAAGTCTACCATCTATAGACTGCAGTTTCCCATTTGGAAAATTGATTTTGTTGTTGTCGAAACTTTCAGTCTAACAACCATCTTCAATTACATCATCAACTCCCCCCTTTGTCAGCTGAAAGGAGAGACCACAAGTGGTTTCACGAACCATCTTGATTTTTGAACTCCCAAGTGCATGAGAGTTTCGAACTGTTGCAAGACACGTCTTTACTCGAGTTTGAATTCTTCGGTAAGACTGAAAAAATCGCTTGGTTGTTGATGACCACTGCCAAAGATCGATCCACTCATAATGAATCTTCAATCTTGTAGGTTTGTTTCTCTTGGAACATTTCTTTGTTGAATGATTCTTATTGCCACAATGTTAGCAAGGATGGAGATCAAAACATTGATTCTCCATGTGACCAACTCAATTGCAATGTTGGCATTTCATATTCTGATGTTGAACTGGAACAGGTGAAGTTGAGACTTCTTGAAGGAATCTTGCACTGATGAAGTGGATTCGTCTGGAATAATCAGGAATATGAAAGGTAACTTCCTTGTCATATCCAAGTCCTGGGCAATGCTTATTGTTCTCGATTTCTTCCCAAGATCTGATGATTGGCTTGGAAAGAGAAAGTTGAACTTGTTGTTTTGAAATCTGTGAAGGTTGATTTACCGCATGTCGCTGCATTATTGAAAGGTTTTCTTCACTGAACTCAAAAGAGAACTCCTGAAATGTAGGTCCATGAATAGCTTCATCTTTGTCTGCATCTGGAGTTGTCTTACTGAGTTGCTCTTTCATCGATTCTTGATCAAAAACATCATCATCATAGAGAGGGTTGTTCTGAACAAGGACTTGTTCAAAGCACTTCACTGACTATTGATTTTTGAGATCTATCAACTCATCATTTGAGAGTTGGGATTGTGCTTGAAGAATTCTAACTTTAGCTTGTGTCACTTGCAAGCGAGTTAGTATTGGTTGAAGAGTATCTTTGTGAAGTATGATTGTATTATCTTTAGCAATGTTTATTAGAGTGTTTAGAAACTCTCATAAGTTGAGACTTCACTCCATTTGAAAATCTAAATGATGTCTTCTTGTAACTCGCACACTTCACTCGCTCACTTCACTTGCTCGGTTGAACTTGATCGCTTGAATTTGTTAATTTGAATGCACTCGCTTGCACTTCACGCTCGCTTGAACTCTTGAACTCGGTCACTTGAACTTTTCTTGCAGCAAGCTGAGGGTGTCAGATACTACCCAAAATGCACCCCAACTCGTGATTATTACAATGGTTTAAGTTTACTCAACCTTGTCAATTTAGACTTACAATGACTTGAACAGATGTCAGGTTCAACCGAGAATGCAGCCAATACAATTCAACATGATTTTGATAGTGACACTTACAAAGAAGCTATTGCAAGTACAATAACCTTGCAAAAAAAATATTGCTTGCTCCACGTTCCACGATGTGTTGAGTTCATAAACTTATCCTTTCATTATGAATTTGATTTGGCCATTGTTCATGTGAAATGTTGATGATGTCGTTGAATGTTGATGTGGTCGAAAACTTGAATGCTTGAAAATTCTTTACACGGGCATGATTACTTGTACTTGATTGTGCATTAATTATGCTTGAATTGCATTTACCGTGTGCCTTGATTTTATTGACTTGCTTTCAATTGTGGGAGTTTAATTGATCCTTAAATGCTTTGTGCTTGCAATATGATGCACTGGCTACGCAAGAAAAAACTCCATGAATCCGATGATACTCAAGCATAGAAAATGTCGTTGATCCCCCGATTCAAATTTCAGGTCGGATAAAGGACACAACACCACAACAAAAAGATCCTTTTTATTGATTTTGCAAGATTACAATGTTATTTCATTTAAACAAGGAAATAAGAAAATTCTTTAAACATACTTTGAAAGTCATTCAATTTACTCTTTACATCAACAAACATTCATTCAACCGCTTGACCATGAATCTAAACTTTAAAATAATGATCATTTTCAAAAAGTAGATTGTCATCTACTCTTGTTTTTCTTGATCATTGGATATTATTTAATTAATCCTTACTATATGAGATGGATACGACAAAAAAACTTTATAAAACTTCAACTTATTGCATACCCATTTATTTGTTGGCATTTTTTTACGACTTGATATTTGTTTAAGGTAGACTAGAGGAGAAATGCAGCGCTCTTATCTCATCAAATATTTGGCCAGTTGCTCTCTTTCCACCTATTGAATCAAGCCTTAGAAAATGGACAGTTGCGATTTGCAAAAGATTCATTGAATCAAAATTGAAGGTGAATTGATGAAGAAGAGAACCACAACGCCCTTCCACCGAAACAAATTAAATCACAACTGAAGCAAATCACGAATTTGTGGAGCGACTCACGCTAAACCTTAATCTTTTCATTTCTTTATGCTTGCATTGCCTCTGTAGTCGTTGGATATGATAATTGCTTTGAGACCCGGTGTTCGTTGACCCACAAAAAAAACAACAGAAGAGGTGCGAACTCAGATAGAAGAGGTACGAACTCAGATTAAAGGCCAAGTAGATCACGACTCCCTTCTTATGATGAAATCTAACCCTAATCTTGCTTCCAAATTGGAATCCCTGCTACTGACCAGCGCTTCGGATTTAAGCCAATTTAGTTATTTTCAATGCACCAATGCCAAGGAATTCATCATGTGTGCCGCCTGCACCATACCCAAAAGATCACCCCCTCCCTTGGTAGCATCAATCTTGTATATTCCACGTGGTTTCCTGCAAAAAGTAATGTACAAATCATTGCATACAGGTCGTGTCGGTCTTCCTTTTAGTTACAAGGGGAAAATTTACAACAATACCAAGAGGGGAATGTTACATAAGGAATTGATTTTGATCAGCATTATGGACGCCTTGTCATTATGCTTGGTGTTCCTTTCGAATACACTTTGAGTGGGATTCTGCATGCCAGATTGGACTACCTTAGAGAAACATTTCAGATAAAAGAAGGTTATTTTCTCATATTTGATGTTGTGAGACAAGCTGCACAATGTTTTGGTTGTGTCATTTGTTCAAAGGCAGATTATGGAATGATGATATTTGATGACTGTTGTCGTCCTTATACACACCTACAAACGTGGAAAAGTCTCGATCCACTTGGTGTGTCCTTGGAGGCACAATGCCTAAGTCCAAACCCACGATCACCTCGATTTGTACTTCTTCCATCTAGGCTTACTCCTAGGGAAGCCAGGGGGGTAGACCTTATTTACTATGTGAGTTGTTTAGTGAATTCTAGGAGTTAATTTTAGTTTTGTTAAGTTAGGGGGAATCTAACCTATATGACAGATAGCAATGCAAATGCACAATTTTGATGACAATCAAAACCTTTCCCTAAAGGACAACTAATACTAGTGCCTATAGATTGGGCAAGGGATCAACTAAGTTTATACAAAAGAATTAGAAAGAATTAAGTGATCTAATTACAAAAGAATAACTCTACAATAAGTTACAAAATAAAATAATGCTATGACAAATATACAATGGAAATGAGAGTTTGATAATAGCACAATGTAGATAAAGAACCAAAGAATAGTTAGAGAGATATACAACAAGTGATCAACTTATGCCAACGAACAAGAGACAACTAATTATGAAAGATAAAACTTGAAGAAGCTTGGAAAGGAAGCAAGTGCGCAACTTTTGAAGGTGAAGTAAATTTAGAGAAAGAGCCAACAAAGAGCCAATGCGCAACTTTTGAAGCAAGGGGGAAACTACAAGCAAGTGCCCCAAAGAGATGGTGCGCAACTTGAGAGTAGCACGCCCTTGAACAGATATACCACTTTTAAGAGAGTGAAACTTGAAAATAAAATACCAAATTTGAAAGCAAATGCTTGGAAATGAAAATGCAAAAGAATTAAACCCATAAACATGAAAATGCCTTGGACAACAAGGCTTGCACAACCAAAAGATATTGAAATGTAAAGCACAAGTGTTGTGAAGTGTAGTAGGTAAATTTTGGATAAGTTTTAGAGTCTCTCTTTGATTAGGGGGGCTTAGGGGGGCTTAAGATGTTGTGAAACAAGCCTAGACTATGTGTCTACCCCTAGACTCTTACCACTTTGGCCAAAATCATTGTTGGGTGCTCAAGAAGAAGGGAAAACAAGGCCCTTCCCTAGCTCCACAGGTCAACCCGAAAAACTTGGGCGCTCAAGCAGGGGGGACACCTAGTGCCGTGAAGTCGTCCCTGACTTAGCACCCCCTATAGTCTCCACAAGCGTCCTTTTTGGTGCCGAAAGTTGTACCAGTCTTGGGTGCCTAATTAGACTAGATAAATTTCCTCCTAGTCTAGACTACAAGCTGTGATTTACTTAAAGATAAATTGCAAAGTAAAATGATTCCCAACTTAAGATACAAGATATTAATCAATTAGATAGTTGCCTAATCTTAAAAAAGAGATAGCAAGATTAAAATAGCTTTGCAACTTAAACAAATTAAAATGAAAGAAAACTTGAGCAAATATTAACAAGATGAGATAATAGCAAGCTAAGCTAGAAACAAGCCTTATGATATAGCATGGGTTGGCTTAGCCAAACCTCTTTGCTAGGTGTAGGCAAAATAAATCTTGAAAGTAAATAAAACTTGGAAAGTAAAATAACAAGATCCTAGCCACTCAAACTTGTCTTAAGGACAAGTGGGGCAAACAATAATTGAAATAAACACTTGCAACCTCATCTAAGGCACAAGGAGGAGGACAAGCCTATCGATTTGTGCCAAAGTGGGTGAATGAAATGAAAGAATTAACTTGACAAGAAAGCAAAGGACCTAGCCTTTCAACCTTGTCTTAAGAACAAGTGGGGCAAAGAATTGAAATGCTCAAAACAGAAATTTAATCTAATTTCTTAGCCTTACGATTTAGCATGGGTGGCTAAGCCAATCCTCTTTGCTAGTTGTAGGCAAACAAGAATTAAAATTGCAGAAAATTGAAATACTTGGAGAAATGCAAGCCCAAGAGACTCTCTTTGGGCTTGCTTACAATGAAAAATGGAGAAGAGAAGAAGTGGGTATCAAAATCCTTACTTGGGAAGCTCTTCTTTGGTGTTTTATGGCCCCAAATGGGCAACACCTCCCCTTTTCTGGTGAAAACCTGCAGAAAATTAGCAAGCAAAGCTTGCTGGAAATGCTACAAAAAAACCAGAAAACTTTAGAAAAAATTATGTTAGTGAAAACAGAAATTTTACATACAAAAATCTGCAAATAAAATATTGAAATGTGACCTATTCTAGAACAAAAATATACCCAATAAGATGCATGAAAGAGTAATGAAAGAACCAGAAAACAAAGGAGGGTTTTAGTGGTTGAAGAGACAAATTTCCAGATCTGAAATTTGTCTTCCTCCAACCCTTGGTGACCTGCAAAAGTATGAGATCAAGCTACAAGACAAGAAAGGAGGTGAGTAGATTCATATATGATCACAAAATACTTTGAAATACCAAATAGAAACTAACTCACTTAGATCTATAGCAATACTACCATAAATCTATCCAAGCAAAATACTTTGATTGGATCTCCTATTCTAGATCTAAAAGCAAGAAACTCATAAACAAACCAAAACAAATTCACCTCAATGAAGCTCAAGATCTTGCACCAAGAGTACTCCCAATGCACACCATATTCCTCCAAATATTTTCTATTATTGAAAGCAAGGTTGCTGCAAATACTTGCAACAAGCTTGAGAAAAGAGAGAGACCAAAATGGGAGAGAGAGAAGAGTGGGAGAAATTTGGGCATAATAAATTTACACTGAGAATAGATGTGAAAAGAGGAGGGGGTAGGCTTTGTTTTATACTTGGGAGTCAAGAGAGACCCCTCTTGGATGAGCTCCAAGTGGCAATCCTCAAGACAAAGTGAGCATCTCAAGGGAGGGTGCACTTTTAGGGTTTTAGTCATCTAGGGTTTGAGGGTATGAGAGGGGGGAACACCTTTAGACTTACCCAACTATGAATTTTGGCACTAAGGAGGGCGCACTGGGGGCTAGGAGGGTCATCTTTCTTTAATTTTTTATTTTGGACGAGTTACTCACCAAGGGGGGCGCAACTTCCTTAGGGAGAAAGGTTAGTTGATGTAGTGGCTAAGCAAGGGGGGTTGACTAAGTTAGAAAAATGTTTTTCTAACTTAGAAAATGGTTAGGAATCATCTCCCACTCTTTCTCAAACCTTTTTGCTTATTTTACAATTTTTGGCATTTTTGACTTAGCCAAATTAAGCAATTAAATTGTTGACTCAAGACTGACTAAGACTCCTCATCGACAATGACCTAGCAAAATTTGTCCAATTGAGCTAAAACTTGGTCCAAGGGTGTAGGGGGTCTCATTCCATTTCTTTTGAGTACTCACACCCCTATCAAAATCCCCTGGGACCAATTTTTTACATTTTTACATCAATTTTAATTAAAATTACCATTAACTGGGTAATTTTAAAAAATAAAAATAAAAACTACTTAGACTCAACGGATTTCGCAAGACTCTGGAAGATGTCTAGCATGGTCATTTACAACATTCCTAGACCCTAGTTACCCATTGGGCTCGATCATTAGAACGCCTTTCACCACTTTGGAGGATTAAAGAATAAAAAAACAATCGATAAAAGGACTTCCCTAATGATAAAGTCCTAGGCAACTAACCTACAATATGATCCATGATGACCCATTACATTATTATCCCACGCAACGGAGCGGAAATTCCAATTACAAAAAGAGGTGTCGAGGGCAAAAACTGCCTTGTAGAACCAGAAAGTCTTCAACTTTGTTGCATCATCAGGTGCATAGCTTCATGGCACATGGAGTTGACCCCTAGTTGAAATAGGTGGTCAACACTGACAAAAGATATAGCCGTCGTGACAAGCGTTCAAAGTTGCCAAGATGGATATTGTCGCATTTAGGTGATGCACATCTCAATTTAAGCACTGACATGGCATGGTTGTGTTAGTCTTTCAACATATCTTGAACCAAGGATCTTGGTAAGTCCTAATGTGACCACAGGAAAAAGATTTGAAGGATGTGGTGCAAGCTATACGAGGACACCTAAAAGTTACTGACCAAAATCCGGAAGGAAATTTAAATCCTTTAAAAGATATTTTGGTTTTAATGGAAAATCTAATTGCTTGAAGAAAACTCAATTCTTAGATCCACGTAATCAAACTTCAACTCCATCCAAACTCTTAAAGCTTCATCAAAGAACATGTTGTTATACCCATTATTGCTCATTATCACCAATTCACAGGATATAAGTAACTTTTGATATATCTATGAATCACTTCTACTAGATCTATAGTAGATGATATATTTGCAACATGTCATGTCATTCTACCATAAAAAAAAAAAAAATCTTATGACAAAAAGCCAAAAAAATACTTCACCCAATTCCTCATCTTTTATGCCTTTTGAAGGTGCTTTAGTCCTTTTGTAATGCAAGCCTCCTTCACCATCCTTTGTAAGCATGCTCCACTTTTGTTGGATGCTCTCCCAGCACCTCACCTCCCATGGAAAACTACCATAGTGAAGCTATCAAGCCCTTAAGACCATAAAAGCTCTAATACCAATTGAAGAAATAGAACACAAGAAGATCAGGACAAGAAGTTTGGCGGAAAAGACTTCAATCCATATTCACAACATTGTATTCATTGTAATGATACAAATATATAATACAATAATGAAACCACCTCAATTGCTCTCACGTCGACACGTTATCGGGAGATAAGGTAGGAGGAGGCAAAATAGGAATCTAGAAACACACTTAGGATAACAACTATATCCTAGGATGTAAAATATACAAAGGTGGTATACTAGGACTTCGTGATTGTATATGAGTAAGAGGCTAACAAGGTATGGTTCATAGCCTATTTTGTTCCTTGTCTATTTTTATTTAGATTTTATAGTTCTAGATGCCAATGTGTGGAACTTGGCATTTGCATATGAAATTTAATTAAAATCTCTAACAGTCCCTTTTGGTTTGATTCAATGATGATCATCCTCTCCTCGGGAACTCTCCAATAAATTTGTCATAGCTTGGATCATCCTCATGCTCACCAGTTGGTGTGGGGATCTTCAACAAAAAAAAAATTAAAAGGATTTTCACCAAATCCAAGTGAACTGCATCACCCAATGAATAAATAAGGCACTTAATTTTCCAATCAAAGCCCCTATAATTTTTTTCATCATTTTTTCTTATTTTTGAGCTTTCAAAGTTTCATCTTTATTCAAATTTTCATATGCTAACACATCTTTAGTGAATATCTTTCATGGTTGGCATAGATAGGGTTTAGATCTTTTCATTTCACTGTTCAAGATTTACCATATCAAACCCCAAAATGTGGATTCATTATCTCCTGTAGTCGAATATCGCAGCATAAAAGATATTATATGTTGTCTCGTATCCAGTGATTTCCCGAGTTTGTTGAGTGGACGGATTAGAAGAATTTGTCATTTCTCTAGTTGTGATTTCAAAAAAAGCTTCTCCTCCTCAATTATCTAAACGTTCCATATTTGCTCCCACGTCTTCATCATTTCCTAGGATCGTTGCATATTCGAATCCACTCAAATATTTGTCTCTTTCCTTGGATCGTGGCCTTTGGTCACACCTTTTTTACTATCAAATCTGCATTTTGTGCTCTAGTGTGGTCATTGTCTAGATCTTTTGGGTTGTCCGGTATATCTGTCAAAATCGCAGCATTTCCAGTGTACCTCCCTCGTGTTGCATTTACTTCTCTAATCACTAAAGCACCCAGTGATTGTAATAGCCCTCTATCCGATGCCCTTACTCAATAATCACTATTCGCACCCCTAACAGAAAACATAAGTAAAGTGTTTGATGTATTTTCTCTCTTTTGACAGTATATCTTCACGCGTTTTTTTACATCGGACTTAAGATTAAAACCTGGTGGCAGCAGATGATAAGTATTATTTCTTTGCATTAATTATATGGTTTGTGGCATTCATTGGTTATTTAGCCTAGATCAATAACAATCTTGCTCTAACTGATCGCTGTTGATTATTTAATTTGTGCTAAAATCGACTCATGAAACTCAATGATGTTTAACAAATCATTTCTAAGGCTCATTTGATAATGAAGGTTGGTTCTATGGATTTAATCGTATGAGTTCCCTTACATTATCGCTATTATTTGCGATCATTAGCTTGTAATCAAAACGCTCTTGCAAATGTGGAATGAATAAGCCCAATATTTCTCTTACTTTGATGTTATGTTTGGCATTTAATGAGCAATGATAAACGATGTATGCCAATGATAATAATGATCAATGATTGCATGCTCTCTCATGAAAGGTAATCCTAAAATTGTTCAACCTAAACCCTAATTTGACTTGCTATCTTTGGCCAACTAAAACCTTGGTACTTTTTCTATTTTAGAACTATTCGACCTCTTCATTTTGACTTGTCTGCTAATTTTAAGAATTTTATTGTTAGAAAGGCAGCCTTGCCATTTTAAAAGCTAGGTCGACCTCTTCTTTCTAATTGGAATTTTGATTCAGAGTCGAGACTTTGCATTGGGACACAAGTATTCAAGGGACTTTTAATGGTTGGGTGGACAGGGCAGCCATATATGTGGCTGTCGGAGAGCTACAGTGAGACTTTACTGGCAGATTGGGTGAGCCAGCAGCCAGTCAATAGTAGTCTTCTTCCTAAAAACTTGGCAAATGGTGGCATAGTGGCATTCTACAAGCAGATCAGCCTGCTGTTTAGTGGTTCCTAGCACATTCCTCCACTGATTTGGCCTTTATACAAAGCTGGAAAAACCTATTTCTTGACTAGAACGCATGGTTTCCAGAAATTCCTTCTAGATTGGCATGGACAGTGAGACCTAGGCCCTGTAGCAGCCTATAGACAGCCACATAGCAGCACTATTTTTAATTACTTTAGGCAGCTTTTGTGTGTATGTTCAGGTAACAGCAATTACAAGTAAAGGATGGCTGTCAATTAGGGCATACAAGTTTGGAATTTTGAGGTTCTATAAGAGATGAGTGAAGAGGACAGATTTTAAAAGAGATCACAGAGAAAACAGTTTACAGCCAGCCAGCTTTGTCATTCATCTTTTCCAATTTTTCTTTCATTGCTACCTCCACACTGTGCAGTAATTGTTATGCAGCCAGTTTTGTACTTGTCATCATGATTCAAACATTCTTTTGGTCAATACAAAACAGGGTTTGATTATGCCATGTGTTACGGGCTTTGACATCCATCTGACATACTTCCCATCCAAAACAAGCAGCAACTGAAAAAATCAATAGAACAGAGTTCATCTTCGCAACAGGGGAAAAGGTCTCAGTGTATTCAATGCTTTCCCTACTGAGAGAAACTCTTTGCTACCAATTGAGCCTTATGCCTCTCAACAGCACCTTCAAATGTAAATTTGGTTTTGTAGACCCATCGACATTTCAACACATTCTTCCCTTGTGATCGAGGAACTAAGCCAGAAGTTTTATTCCTCACCAAGGAATTGTATTCATCGGCCATAGCATTCTCCCATTCAGGTCAACCATATGCATATGCATATGTGATCGAGGAACTAAGCCCGAAGTTTTATTCCTCACCGAGGAATTGTATTCATCGGCCATAGCATTCTCCCATTCAGGACAACCATATGCATAGGTGTCAAGATCACATGCATCTAGCACACATGCCATCAAAGCAACATTACCACATTGTTTCTAACATCTATTTTTCCTTGAGTCATTTACATTTCTTGCATCAATACCAACAGATTCAATCATATTCGTCAACAAATCTCCCATGTAGAGGGAGTTCCTACATCAAAATCACCATTAATCGAATGATCAGGTGGTCCAAAGCTTGTGGTCAACTCTACTATAGAAGGTCGATTGCAAGTTTTTTGGTACATGAGTCGACTATACAATCGACAAACTTGTTGACACACTGGTTGATGTAGTAAAATAGTCAATCAATCCAGAATTTTTCAAAATTTCAAGTGGATTATTGCTTAACAATCCAAAAGAGAAGTTTAACAAAGCGACACCTAAAGTCTGCTCATCCAAGGAAATGTCTCTCTTGCAAATAATTTCTTGTTTGAATGGATCAAACAACATGTATGCCTTTGACTCATCGGAGTAGCCAGTCATAATACAAGCATTGCTCTTTCCATCCAACTTCTTTCTCTTATCATCTGGAATATGAGCCCATGCTATACATCCAAACATTCTGAGATGTTCAACTAAGGGTTTGTTTCCACTCCACATCTCAAGAGGGATCATATCCCATACAACTTTGGTTGGAATCATGTTGAGAAGATATTTTAAGCAACAACTGTGCCATTTCAACCAACATCTGATTCTTCCTTTCAACAACACCGTTGTGATGAGGTGTGTAAGGTACAGATCTATGCCAAGATATACCATGCTATGACAAGTAGCTTTCAAAGTCCTTCTCACATATACTTTCTTCCCCATTGTCATATCTTAAACATTTCACAAGTTAACTGCATTGCTTTTTAGTTAGTGCCATAAATTCCTTCAATTTTTCAAAGATGTGGCCCTTATTCTTCAAGAAATATACCCAAGTATACCTGGAAAAATCATCTATGAAAGCCAAAAGATACCTTGCACTTACTAATGATGGATGGTTCAATGTACAAAGGTCACTATGGATAAGTTCTAGTTGAGTATTTACTCTCCAAGCCTTCCCTATTTCAAATGCAGCCCAATGATGCTTTCCAAGCACACACCCTTCACACACACCATCAAGGGGAACAACCCTAGGTAGTCCGTTAACCATATTAAACTTCAATATCAATTTCCTACTTCGAAAATTTAGATGTCCAAGTCTTTCATGTCAAATTCTACTACGGTCATCGGACCTACTTATGAGTGCAGTCAATGCTAGATACTGCATATGGAAATCACAGAACTTGAATAGTCTATCCTTAAGGTCAAGAATACCCTCAACAACAAGAACAAAGTCATTATTAATATCCTTAACAACAAGCCTAGATTGCCAAGAAGGAGGAATTCGGGCATGATACACAAGAAATTAGCACTCAAACTTGGTACATGATACACATCAATGATCACACCATTCTAACATTCGATCCTACTACAACTAGCAACTGTAAGTGCATAATCATCAGCAACAAATATTTCTTCTTTTGTAGCTCTACTCAATGAAGAAAAGAGAGAAGCATCCTTGGCCATACAATGGGTACAACCAAAGTCAACTATCCACTCACTGTTTAGAAGTGTTAGCATGCAATGCCTACGAAGTACTAGCAAAGAAAGTATAGTTATCTCCCTTACCTTCGAAAAGCCGATGTTGCAAGTCGATCGACCAACTAGTGGATACTTCGCCCTCAAGCTTCTTGACCTTATGCTCCAAATCTTTAGTCTTCTCAACATGTCCTATCTTTCCACAATAACAACGGGCCTTCTTCTTACCTTTCTTAGTCGATGTCTAATCAACATGCTTCTTCTTATCAATCTGGCAATACAATCCTTTTCTTTCTCCTTATTGTATTATCGACCTCTTTCTCTATAGTCCTATCCAAGGTCACCAGAGCGTGGAAGCGGGAGCACCAAGAGCACAATTTCCCAAAAAACCTCGGTAGCAAAGCATCCCAAGAGAGAGAGAGAGTGTCGAGAGCACCATTTCCCAAAAAACCTCAGGAGCTAAGCATCTCGAGACTATATATATGCCAAGAGCGCCATTTCCCAAACAAACTCGGGAGTTGAGCAACTCAAGACTATATATACTTTTGAGATGCTCATCTCCCGAGGTATATATATATATATAACACTTTTGAGATGCTATATGTGCTAAGAGCTCCATTTCCCAAAAAACCTCAGGAGTTGAGGATCTCAAAAGTGTAATATATATATGTGTGTGTGTGTGTGTGTGTGTGTTGAGAGCTCCATTTCCCAAAAAACCTCAGGAGTTGAGCATCTCAAAAGTGTTATATATATACATATATATATATATATATATGTGTTGAGAGCTCCATTTCCCAAAAACCCTCAGGAGCTGAGCATCTCAAAAAAATGCATTTATATTAATAAAACAACATGCAAAATGCCAAATTAGTTGAAGAATATATGAAAACATGCATATTTGTGCTACTTGTAGATAAATACTACATTATTATGAAACTAGAAGTGGCAGCCATAGTACATTAATGATTAATCATTCGAGCTCAACCATCTAGCAATTATAGACAAACATACAAATTTTTGAACAATATAATAGGAAGTATGTGATGTCTCGTTCCCAAGAGTAGGCCAGCAGGGAGTGACTTAGTAGTCTATGTGTTCCCGTAGACTATAGTCAGGCACAAACAGGGAACGAGATGGAGAAACAAGGAGGAATTGATGGCTAAACGATGAATTAAGCCAAAATACTTAGGAAAAGTCACTTAAGCCTAAGTCAACGAAGAATTAGAATGAAAAGGTGCTAAAGGGCGACTTAATTAATAATTATTCACCTTAGGAGGAAAAAGTGCCTAGCTTAAGTGAGGTCAATGGTGAATTAGATTGGAAAAGGTATAAAGGGATGAATTTGACCTAATTCCTCATTATGCATTGTTATGATTTGATGTTGAGAGTTCCCAGAGGAGGAAGAGAGTCGACTTTACTGTTTTGTGGATTTTTCGAGGAAACCACCACCATTGATCGGTTTCAGTGTTGAGAGACACACCCTAGCCCATCGAAGATACCATCTAGGTATTTCACCATGCTATTCAGAAGTATCCAGTTGCAGTGTGCGCAGCTCAGCCAGTGAGGGTGCAAGTCAGATTGAGGGTTTGTGGAGCTGCACGAGGTCCGAGCTCAAATTGTATTTTCCTTCCGACCTAGTTGAGATCCAATCAAGGCGCTTAGATTGAGCCACTTTCCATCAGATTTTGACGGTGGAATCTTGTAGGGTGCACCATCCAGCCATTTAGGGCGAAGCTCTTCTGACAGGACATTTGAGGTTGCAGACGGAGCATCAGAGCAGATCCGGGTAAACCCTCCCGACCCAGTTCTGCATTTGACGAGACGATCGTTTTGAGTCCTATAGCAGCTGATTCCTTTGATGGAATCATTTGGGGCGCATCCAGTGTCCCAGGAGGTGCGCAAACCCCCCAGGGGTTGAGATCCAGTGCTTCAGAGACCAGATTTGATATCCGACAGTCATCCATTTCAATCTAGAGGCCAGGGCACTTCTATTGGGACAGTTTCCAACTCATTCCGACGGGTCTAACCTTCCGGACGAGTTTTCCAGCTTGTAGCGGTTACAGTACTTCTCCGGAATTGCATATTTTGTCGATCTATCCGTGCATGCATCAGATCTGCCTTCATCTCCTGATCACGGTAACCCTAAATATCTCAAACACACAAATGAAACGCATCCAAAAACGCCCAGTGTATCAGATCTGCGAGACAAAACATTAGATCAGTAGCAAATATCTTGATCACCGGGATCAGGGATATTTCAAAGTAGACCATTATGGAATGAAATAGGTTATCCACCAATTGTCAACATGACCAAATAGTTATGCTTACAAAATAGGCCATTTGCATAAGTACTAAAATGATAGTTTAACTGAAGTATGAAGACCGTAAGGTTCAAAACACTAAACTAAGCTAGTTCCAAAATACTATGAGTCTATAACATATATATTAGTGAAAAAACATAAACTATTATTCGAATTCTATCTACTTTTCCTTTCTCTTCGCACCACCACGATTACTGCGAGAGCCTCCATGTGGTGGTAGTGGAGCCAAAGCAAGAGGTAACTACGTAGAAATAGATGGAAGTGGAATGGAACATGAAGCCCCTACTACTACAGTTGGAGTCCTAATCAAGGGGACCATGGCAGTGGATGGAGGAGGCATCTCAACAAAATCATCATCATCAATAAGAGCATTCTCCAATTGCTCCAAAACCAATACTCCATCCTCCAAATTATCCTCCTCTGGATTGTAGTCCCAAGTCTTACATGATTTATTCATCTTTGACTCCTCACAATAATGGGACAACAATTGCAAGTTTCAATGCACATAAACCAAGCTCTCTGATCGATTCACATTCAACGTGTTTCTTCTAATACTACAGATGAAACTATAGGTGCTCCAACACCTCTCTGCAAAAGAAGTGTTCACCAACTATGAAAGCACCCATGTTGTCAACATTGTAGCTATGGGGCAACACCACGATGCATGTTCCACCACTCAAGAGAAGACAAATTCCCTCGATCTATAATTGCATGGTTGGTCCCAAAGCCACCATTGCCACTGATGTACTAGCTCAATTGTCTTTGTATGGTACCACACTCTTCATCATTAGGGACTACTTTGTCTAATGCTTGCATATAACCAGCCTGAACCTTTGGATCTTGGTGTGGTTTTCTCTTCACCCTGCCACCAAGTGTTGGGGCTGCAAGCCGTGATATATGATAGTATTTTGGTGTAAGCACATATGCTAAGGCATGTAGTGGAATATTTAGTTTTTCCCACAGTTTTTCCACCTCTATACGAATATGACTATACAATTTCACATCTCTAGGTTGAACAATGTCCTTAATCTCCCCTAGCATGGTGTCCATCTACTCATACACCTACCCAATGACTGGTTGATCTAAATCTGCAAACCAAATCAGGTTATACATTGGCTTGAAGAATTGCAAAACACCTAACCTGAGACCAAAAATGATTGTAAAGAACAGTCTCCTTCACTACATTAGCACCATCTCTACCAGTGCTCAAGTCATATCAATCATCATTCATCACCATAGCACCCGAAGCCTATCTTACCCAAAATAGGCACTTGAAGGTGAGGAAACAGCTACCAAATCTAGTCTTTGCAATCTTAAGTAGCTACAACCTAGAGTGAGTGCAATAAAAGTAATGGACCCCTATATGCCTAATGACAAATTTGACGAGTTTCTTCCCTCTTGTACAAATCATTAATCCATCCAGAGTCTTTATGCTTGATAATATCATACATCAAAAGGTTCAATGTGTGCACCAAACACCTAGACCGAGAAATGTTAGGATACACTCACTCAATGAATCTTCCTTCTCCCTTACAATTTGTCGCATTATCATTGATCAATGATTACTTGAATCAGATTAGGACATGTTTCCCCCTCATCTGACATGAGTAAACCTTTATCACACTTGGGCAACTAATACTCTTCCAGAGTCTCTCTTCCAGTGGCACATTCTAATTCACATCTGATGTGAAGTATTCCTTCTTGGTCATCCACGTCTCGAATTCCATGATATCCTCCAACCTTTGCTCTATAATGTCTTGAGCTTACAATGAGCTTGCTAGCCATCTTCATCTTTGAAAGAAGAGCCCGTGTATAGAAGCCCAAAGTCAAAGAAAGCCAAAAAAAGGCTAGAGGAAAGAGCGACAAATATAAAAATCCATGTACCCCTAGTCCCATGCCTAAAAGGGCATATCTAAATAAAGGGACCAAGAAAATAAAGAAATAACTAAAGGGGGGAATAAATGTTAAATCAAGCCTAAATGCTCCCTCTTGAAGGCTGACATGTGGAGTAAATGAGGAGATCTAACTCTTGAAAGCTAGCTAGAGAAGACCTCTGCATCAACATCATAACTATATGGTCAATACATGAAGTCCCCTTTTCCCCTTTCCATAATCAACCACTAGTAGCACCTACTTCCAACATGGTAACTTAGGAAATACACCTTCGTCTTAGGGGATTGACATTTGTGATAAGGCTCAAAGGTTGTCCCACCATGGTTAAGCTTAGGCAAGTTGTAAAATCCACCCAATGTTACTTGGTTGCTAGAAGATATCACTTATGCAAAACACTAATTGACTTATGTCATGGGCTTGACTCATCATTATGAGTTGGAACCTTGCATTTGAAACTATGACGTAGTTGTCCACATCATCAACACACTTTTTCAGCACATGGAACATGCTTACTTGGCAATTTTTGGGCACTCTTGGTCATGGGGCACCCCTCTTGAACCCACTACACATATGGATGGTTACTTGGCACATTTGGTGAGGGTCCACCCCTCTTTGCAGGCCCCTTTCCACACTTATGTATGGCAGCCAGCTATTTGATTGGGGAACACCCATTTGAGAGACCCGCATTCCACTTATCTAGCTCTTGGTGCCATGCACCCCCTTTGTGGGACCCATTTTCCACTCATGCAAGTTTGTGGGGCGAATTCTCTCTCTAGACCCCCTTTGTGGGACATGTTGTTGCCTTTATACACACCTCGGGTAACATGGAAGAAATCTTCAATCCACTGGGTGTGTCCTTGGGGGCAAGTCTCAAGTCAAGGTGATGCCACCTAATCCTCAACTCCTCCATCCAGGCCAACTCCTAGTGAAGCCAAGGGGGTAGTCCATGTTATCCACCAGTTTGCACAAGCTGGATTTCCTTAATAGCCGCCAAAGAATGAGCAATCAGTGCTCATATGACAAAGTTCAGAGTTCAACCGGTCTTGCAAAAGACCCATTTTTTCCGCATTTCCACCATTGTAATAAATGTCCTAAGTATGAGATATTGTAAAAGGCTATTGGCCACCTAATACTTAGGAGTGAGCAGGTACTCTGGAGTGTTTTTTTTACTTGTTAATTATTTTTTCTGCTTGCCTTAGTGAGCGATTAAATAATTTCTAAGTTTTTTCACTCAGAAGACGAACTCCAAAGTCGGAGTATGTGTTGGCGATCAGGTCTTGGCATGGAAAATCCAATGTCTAGTGTCTAAATGTATATGAGCTCATACTAAGACACATTGATTGAGTCATTTGGAAATTGCGGATAGGTTTGATAGGTTTTTTTAAAGTTTTCAGTGAATTAGTTAAATTCCCGCAAAAATGGAATTTTTTAATTTTGAGTCAATAAATTGTAAAAATATGGCATCAAACATTGTCAGATGTCATATTTTTAATCGTTTTCCTGTCCAGAGTATCATGTAAACCCCTATTTCCCATCTTTCGAGACAAAAAAGTGATTATTATCACTAAAAAATCAAAATTACTCGAAAATTACGGAAAAAGGGGTAATTAAATTAATCTCCTATTTTTTAGGAGAACTAGGGAACATGTTTGAAACATGTTTTTCTCCTGTCCCCGGTTGAATGGATTCCTAAGGCGAGTTAGCTAAGGACGAGGTCGACTTGTTCGAGTGATGTGGACTTGGGGGAGATCCCAATGTGGGAACTCGACCCCACATTCCTAGTTGGTGCATTCCTAGAGCATGGGCGCATATCCCAATGGCCCACACATTCCCTAACTACCCCTCAACTCACACTCACTCTCTCACCTCACATCACTCGCCATCCACTCCACATCACTCCCCTTCACCTTCCACCACTCCACATACACTACACTCATCTCCCACGCATCTACCCATTCACTAGTGCACCACTCCCTCATCACCCACGCATTTCCTAAACCCTAACCCTAACCCTAGCGCATCTCTACTTAGGAATTGTCACCTCAAATGTTATTTAAGCAAGGTCAACCTCTCCTTAAACTAGTTCGGTTTTGGGCAAGCTATTGTACTATTGTTGAATCATTTTTGGAATAATAAAGACTTTGGAGCTATCTTTGGTGTGTGGACACTCAAATGTGTGGATGCTTTGATTTAATGCCACTTTCTTCATGAGGTAATATGTATCTTGTATTTCAGTTTTGTGATTAAGTTGTAAGGCTTTGAAGGTATGCTATCATACAGTGGGATAAGATTAATCTAGTTTGATCTATCTTGTTTCTTCTTTATCTCATAGACTTTTACATTGCATGTTTTGTTTTCGGTTAAACTAACATGCATGTTTGAGCTTTGTTGTGTAGGGAAGACCTTTAACAATTTTGTTGCAAGATTGAAGTATATAGTTGCAGGTTCCTCAAGCTTGGAGGATTGACAGGTTGTTGTTTCAACCGTCATCGTCCAAGAGATTCAAAGATCGAGCTCCCTCTTCTTCACATCAAGAGAACCCCATGGCCCAAGTGTTTCAGGCTCAAGCAGAAACTCCAAAAAAAAGCTGATAAACTTCTTTCCCCTATCCTTTTTCTTTGATTGCATGCTGCTTAGAATAGTTCTAAAGTTCATTTCTAATATCTAAAGGCTGCATGCATTTACTTTCTAGATCTGATTATAAATTTGTCAAATTCAAGAACTAGATCTAATCTATTTTCACCTAGATCTTAGACTAGGCTATTGTTTAGTTTTAATTTCATTATCAAGCTATTTAGAGGTTTTATGTTTGTTGTTTTAAAACAGCAAACAAAAGTCACTAAAAGTGCCTAGGTTAGGTTGGTTTTAAGTGTCAAAAAGTCCCAAAAAATATTGATTTAAAATATTTATGGTTTAAAACTTTTTTTCATCATTTTCTAACTTCATTTGTTTGTTGTTTTCTTGCAGCAATAACAGGTCCAAAAGGAGATTCTACAAGTTTTGGGCAAAATCAAGGCTCCCGGGGCACCCTGGGGGGTTTTAACTTCGTCAAACGAAGTTTTCCTTTCTTCTACCTCTTTCTTGTATTTCTTCAAATGATCCAGTTATAAGGATCCTTTTCTTTCTAAAAGAGTTAAAAGACTAAAGAGAACATTGATTCTCTGTTGTAATAGTGCAATAAAAGCAGGCCCTTTGTGCCCAGTTTTCTCCATCCCCATTAGGGGGATTTGTGTCTTTGGTTCAGTTTCTCTCTTTTCTTGTGAGAGATGCATGTTTAAAATCTAGTAATCAAACACACAAGTCAAGTACATCGGACACACAAATAACACTCTCAATTTCATGCATGTTAACTAAATCTTAAATATATCATGCATGCTTAGTTAGTTTTGCTTCAAGTCTCTTTCTTTTTCAATAATCTTGCAACAGTGTTTAAATTTCTAAAAGTATCTTGTAAATCTTTTTCTCAAACTACAAAGCAGGGTACCTAAATCTAATTGTTACAAATCTGTATCTTTCCCTTTTCAAGTGTTTGTGCAAGTATTTCAGTTACAAAGCAAGGTGTGTGTTTTGTCTTTTTCAAGCATTTATCAAGTAATTGAACCTTGCTAGCTTAATAGGACAATCTCTGAATTTGTTAGTTCATTGGGAGGAAAACGCCTAAAAGTGACCTGTGAAGTAATACGGATTATCCGTGTTGTACATCCAACACTTTTGGTGAGTTTACTGGTGAGACCATTTGGGTTTTGGTAAACTCTCAGCAAGTCCAAGCAAAGAGCTAGCCTCCTGAGGGGCCAAACACTCTTCACTAACTAAACACAAAATTTACCTTAATAAAATCTTCGATCTACACTACCCACGACTCCATTTAAGGCACTGGTTAAAAAGCATATCTATATATCTTATGTGAGCAGTATTTACACTTATGCATCTTGTCTAACTTTTTTATGCTTTAAATCTTGCAGGTATTATATCCTTTGATTTATGCATGTTTTATGAGCAAAGTACTTTATGATGATGATAAATGCTAAGTGTTAATTGATCAAGTTTTTTCAAAGCAATAAACTCCTAGATCTAAATGCTTTTTTCTTTCTTAGTTTAGAAAAGCCTTAGATTATTTTTCATAGGGACTACCCCCCTTGGCTTCGCTAGAAGTTGGCCTAGACAGAGGAGTTGAGGATCAGGTGACAGCACCTTGACTCGAGACTTGCCCCCAAGGACACACCAAGTGGATTGAAGGTTTCTTCCACGTTACCTCAGGTGTGTATTAGGATGGCAACAGTCCCTAAAGAAAATAATCTATGGCTTGAACTAATCTAAGTACAAGAAAATGAATCTAGGAGTTTATTGCAAAGAAGAAAAAGATATAAATGATTCTACACTAGCAGCATATATGACACATCAAACAAAATTGCTTATGCTAGAAAAGTAAAGCATTCAAGATACTTACATGTAAATGATGTAACTTGAAAAGGAGATAAGTACTTGAAGTATATGATAAGCAAATATTGAAATGTAGTCCAGTGCCAAAAGTAAAGGTTGTTGCAATGGAGATTGATATGTAAATGCTCTTGTAAAAATTTATTATGAGATTTTAGGTGGAGTGGTTGTTGTGAGTGCAAGCCATTATGTGAGATGTGTGCAATGTGTTGCAGGAAAAGTAATTCTAATCTACATGTGGCCTCTAAGAGACTATCCCTTATATTGGAGGTTGAGCTTCTCGGATGTCCAACAAGGAGAGTATCCCTTTGACTTCACACACAAGCTCAAGATACTGCCGAATGTCCAACACGGGGAGAACCTATATTTAAAAGTTCTTGTCTAACTTCACACACAACACTCTTGCGTTTCCAAACAAGCAATAGCAACTTAAAAAGTTTTCCTATTAAAACTAATCCACACTGACCAACCCTGGTTCTGATGAGTTCCCCGGGTCAAGCTAGGCTCGCAAGGGTTCATAGCATACACCGGGGAGCTAAGGGGATGGGTTTATTTTACCAAAATGAAATTGCAGAAAGGAAATCTAATCTAGCAAAACATCTCTAACTAAAATAATCTAGAAATTGAAATATGGCTAACTAATAAGGAAAAGAAATCTAATCTAAAGTGTTGTGGTGCTTGTGATAAGTTTTAAAGTCTATTTTAGATTTCCCTTTAGATGTGAGTTGTAAACTTGAGCCAAAATTACAAAATTGAAACAATCATAAAAGACATTGTTCCCCCTAAGGGGGATGAAGACTGGGAGCTTGTAGCCCCGCTGATTTTATTAATGAATTTACAATAATCTTTTTTGGAGTGACTTCTGATCATTCATTAGGGGGGATCACAAGTCTTTACAATGTTTCCAATGAGTTTATTTGTGAAATTGATGCTCTCGAGGGTCCCGGATAGTGCAAATCCGCCAAAACTTGGCAGTCTCCCCTTGGTTGTTCGCAAACCTGCAAAAAACAGCAACGTAAATGGGGAAAAAGATGCCCAAAAGGTATTGGAGGACCCTGCAAAATATGTTAGAAATGTACAAAATTATTCTAAGCTATGTTGCGGGGGAGCGTCACCCCCCCTCTCGATCCCGCTCCAAAATCACGCTCCAAACAGGAGCATTCAGGGAGCGCGCTCCCTAAACGCTCCCGTTCGGGAGCGTTTTTCGGGAGCACACTCCCTAGGGAAAATTTGTGCTCCCTACATTAAAAACATTCCCAGGGCCCACGCATGTGAGGAAGCCTTAGGGAGCTTTTTTTTTTTTTTTTAAGAGAAATGAGGGAAGGGAAAGGTAGCCTAGGGTTGAGTGAGTAGTTTAAACATGCATTCACTCCTTTTTCTCTCACTCTATTTCTCATTTCATTCATGTCACTCATCTTTGCTAAGAGGGTTTTGACTTTGAGAGTGTTCTTGCAGCTTGCTAGTTCTTAAGGAGATTGAAGGGTATTGAAGGGAAATTGAAGAGCTTGGAAAGGATTGAATAGCTTGGAAGGAATATTGAAGGCTCCCATAGGGAGATTGGAGAGTTTGGAAGAGAGATTGGAGAGTTTGTAAGGGAGATTGTCATTGAACTTTGAAGGCTGCCATTTGTGAGAGCTTGGAGGGAGATTGAAGGCTACCATAGTCATATTTAAGCACCATTGGAGAGCTAAAGAGGTAGGCTCTTAAGCCCATTTTTCTTTCTTGTTCTGTTTTTAAAAAAAAAATGCATGTGTTGTAAACTAGTATATTGTGGCATATGCTATATTGAATATTTGAATGTTTTCTTCTCCTACTCTTTCTGATTTCTCCTCCATCATTCTATTGCAGGTAGCAAGTTATTATCAAGGTTCAACATTCATGATGTTGATGTCAATGTGGTATGCCATTTTGGTTCTATTTTTTTTATAATGATGGTGGTGGGAAGTTCACGTCGAAATACCCATGATAGTGAGGTTGAAATAGAAGTGGACAGCACATACCAAGGAGAGGAAGAAGGAATGGAAGGGGATGAAGACAATGAAAATGACAGTTATGATCATGATCCACAAAAAGTCAAAGAGAGGTACACACCTCTGTGGAAGTATGTCACAAAGCTTACTGGAGGGAAAGGGGGTGGAACAGGAAAATTTATATGCCACCATTGCCATACATAATACACAGGTTCCTATACCCATGTGAGAAAGTACCTATGTGGGACTATGTAATGGGATGAAGGTAAGAGTATAGGAATCAAAACCTGTGTGAAAGTGGATCCTGAAGAAAGACTCAAGTACCAAAGGGAAGAGGAGGTAGCACAAAACAAAGCCAAAAAAACAAAGGTTGAACATGAGAATACACAAAGAATGTTTATTGGTCAAGCTGCATCCGCCCATGGTAGTGCATTCTCGCCTTCGTCTTCACGTAGAACACTATCAGATTTCCTTGACCAAGGTTGTAGAGATGATGTGGATGCAAAAAATTTCAGGTTTCTCTATGCATGTGGTATACCATTCAATGTTCTTCGCTCACCATATTGGCATGAAATGGTCCAAGCCATCAATGGTGCCCCTAAAGGATATAGGAGCCCTGGGTATGACAAAGCTAGAACCTTGGGACTTGACAGGGAAAGAGCCAAAATCCAAGGTGCTCTAGGAAAATTTACAAATGATTGGAACCGGCATGGGGTATCAATTGTATCTGATGGTTGGACAAATGTGAAAGGTAGGCCATTGATAAATATTCTTGGTGTGTCTGTTAGTGGTGCAATCTTCCTTTCAGCCCATGACTACTCAGATCGCAACAAGACAGGTATTAATATTGCAGATGCCTTGTTTAAAACCATTCAAGAGATTGGGCCCTACAATGTCATTCAAGTCATCACTGATAATGCTGCTAATTGTAAGGCGGCAAGAGCAATCATTGAATATAGGTACCCCAATATATTTTGGTCAAGGTTTTTGGTTCACACAATGAACCTTTTGATGCATGATATCATTAAAATGAAGGACCATGATTATAGATGGATTGGTTCTTTATACAAGAGAGGGAAGAAGATGATAAGATTTATTACCGATCATAGCATGGCCCACTTCATTTTTCGCAATCGCTCCAAGTTGGAGTTACTAAAGATTGCAAAGACCAGATTTGCTAGCTATTATCTTACCTTCATGCGCCTATTGAAGGTAAGAGAGGCATTGGCTAGTATGGCCTCGAGTGATTCATGGCATGATCTAAAAGACGAGGTTACATCCGCATCTAAGAGAAGTGACTTTCAGGAGGTGGAGGACACAGTTCTTGATGGCCCTTTTTGGCAACAGGTTTGGTATATTTTGCAGTTCACCAAACCCATTTATAGTATGATTCGGTTTGTAGATACATATCAGTCGGTGATTGGATAGGTGTATGAGTAGATGGATAGCATGTTAGGCCAAATCAAAGACATTGTTCAGCCAAGGGATGCGATCTTGTATGATCATATCCATAAACATTTGGTCAAAAGGTGGGATAATTTGAATATTCCACTCCTTGCCCTGCCATATGTCCTTACCCCAAAATATTATTCTTCATCTTGGTTGGCCCAACCAGTACCTAGGGGTGGGGAAAGGAGAAAACCACACACAGATCCAAAGGTGCAAAATGGATATATGCTTGCATTGGACAAGTTGGTACCTGATGAAGAGGAGTGTGCTCAAGTACGAAGCGAATTCAGCAAATACATCAGTGAGCATGGAGTCTTTGTTAACTTGCATGCAACCAAAGATCAAGACAGGATGGGTTCTATCGAATGGTGGAACATGTATGGCTCCTCTGCCAAAAATTTGCAAAAATTGGCAGTGAAGGTGCTTTCTCAGGTTGTTAACACGTCTTTTGCAGAGAGGTGTTGGAGCACCTATAGCTTCATCCACAATGTAAAGAGAAACAACTTGAATGCAGACCGGGCAGAAAGCTTGGTTTATGTGCATTACAACTTGAGGTTGTTGTCACATTATTGTGATGTAGGCGGGGAGAGTGCTTTATATAACAATAAAAGAGATATGAATTGGGACAACAATCCAGAGAAGAATGATCTGGAGGATGGAGCCATTGTTTTAGAACGCTTGGACGAGGAACTTTTGGGTGATCGTGATGGTGATCATATTCTTGGAGGAGACATGCCACCCCCATCCACTAGCGGTGTTCCAAATTCAACAATTTTACCTTTATCTTCACAGCGTCCATTGTCACATGGGGGCATTCAGCTGTTGGTCATGTTCCACGATCACTTCCAACTATTCCTACTTCTCTTCAAAGATCACGGGATAAGAAACTAGAAGTTTCTCATGGCAAGAGGAAAACTTAGAGAATAGTACTTAGTACTTGCTACTATATACTAGATCTCTTTTTTCGTTTCCTGTTTAGAAGTAGTCTCTAGATTCTAGAACTTAGTACTTTGTCTTGAGTCTTGACTCTTTATTATGGCTTATTCTGTAAACAATGAATTTATGAACTTAAGAAGTTTGAAGTTGAACATTATATGACAGTTTACCTTTGAAGTTTGAAGTTTGAAATTTGAATTTTGAAGTTTTGAAGTTTGAACTATTCAATGAATCTTACAACTCTTTGGTAATGAATATGATGCTCTAGAGTCTAGACTCTATTTCATTTTGTGGTTGATGTCGTTTACAATCTATTAATGACAAATGTTTATGATTGATGTTATATGTGTACTAAATGGTTGATCGTTGATGCTTTAATGATCATGATTCATCACTAATCAATTAGTTAAATGATATTATATCTATGTTTTCATGTTTTTTGCAATTGATTCAACATTCTGCAAGTTTTTTTATATATATACA
This sequence comes from Picea engelmannii, assembly GCA_009831015.1. NCBI lineage: Eukaryota > Viridiplantae > Streptophyta > Pinopsida > Pinales > Pinaceae > Picea > Picea engelmannii. The sequence goes on along the minus strand of ML787904.1, from coordinate 236,229 downwards.
TCAAAATATATTTTTTTTATGTATTATATAAAAAAAACGATCCCGAAATGCTCCCGCTCCCGGAAATTTTTGAAAATTGACAGTCCCACTCCCGCTCCCGGAAATTTTTGAAAATTGACAGTCCCACTCCCGCTTCCCGATTTTGCTCCCCGCTCCCAACAACCTTGAAATTTCCAAGTAAAAAGCTACAAACTATGCTAACAATAGATCAAGAAAGCAAGCTAAAACACAAGTTTTCTTAATGACTTTGTGTGTTGTTTCTGGACAGCAAGCAAAGAGGCACTAAGATTGCCAAATTTTACAATGAAATCTTAAGAAAAGAACTACCTTTTAACCTTTAAAATTTTTGAAAGAAAAAACATGCTAAAAGGAGACTTTTCTTATGCTAGATCTAAGCATTAGATGAAACTTGAAAGTACAAAATTAGGTCTAGTTTATCTTATGCATGCAAAATTAGATATTAAGAATTTGAAATGAAAAATACATCTAAGCACTTGCATGCAACAAAGTAACCAAAAGAAAGTAGAGTTTCCTTTGAGAAAGAGAGAAGGAAGAAACTTGTAGCCTTGGAACCCTTGGGCAATGGGCTCTTTAGATGAATTAATGAGGGACTAAGTCTTTAAATCCTTGAAGTTGTGAAGCAACAACAAAGTTCCACCACCACTCCAAGCTATGAGAACCTGTAAGCTTTAAAATCTTGCAATGAAATTGTTAACAAAAATTGGTGTCACCTACAAAAGAGACTTGAAGAGTATATTAGTAAACCGAAACATGTATACAAATCAAAAACTCTAAATATAAATGAACAATAGGATTAACAGCAAGCTAGATAAAATCCTATCCTATAGAATGACAACACCCTACAAAAGGCCAAATTAACAAATTTAAAAGAAGAAATTAGGCAGGTGCTACCTCATAGATTAAGCACAAATGACATCAACCATCCACACACATGTATAACACACTTTCTTGACCTCCAAAGTCTCTTTATTCCAAATGAAAGTATTACAATAGTATAAAACCACAAGCAAGACTCCCCAACTCCAACTAGTTTACAATGGAGAGAGTGTTTGTATAAATAGCAAAAAGGGTGACAATCCCAAGAGAGGGAGGCGCACCACTTGGAAGAGAAACTATGACAAGTGTGAGATGAATGGTTGCCACACACCCTCAAACTCCAAGAGAATGACACACAAGCAAGTGGAAGAATGAGAGATGGTGCCACCTCTCAAGAGGGGGTTGCCTCTCTCAAAGAACGTGCCACCTCTCAAGAGGGGGGCTCACCACATCCTTGAGACTCTCTCTAAACATGAAGTGGGCGGCCACATAGCTCAAGTAAACTCCTAGTAAAGTCACCCTTCACTACCACTCACTCCCCATCAAGTATAGTTAACTAGAGACAAGCCAAAACATGTTTCCTCAATAATAGGGATGCTGATTTTTTTTATTTTTTATGTCTTTTATTGACTTTTGTGAGCAAAATTATTTTTTAAGTGATTAAAATCACTAATTTCACTCACAAAAGTGGGTACTTAGGTAAAGTGGGTATTCTAAGTTCAAAAACGAATACCCCCAAGGCATATATTGCCTCCCAGTACCATTTTTTTAACATATGACTAAATTACAATTAAAATATCTCGTTTTTGCGGGAAATTTTATTTTTGCATAAAACATTAAAAAACCTAAGAGGGATTTAGCACATTTCCATGAGACTCTAGGAGGCTGATTAGCATGGTAATAGACATTAGACACTAGACTTAGATGACCATGCTAAGGCCTAACCATCAATACATACTCCAGCTTTGGAGGAAAATGAGTGCAAAAACTCAGAAATTATAACTCGCTTAAAAATTCAAGCAAGGAATAATTACTCAGTAAAAAAAACAATCTAGAGTAATGCACTCATGTCTAAGTCTTAGGAGGCTAGGCCTGTTACAAGTTCATCATGTTAAATTCATCTTATTACAATGCCCCACATGGGTATGGAAATGCAGTATAGAAGAAAAAGAGAAGAAAGGGTGCCACAATGGACGGCTGGACTTGTGAACTCTGAATTTTGATCAACTCCTTGCTCAATCTTTGGCAACTCAACCGCAAGTCCATCCTAGTGCAACTTGGTGGGTAATAGGACCCATTTTCCACTCATGTTGATTTCTAGTGGGGTACACCTCTTGTGGGACCCCATTTCCACTTATGAGAGGTGGTTTTACCCATGGTTTTGAGGAAACACATTGTATTAGCCCATGGTTTTGGGGCAGCTCATGGTTTCTCATCCATGGTTTTGGTGGGGTGCCTCATCCATATAAGGACGCCCTCTCTTCATTGTATTTTGGGTTGGAGATCAATGGAATAAAGTCTTTGCTTATACTTGCTAGTGTATGAGGGTTTAGTGTTTTAGTAGTCATTTATGTGTGGATAGTTTGAGTTTCTTGGAGCACATAGGAAGGATCTATTGCATATTTGGAGACCACTCAAGCTAGGATCCCAAGTGGTTGCTCACCACTTGGGGGAGATAAATTTCCCTTATGGTCCCGTCTTTTTCAAATTTAAATTGCATGCTAGGAACATACTATGCTAGTCCTAGCACAATTGCTATTTTGAAAGCTAGTTTCTCTCTTACTTTGTTTGTTTTGCGGAGCTCCTGTGTGAGTCCACACTCTCCTTCTTGCACTTGGCCCTTTGATATTTAAGAGAAATCCCTTCTTTGGTTGCATACATTAGACCCCATAGCCCTAGGAAAATTAGGGGTTGATCTATTTTATTTATTTTCAGCCACAAAATTTCCAAATTTCCCTTTCAAATTTTATTTCCTAACAATCTGATTGAAGTTTTGCAGGTCTGATTTTTATTTCAGGTTTGTTGGAAGGGGGTTTTGGCCTTACATATCCCAGACATTTCATCTGGCTGTTCGCCCCATTTTTCTGATGCAAATCACTGCTTATGTTGCCCATCTGTTCATCCGATTTGCCTCTTCTCTTTCCCCACTCGTTTGCTGATTCATCTTCTTATAAACAGGGGACAAATGCTTCAGATCTCAAGCATGAATAAAGTATAACAATTCTGTTTTGCAGCATTTTAGGCATCTTTTATTTAAATTTCTGATAAATCATTGGTTATTTGCCTCCTTAACCCCCCAAACTTTTTTCTGTTTGATTTTTGAACAGGGGTTTAGTTCAAATATGCAGATCTGACCACATTTTTTAGTCTCTTTCTTTTCACATTTCAGCAACTAACCTTCTGCTGTTAGGAATGTTTATATTTTACAGAAGGAAACCAGATTGGGCATTTTCTGTGCTTACTAACAGATCCAAATTTGCAGAACAGCAGGCTGTCTTTTGACAGAAATTTTTCCTTTTCAACCACATATTTAATTGCCAAATCAAACTTAGCATAGATGATTCAAAAAAATTCCGCAAAATTTCTTTTGATTAAAATCTGCTCACATTAACTCATCTAGCATAAAACTTTTAGATCTGAACCTGCACATTTACCTTTAAAAATCTGAATTTTTTTTCCTCGGCAGAATATTTTTGCTCTGGCTAACCTCATCAATTTAAATGTGAACTCACATTTCATCAACTAACAGTTTCCAGGTTTTCTGGTTATGGTATTTGAAACTTTTGAATACATTTGTTTAGCAAACACTCACATGATCAACTAGCCACAATAACAAACTCCACATCTCAGCACTTACATTTTGAATGGTTAATGAGTTTTCTTTTATGATGATGATGGTGAAATTTGGATGATGGGTAATGATTAATTCTGATATTTCACTCTCTGGTTAAATACTTTTATAGATGAGCAGTCATGGTCTTTAATTTGAATATTTACTTGGAAGCTAAACATGCTTAATGATTTATGATTTATGCTTCAATAATATAGGCTCAAAGAATTGGTGTCGCCTAGCAGCGATCTTTGGGATCAAAAACCATTCTCTGAGTCTGTAGGCTAGTAGAGAACTAAAATATGCTCTCCCATTGTGCCTAGTTGCGATCTTTGGGATCAGAATAGCTCTCTGCTAAGTCAGCTTGAATATGGTATGCGGTGTTCAGACTTCTTTATCATCTTTGCAGTATTCATATTTACAAGCACTTTATCATTAAAAGAATTCATCTCAATGAACATGGCTATGTTGGTATAAATGACATCATGGTTTCTCAATGCACTTTCATTTGAATGCACCATTTAATATGTGAATCTACAAGCACCTCTATTTGGATCAGCACTTACACACTTGAACAATTTGCAACATTGTATTTCAGAACATTCACACCTTTACAAATTTACCAGCACTAATTCAACTCATTAAATCCAAAAAACTTCCACTGTAACACCTAAAAATCCATTTAGCAATCAATCCTTGGGAAGCGCATCTAACACATGCTTCAATCACGAGGTCGCACTTAGAGCAAGTGGGAAGGATATCCCCTCTCCGCCTATCCGGGTGTTTGTAATACTACTTGGACTACTACGTATTTGGGGATTTCGGAAGTGCAGGCCACCTTGAGTGGAATCACTTTTCAGAATTTTGGGCTTAGTTACCCTGCCCTTGCATGTGGTTCGACCTACAACTGTTCCACCCCAGTGGTTAATTGTGAAGTCGTAAATGTAGCAATTTTAGGATATCACATAGGTGACTGCAAGGGGGAAATATTTGCAGTACCTGGGACAAAAGGACAATCACTACATCAGCTCCCTTGGAGAGTTCCCACCAATTATGAGGGTACTTGGACCTTAGGTGATTGTTGCATGTAGGTTACCGTAACTATTTCTTGAACCTTTGCTAGCCAGTCCTGGGACCTAATCAACCAGACTGGTTCTTGGAAGGCCCCTTTCGTTGCTTTAATTCTAAACGATAACTTGGATTTAATTATTTCATAGGGAAGCCTCCCTACGCTAGGAACCTCTTAGTCTGAAACAAGTAAGATTAGGCCACCTAGGTGACAGTAGTAGCTAGTCTAAGTTGCAATTAGGATTTCACAGTTGTGGTTAGGATTTTTCACTTAGTGAGATTTGAGTAGCAACATTTTGGTGCCATTGCCAGGGACAAGTCCAAATCCTTGGTTATCACAATTCTAGCTTCAAACTTTTTTGACGAGAAAGACTTAAAGATTCATCTAGTATATTCGTCCGGCAACTCCATTGGAGGGAAGAAGACCAATTCTCTTAGAGAATTTAGAGTTTTGGTGCTTGCAGGGTGAAGCAAGTATTTTGTTGGTTTTCATTTGATTATCCACCCTGGTGACTCCACTTTGGTTAAAATTGGTTGAAAATGACTCCATGGCAATTTCACAAGCAATTTGCTACTGTTGATGTTAAAGGAGTTCATGGATTCCCTAATCATTACTCTCCAAATTGGTTAAATGACCTCCCTAGATATGATGGTGATCCTTCATTAGCTATTCCTCACATTGAGAATTTATTAAGATACATTTCAGAGATCAACGTGACACATGAGGATGTGATGATGAGACTTTTTCTATACTCTTTTGGGATGAAACAAAAAGATTGGGTTAGACATTATGGGGGTCCAAAAAGTGTAACTTTCATGGCTCTTTTCTTTGAGATTCTCCTTGAACATTGGGTTCGTCCTCTTCAAGATTACAAGAGTGCCCTTAACAACATTCTAGAGAACAGAGATGATGAAGTGCTTAAGACTATTGAAATTGAGGAAACATCAACTTTGTCTATTGATAAAGATCAAGAATATCAAAGGAACATGGATGAAGTATCCTCTCATGATAATTTTGAAAATGGTTTGTCCACAAAAGAAAAAAGGATAGGGTGTTTAGATGAACTGATTTAACTCTTTCATGAAGGGAAAGTGGTGATAGTTATCTTATTCTGTCACTTTCAAAGGAAACCTTCATATGAGTTGGGGATTGAAATAAACATTAAGATTGAAGAGAATAATGCCATGTTGGAGTTAATCCAGAAACAAGAGTATTTGACCCTTGAGGAAAATGTTTCCACCTTAGTTGAAGATCAACGTCATAATGAAAGATCCTCTCTTCCTTGTTAAATTTGACAACATCGACAGTCATTCTCCAATGAGAGGCCATGTGGGCCACCCTGAAACTAGACAGGGAGATTTGGAGAATCAACCAGTCTTCTGAGGTATTGACAAAAGCCAGGGGGAATGTACAACCTCTACATGTCAAACCAAAAGTCAGGACGAACGAGATGCTATATGATCTTGTGAGTCTAGCCAAGGCAAAGGAAGAAGCCTTGTAAGACTAAGACAAAAGTCAAGATGTAAGTCTAATGCAAAGTCAGGGGGAATGTACAACCTCTATGAGCATAGACAATCTAGTGCAAAAGTCAAGGGGAACGTACAACCTCTGTAAGCATAGAAAGACTAGTGCAAATATCAGGGGGAACGTACAACCTCTATGAACCTAGTCTAGCCTTGTGAGCCATGAGCAAAAGTCAAGGCATCTAGCAAAAGTTAGGTTGAATGTACAATTCCTATGAGCTAGAAACAAACAATCTTCCTTATGCAAATAATGTGATTGTATTGATCTAGTGCGTTGGCGCGTGTAACCTTATCCACCATGAAAAGAAAGTAGAGATTGAATGTCTAATTCAAGTTGCCTAACTCAAGTTGTAAATGTTGAGTTGCATGCATGTCAAGTTGCATGCATGTCAAGTTGCATGTTGAGTTGCATTGGACCCTTGAGGAAAATGTTTCCACCTTAGTTGAAGATCAACATCATAATGAAAGATCCTCTCTTCCTTGTTAAATTTGGCAGCATCTGCAGTCATTCTCCAACAAGAGGCCATGTGGGCCACCCTGAGGCTAGCCAAGGAGATTTGGAGAATCAACCAATCTTGTGAGGTATTGACAAAAGCCAGGGGGAACGTACAACCTGTTGATATTATGGTAGTTGCGGGAGGTATTTACCTCCACGTATAAACCTGACGAGAATAGAATACTTCGGAAAGCAAGAAGAAACCCTAAATGAGTTGGCTAATAACCCTAGAAGACTTGTCGGCTCAAGAAGATAATTTATATTAGGTTATTAGCCTCCAAGAGAAGAAGTCGGTCAGAAATAATAATAATATACTGAACAGACAGGTACCCAGAAAGAGAAGTCGGCCCCAGTAAGTCTGCCTGAACCACTATAAATACAGGGCGCCAGTCTCTCATTTGACACATCTCAGCAGTTGCAGAGAGCCGGTTCTACGCAGTGCAGTTGCAGTCTTGTGCACAGGTTTGGAGGAGAGATGTTGGTGCAGCTGCTGCAACTAGCAGTTACGTTTTGGCTTGGACTATCTCTTGGCTAGGGTTTGGAACCTCTGATCAACCTTTGTTGATGCGTTATCCTTGGGGAAAGGTGCACTACCCTTTGTTTGGCTATCTAGCCTAGGGTTTGCTTCCGGAGTGATTCTCTGTCAAGGTTAAGGTGCTTGGAGGGTGGCTTCGGCCTATGGTTGGGTAACAAGGGTATTGTCAATGGTAAAATGAGCACATCCACTTATATTCTAACAGGTTATGGGCCCACACCTCCTTCATTCAATCTAAACGCTAGAAGGAATCATAGCCGCTAGGATATTGAGCTCGTTGAGGAACTGTCGCTAGGGTTACTAGCAGGAGCAACTTCCAAGACACTGCAGCTAGGGTTACTAGCAGGTGTAGTTGCAGAAACCCTAATCCTCTTGTTGAGGCACCTTAAGTGAAGGGATTGACCTAATCTCCGGATATATCAGTGCGCCCTAGCCCAGCGCATCTCCTGGTACTCTCAGCAAGCCAAGACGTGAAGTTTGAATTTCTGGTCAAATCTAGGGTTGACCAAGTCAAGCAGCCATGACTTACTCTATGAAGTCAAGAGAACAAGTTAGATGGAGCCTCTAACTTCAGAGCGTGGAAGACAAGGATTGACCTCATCCTTGCCAAGAATAAAGTGTTGGATATCGTGAAAGGGAAGATCGTGAAGCCAGAGTTTGAAGAAGGAAAAGAGAAGGAACCGCAGAACGTTGCAGCTATGGAGAAATTCAAAGACAGTGATATCAATGCTATGAGTATCATAGTGGAATCTATAAAAGACCACCTGATACCCTACATCTCCCATCTTGACTCATCGAAAAAGATGTACGATGCCCTAACAAATCTCTTCTCAGTCAGAAACATTGGACAAGTAATGAGTCTGAAGAATGAGCTCTGTGACATGAAGATGAATGATGACAACAGCATAACATCATACTTTGTGAAAATCTCTCAGTTAAGAGATCAACTACAAGCTATTGAAGAGATCATCTTAGAGAAGGAGTTGGTAAACATAGTACTCAATGGTCTTCCTAAGATGTGGGATGCATTTGCCGCAAGCATGAACACAAGAAAGGAGTATCCGACATTTGAAGAACTTTGGACTTCTTGTGCTCAAGAAGAATCAAGGATCAGTGCAAAACGAGAAACATGAAGCATCAATTGCCGAAGAAAAGGAACCTACAAAAAAGACTAAGCAGGATGGAAGTGTTAATATTATGGTAGCTGCGGGAGGTATTTACCTCCACGTGTGAACCTGACGAGAATAGAAGACTCCAGGAAGCAAGAGAAACCCTAATGAGTTGGCTAATAACCCTAGAAGCCTTGTCGGCTTAAGAAGATAATTTATATTAGGCTATTAGCCTCCAAGAGAAGAAGTCGGCCAGAAATAATAATAATATACTGAACAGACACATATCCA
>ML787904.1:206399-219557 GCA_009831015.1 Picea engelmannii | reverse complement strand
TTTTGTGCTCAAGTCCATTACCTGTAAATACCTCTCTAGCTAGGAGGGAGTGTTAATATTATGGTAGTTGCGGGAGGTATTTACCTCCACGTGTGAACCTGACGAGAATAGAAGACTCCGGGAAGCAAGAGAAACCCTAATGAGTTGGCTAATAACCCTAGAAGCCTTGTCGGCTTAAGAAGATAATTTATATTAGGCTATTAGCCTCCAAGAGAAGAAGTCGGCCAGAAATAATAATAATATACTGAACAGACACATCCAGAAGGAGAAGTCGGCCCCAGCAAAACTGGCAGGACTACTATAAATACAGGGGGAGGAACCTCATGAAGGGCCAAGTGATGAGCCCCTAGAACCTACTAAAGAGTTGGAAAGAACTCTTCAAAAACCTCTAGCCAAAAGAAAGCCAGGATGGCTTAAAGAAACAGTGCAAGAAGCAGAAAAGATAGTTGCTCCCAAAGGAACTTTCAAGGAAAGTAAGAGGCCTCATAAGTATGGAGGCTATGTCGCACTGATGAGCAGCATTAGTGATGTCGAGCCCACTTCATTTGAAGAAGTAGAAATTACAAGTGTGGAAGGACGCCATGCTTGAGGAATACAAGTCGATTCTAAAGAACAATGTCTGGGACATTGTGTCGAGGCCAAAGGACAAATCAGTGGTCTCTTCCAAATGGATCTATAAGATCAAACATGCAGCCGATGGGAGTGTGGAAAAGTTCAAAGCAAGATTTGTAGCTAGAGGCTTTTCTCAGAATGAAGGAATTGACTATGACGAGACTTTTGCCCCTATAGCCAGGTATACCTCCATTCGAGTTATTATTGCATTAGCTTCAATTCTTTGTTGAAAACTACATCAGATGGATGTAAAAACAACATTCATGAATGGAAAGATTGAACATGAGGTCTTTGTGGAACAACCAGATGGTTTTGTACTGCATAACAAAGACACTCATGTATGCAAGCTTAGGAAGGATTTGTATGGTCTTAAGCAAGCCCCCAGAATTTGGTATGACAGGATTGATGGCTTTCTTAAAATCCTAGGCTTTTAGAAAAGTGATGCTGATGTGAATCTATACTTCAAGGTAACAGGGAACCAACCTGTTATATTAATCTTGTATGTTGATGATCTCTTTATGACAGGAGATGAAGGGCTAATAGCCTGGTCTAAGAGGGAGCTAATCTCAGAATTTGAGATGAAAGACTTAGGCTTGATGCATTACTTCCTAGGATTGGAAGTGTGGCAAAGACAGGGCGAGATATTTCTAGCACAAGGAAATTGTTAAAGAGGTTTGGTATGATGGATTGTAAATCCATGTCTACTCCGATGATTACCAACCTAAGGAAGCTGCATGATTTTGATACAAGTTCAAATTTGATGGATCCCACCATGTACGTGCAGTTGATTGGATCATTGATGTATATGATCCATACCAAGCCAAATATATGCTATACAGTAATTGCAATGAGTCAGTTCATGGCTAAACCGAGACAGAAACACTGGGTGGCAGGAAAGCACATTTTGAGATATCTTAGAGGGACCATTACCTATGGTCTGAGATATGCATCCAATGGTGGTTTGTTTCTGCATGGGCATGCACGATGACTGGGCAGAAAGCCCAGTGGACCGGAAAAGTACTTACGAATATTGCTTCAGTTTAGGATCTGCTATGATCTCATGGTCAAGCAGGAAACAGGGATCCATTGCACAGAGTACATCAGAGGATGAGTACATTGCAGCAAGTGATGCTAGCAAGGAAGCAGTGTGGCTCAGAAAATTGGTTTATGGGTTGTTTGGTGATAAGCTAGAGACTACAATGGTTCACTATGATAATCAAAGTTGCATAAAACTGACAGAGAACCCGGTATTTCACAACAGGTCAAAGCATATTGACATGAAATACCATTACATCAGAGACATGGTCCAGAGAAAAAGTGTAAAGCTGCAGCACATAGCCACGAGCAAGCAGGTAGGTGATATCCTGACCAAGCCATTGAGACAGTTTATGCAGCTGCGAGGCAAGCTTGGTGTGGCTGAGAATGACTCCCTCGCTGAGAGAGAGTGTTAAATTTGACAGCATTGGCAGTCATTCTCCAATGAGAGGCCATGTGGGCCACCCTAAGGCTAGCCAGGGAGATTTGGAGAATCAATCAGTCTTGTGAGGTATTGACAAAAGCTAGGGGGAACGTACAACCTATGTGAGTCAAACCAAAAGACAGGACGAATGAGATGCTATATGATCTTGTGAGTCTAGCCAAGGCAAAGGAAGAAGCCTTGTAAGTCTAAGATAAAAGTCAAGATGTAAGTCTAATGCAAAAGTTAGGGGGAATGGACAACCTCTATGAGCATAGACAATAGTGCAAAAGTCGGGGGGAATGTAGAACCTCTGTGAGCATAGACAGACTAGTGCAAAAGCCAAGGGGAACGTACAACCTCTGTGATCCTAGTCAAGCCTTGTGAGCCATGAGTAAAAGTCAAGGCATCCAGCAAAAGTTTAGGTTGCAATTCCTATGAGCTAGAAACAAACAATCTTCCTTATGCAAATAATGTAAATGTATTAATCTAGTGCGTTGGCACGTGTAACCTTATCCACCATGAAAAGAAAGTAGAGTTGAAAGTCTAATTCGAGTTGCCTAACTCAAGTTGTAAATGTCGATTTGCATGCATGTCAAGTTGCATGTAAGATTTGACATGCATGTTGAGTTGCATGCATGCATGTCAAGTTGCATGTCGGAATTGCATGCATGTCTAGTTGCATGTCGAGTTGGCATGTCAAATTGCATGGCGAGTTGTCATGCAAAGTTTAGTCAAGTCAAGTTACAATTCGAGTTGTAAAGACATGCAAGCTCTTACAAATTCGAGTTCACTCTCCTACGCCTTATATATACAGAGTTTGACCCCTCTTCCTCGTTCACTTGTTATGCAGCGCAAGAGTGAAAGAGACAGGGCAGTGAAGGAGTCTAGTACTGTTGTTTATTGTGTTACACAGTGAATAAGAGAGGGCAGCGCTGTCTGTTATTCTACACAGTGGGTAAAGGACAGCGAATAAGTGCTCGTGTATATCAGCAGTAAAGGACAGCAATAGTGCTGGTGTATATCAGCAGTAAAAGACAGCAATACTGCTGGTTTATATCAGCAGTAAAGGACAGTGAAGTTTTTGTTGTTTGCTGGTCACACAGTCAGGTACTTTTCATGGTGGTTTATTGTACATGATCTTACATTTTACTTGCAATAAAGAAAGATTGTTTGCTGGGGTTTTTCTCCCTGTATAGGATTTCCCCAGGGTATATGTGTTGTTGATGTGCATGTTTGTGGATCTACATGGTTATTGCTATTCAGTTATGATTCTGTTTTGTTAAAATGTATTAAGTTGGAATCAAAGTGTTGAAGAAATTAAAGAAATAATCCGCATATTAAATCAAGCTCAATAATTTAACATAAACTTCGTCTCTGTCAACGATTTACATCATTTGAGAAGCACTGCTGAACAGGTTTAATTCTTGCCGTAATTTTTGTGTCTCTGCATTTTTGTATATATATCAATGAAATGAGAACTCAATTTTTCCCTCATTGTATTGTGTAAACTCTGTCTCTGCCAATGATTTACATCATTTGAGAAGCACTGCTGAACAGATTTAATTCTTGACGTAATTTTTGTGTCTCTGCATTTGTTTCTTTACTATTGTGTTTGTGCAATCAATCCTTTCTTTTGTTCAGTATGTGTGAGTGTGAGTTTGCTTTTGCTATACAACTTGCAAAACATATCTACTGCTTATTTTGGTTAGACAAGCTTGTCAAATCCAATCTCCAGCACATTATTAAATATCCTCTGCCTTTTTCCATTTTATGTTTTCTTTAACATCGCAATCAATAATATATACAGTTCAATACAACCACTGATTTTATTTATATTGCTAGTTCCAATAGACAGAACAAGAAATGTTGTATCATGTCAATGTGAAGCACAGGAGAAAAGATCCCATTCCCCTTACTTGCATTTCTCCATCCATTACATCATCAGTTGTGATATTATTGGAACAAAGAAGATTTTTGTTGGATTGATAGAATATTTAAAACCCTCGTGTGGTTATCTATATTTCCCAATTTCATTCTATCTTCCACTCATTCAATAAAGAGGGATAAGCGATCCAAAAGTCAGGATGGAGCAAGGATCAACAAAGTAGAGTCCACTGTGAAAGATCGACTAGAAAGAGACAACCCAAAGGTGAACCGACTGAACACAATCCTGTAAGATCCTCAATTAAATCTGAAGGAGATTTAACTTGTTTTCATTGAGGTGTTTCGACAAACACTTTGAAGATAAGCTTCAAAGACTTTACCAAATGATTTATTTGGCTTAGCCAATATCAATGGAGGATTTCTAATGTGCTTGGGTCGTCATCGAAAGTGTTTTCATCTCCTTATAATCTCTTTGCATGTTGGCTGTTATAAATTTGCATTAACTGTTATTCTTACAGCAGCATATCTAGTGTAGACATTTAGTCAAACAGTTGGTGAAAGACTGCTGTAGCTTTCATTTTAGTTATCTTTTCTGAGTTTTGCTTGTTTAGGAGAGCATATAAGAACACGAAATATATATCAGAATAAGCATAAGGAAGATTCCAAAGATTACTTCAAGAAGCTCATATAAATACCTTCGAACCCAGCTTTTATTTAGATATTATATGGCTGCCACCGTACACTGAAAATTCCAGATTTGTATAAGTTGGAGCAGCTGATATATATAGCTGGAATATACAGTCAATACATGTCCAGAAGATAGCCAAATCTCCTCCTAACGAAACCCACTAATATCAGCAACAGTTTGTGAGAATTATTTGATAAGTGGTGGTCACAATAAAGCGGAAATGCGCCTTCTTCAGCCTACACACCTTTGCTGGAACCCTGAGTATGTCAGMTCTGTAACAGGTGTTTTAACTTCTTTATTTGCACCAGACTCCTTCCAATAATTTGCCCAACTGCTGCAGCAATGGTACTATAAATACCATTCGCCTCACTCAATGGAATACTCAACCCACAACCCAAAATTGTGCCAAGGGAATAGCACTCGTCCTCTAAGCAAATTGCATCCTTGATAATTGGAAGATTCGCCCTTTTCTTGAGTTTCTTCCCAATCTAAAAATCGCCTTGCTAGATGAGAATACTCCCAACAACAGGTCATCCCCAAACTCAATGCTGTAGCAACCAGAAAATCACTCTCCTAAGAGAAGCCTCTAATACCAAGTCGAACCACCCAAGGAATCAAGTAATTCGCCCTCTTCAGTTGGGTACCTAATTCCTCCTTATAAAGAGATTCGCTCCACTGGAATACAATGATTTCCCTGTAAGAATTTGCCCCAAAGGCACCAAATAAACTCCAAGCAATAGATCTCCAAATCCCTGCCAATGCATTGGTTAGAGTGGACCTGCTCACTGAAACCACTCCTCCAAGTTAGAGTGGGTCTTTCACCACTGAAACTGGCCCAAGGGTTTTCTCCCAAAACCTTCAAACCCTAGCTCCAAGGGCTCTCCAAACTCAACTCAAAAACATAACAAGCTTAATGAGAGAGAGGCCCCCTCATCTCCTTTCATAAGCCTTTCATGAGAATCACTTAAAATTATTAAAGTGACTTTTAAGGTTATTTCCCAATTAATTAAAAAGTCACTTAATAACCTTTTATTTTAATTACCTAATGCCACTTTAGACTTTAGCTTTAATAAGCCGGTGACATCAAATAATCTCCATGATCTCCCCTTCCCCACTGATTATAACCTACAGGGAGCCTTCCCCACTCATTATAACCTACTGGGAGAGTTTATAGGCTATTCCATCATCCTCCTTGGAGTCATTCGGAAAGGGACAGTACAAATCCACTGAAAAGAATCAACTAGTATGTCGCTGACTACATTGTAGTTAACTAGTGGTCAATTGGATTAATGTCGATGGAGCAGTTGGCAGGAGGTGGAGATTGACGATTGGACGCAGGTATCGTTGATGGGGGAGTTGTCGACAATTACCAGTGAGTCAAACCGTTTTATCACTGAAGAGGCAGGAGCCTAACTGTTTTGGTAATTGAAGACCAGAGGTATTCAAAGTCCAAATTGATTCATGGAGAAGACCTACTTAAAGGCAGACTGCAGACAATGATGGGTTTGGATGGTTGTTTGGATCCAAAGTTGGTTGATCGTTGTGGTTAGTTGATTGAGAGGCTGCAGCCAGAGTTTCTACGTTAAGGAGAAGAAGAGAGCAGTCAGGTAAAGCTTCTGTCTTTCTTTCCAGAATGTCGGGCACTGCAATGTGGCCCTGTGAATTGAAAGTCACAGAGAAGTTGTAGAATCACAGATTGTAGGCATTTTGCTGGCCCAGCAGGCTCGTTTTAATTGAACCTGGAACTTCTTCCCCATGAGGGTTTTCCAATAAAAATATTGGTGTATGGTAATGATGTTTTGTGTGTAATTGTCTTCTCTCCATTTCTGTTGTGCTTAAATAATGAAAAGAAATTCAGACCACAGAATTTACAGGCACCAACAGACCAGTTATTTTAAGTTTATAATCTATGGTGTAGAATCTAGATACATTGGACAATGCTGACATGCCCACTGGAATATGAATCATGAGGACCAGGATAAGTGAAGTTGTAGTGAAAGGACAGCAGTAATCGCTATAACTAACTACGGACTCTATTTACACTGTTGGGCGTTTAAGAAAAAGTCTCATCCCCGGATATCTTTTAAGTTCCTCTAGTTATTATTTTTGCCTACAGCATTCTAGGTTATAACTGATCGGTTATGCAAGCAACAACAAAAAAAAACCTTTGCAGAGTTGAAAGGACGGGGTCTTTTCCCAGTAGAATGTATGTGTCATACATACATATGAGTGTGTTTTAGTTCAAAGCCAGTTGTTCCATCACGACGAGGGCGGATGTTGAAGGAAGTGGAGGAGGAGAGAGGTTACATCCTAGAGATTAGAGAAGAGACATTACACTTCTTCTATGAAATTCTTGTAAGGAAGAAATGGCTGGTAATGTGACAGAGTAATGCATTTGAACGGCAGAAACTTGCAGCTAAGCAAACCATGTCAGATAAAAAGATGCCAAAAACAATATCTAGCAAAATTTGCAAGGCCGGGTAAAATATTAAGCTAACTTGAAAAAGACGCAAATTTGTGAGATAAAAGATTAAGAAGTAATCTACCAGAAAATCCTAGCAGAAATTAAATTAAATCAAAAACAAAGAAAGCAAATTAAAGAACCCTACCATTGCACCCACACCATCATCATAATTTAACATTTTTTCGGTGCATTGAAACAGCTTTGAGCAGGGTAACCGATTGCATTACCCAGATGACCGTGCTTAGCCGCTATATGCAGAGCATCGTAGCCGCTCTGTGTCTTCGCACTCGCTGCTTCAAAATCAATATACTTGAGCAGCTCCTTTACGATGTCCACGTGACCGTAGCCAGCCGCAACGTAAAGCGAAGTTTCCCCCAAATCGTTCTGAGCGGCGATCAGATCACGCTGAACCTTGTTATCTGAAATCTCGGCCGTCATGACAACACTGTCAAGGTCATGGTCGTATGGATCGCCCAAACCCGCTGTTCCGCATAATATTTGCTTCACTCTTTCCAAATTCCCGGCCCTGGCGGCAACGTGAAGTTCCGTGTCGTTATCGCGCCATGTCACCTGCTTTACCAGTTTCTTCTCTGGAATGCGCGGCTGCTCCATAAGAGGATTCGAAACGGGGACCTCTCACCGGCGCTTAGATATCTCTTTAAACAAGCAAAAGACTCGAATCCTCTGTTGTTGTTATTGTTTAGTATGGATAAATTAAGCTCCACAATTCCATCAAAGCTGGGCTAGATTTACAGATTTACTCAAGTTCTGAAACTAAACTAAAATAAATTAAAGGAATTTTGTTGCTGACATTCTTCGGAGAACAAGGGGAATGTAAGTAACATGCCTCCAATTCTCCTTCTCCTTCACTAGCCCGCCGCCCCAGCACCCTGCATTCAGAATTATATTTATTAAAAAAAAACATATCCGGGGCATCCACCCACAAAATGATAAAAATCTGAGGCGCTCCGCCTTAGAATACCGATTCAGCAAAGTGTGGTTCTGACAAAAAGAATAAAGTTGTATATATACCAACCAGGACGAGTCGCGAGGACTGCAGTCTGCGTTTGTGTGGTCAGAGAAACTGGGGCAAACCCTCGTGATTGCCCAGGACAAGACCTTCACAGGTCCCACGATTCCAAAGATGCCGCCCTCCTTCCTTTCACTGTCTTTTAAATCATTTGCTATAACTCATTTTAAAATTCATTGTATGGTATTTTGCTGAGATGCGTAGAACGTAGAAAGGTAACGAGACGCGATTTTCTCCCTCAGGGAAAGGAGATCACAATTATCAGGAAGATGAATTCGATGCGCGCTTTATCTTGGTCTTCTTCTGTATTAAGCCGAAACAATCTATCTACCTTATCCATTCCGTGGATTTTTCAACGTAATATACGGCCGAAGAAGATTCAATCTAACTCGGACTGGGCTTCCACGGATTCCACGTTGGAGACAAGTGTGCAGCATCGCATGTTGTTAATTTATGATCTTTGTCCGATTGCAGTTGTAAAGGATCTTCAACCTCGACCTCAACGAATCATGAGACCAAGATCGCCCTATCGGCTCAAACACTTTACAGGCCTGCTGGGTCAATCAGTTTCACTCTGCAGGCTTCGAAACCCTGGAACACAAATTTGCAAGTCTTGAGTAGAAAGGAGCTTAGGCCAGAAGCTACCTTTTACTATTTTGGAAGGCGAATTGTGCCCACGCTCCATGGGAATCGGACTTACAACCTCTGCACCGCACGATACCCTGACATTAATTGCTTCATGGCAGCCATTATGGTAGTTTTGCTTGACGACCTGTGACTCCCACGTTGTGCCTTGAGTTACTGACGTCTTAAGTGTTACGTAGGATTACGAATCTGTGACTTGAGTAAAATGTCAACTCTCACGCTAATGCCCACTTTATCTATGGCGGTATTGGAAGCCCAAATCTATGGGCGAACCTAAGCCCGTCGTATTGCTGTTTGTACTAATTGCCTTAAACAACTGTTTGTACTGATTGCCTTAAACAACGGTGAACCACCTAAACGACAGATTTGTCATAGATACTTGCTTTGTAACTTTGATGTAATATGTATTTCAAGTATAATTTGAGTGCGTTTAATGGTTAAGATCAAGGTTGGAATTTGGATTTTTTTTAGTTATCATTATTTATGGTTATATTGGAAAAGCAAATCTATGGACAAACTTAAGCCCCGCACGTTGCTATTTATATTGATTGCCTTAAACGACGGTGAATCTAAACAACATAAATGTACTGGATATTAGACCGGGGTTGGAGTTTGGATTCCTATTACCAATTAAACAATCTTTTTTTAAGTTTTAGGTATATATTTCCTGTCAAAGAATGTTATGTCTAAATTTGTGCCCTTTAACAATAAAGTTTAACCTTGAAATTCACATGCTCTTCAAAAGGGAAAAACAAAATAGTGTATTCAACTTAAAGTTGAGAAGTTGAGAGGTAGTCCATTTTAATTTTGGATTAAGTCAACAACATAGAAAAAACATTGTGATGTCCCCTTCCACTTGATACTAACGGAGGATGACTTAGTAGCCTATACGACCCCTGTAGGAAAGGGAGTCAAGTGGATTTATTTAATGTCACTCGACTAGGAAGAGTTATGTTTCTAAGTGACATTAAGTAAAATAAAATTATTAATTACTTAAACATTAAAAGTGACTTTTCATGTTTAAGTAAATATTAAAGGGGAAACAAGAGTCATGTTAGATTTGGTCAAAAAAACGAAAAGTTCAAGAAGGCATGGAAGAAGAATAAAAGGAGGGGTAACACTTCACTTTGGCATTATGATTTGATCTTTTATCTTGGTGTGCTCTTGAGAGTTAAGTTTTCTTTAGGGTTTTGACAAAACCCTTCCATTTTGGTCTTGTTTCGATGGTGCAACATCCACCCTAGCTAGTCAAAGGAGAAGATCCATACGAGGTTTTCATCGGAGCTTCATCTTGTGGTTGGTTTTCATTTCAGAGGTACAACAAGTTGCTTGGAGGGTTAGTGAGGCAATCTTGAAGGGTCAGTTTCTATTCTTTTGCAGGGTCGTGTTGAGTGAGGGAGCCGAGAGACATTTGGAGTAAGCCAAGAGGTATTCTATTGCAGGTCGAGAGGTCTTTGGGCTTCCTTTGGAGGGTTGATTTTCCTCTTTTTGCAGATCCATGGGTACTTGGAGAGATCGTGAGTTCTTGGTGGAAGTTTGTGGCGTCTAGGAGGGTCGTGGGAGATTACTAGGAGGGTCGAGCCCCCTTCTTATCTGATGGTCGTGGAGATTGGGATCTCATGACCCCATTTTTGTGGGTCATAGGTTATAGAGGAGGGTCACAAGTCTCCTTGGTGGAGCCATGAGGGATTGGTACAGACCGAGAGGGTTTCTATAGGTTGTGTGGTGATAAGAGGAGGGTCATGAGGCCAATTTCAGCAGTGGAGAGGATGATTTCCCCTTGGAGAAGACAACGGATTCATTGTGGGGGTTTTTTCCAGCCATTGGAGTAGACAACGAGTAGTCTTGAAGAGCCTTTGAGCAATGGGGAGCAACTATTGATGAGACAGTGGCATTATTCTAGGTTTTGTTGAGTTTTGTAGTGTTTTTCTGATGTATTGCAGTTGCTTTAGCAGCCACTATATATTTTGTTGTATTCCAAATTCCATCCATAATAAAAATGTCAATGTTGTCTCTTATATATTCTGTGCAATATGTTTGATCAAAGTTTGGAGATAAATTGCATACAAAGAACTCATATGACGCAAACTGTTTGCCGAAAACACACAACTAAAAACCTAATATCACTAATATTCCAGCCCAACACATTTGGGGATATTACAAACATCCTACTTTGAGCCTAATTACAGAAGAAAGAAAATATATCTGACTCAACATCATAATTAATCTTGTCATAAATCACATAACTCAGTTTCAAAAGAGAGAATACTATTAGACACTTATTCTAATGTTAAATTAGATGAAATAAACAAAATTAACAGAATTTTGCAATGAGAGAAATCTTGGAAGCTTGAATATCGTAAACTTATTAAGAAAAATAGAAAGAAAAAAAAAAGACAAAAAATTGGAACATGAGTCAAGGAAAGCTAGGAAACATAAAATAATAGAAGTGACCATAATTATTGCAATCAACTTGTTACATTTGTCCATGCTAGAGCACACACATACAGTGAAAATGAGAAGCAATAACTTGCAAAATTGTATATAAATAGTATATAACAAGCATACAAACATTATTCATATGTTACAACAAGTGTTGCATGGTAAATCAAATAACATATCCTAGGAGCGACGAGATGAGCAGGTGCACGTGGAGCCCCTCCGGCGCTCTGGTTCCTGCAGCTAGGGTTTAACCCTGGCCACCCCTTTAACAGTGGTTGCCCTGTGTGTGCGCTCAGTAATGGAAGCCCCGTCTTTAGTCGGGGGCCTTTCTCTTCCAGAATATGGTTCAGCCCTTCCTTCTGGTGGGCCAACGGGATATCCAACCAAGGAATCCCCCCCTGCTTCGAATTCCTTCCTGGGATGCTCGTTCTGGGCCATTGTCAAGAGAAATCTAAAACCCTCGCCAAGCTTGGTGCATGAGGCTCCGACACCTACCATTTCCCTGAAGAAGGACACTATCTCTAAATTAGCCTGTCTCGGTTCCACAACACTCTCCTATCGTTTTAATGGCCTATGGCCTCGACTTGTCGATCTTCACGATTGGATTTCGAGATCCTGGGCGCCAGATCTGAAAGGTGATGTCTTCATTCACCCCTGTGCTCGAGGTTTTTTCATTGTTGAGTTTGATCTTAAAGAAGATAGAGATTTGATCTTCAACTGTGGGCCCTAGTTTTGGTGTAGCTTTGGTTTATGCCTGAAACCCTGGACTCCTTCTTTTGATCCTTCAAAAGACTCGTTGTCTTCAGCCCCTATTTGGGTTCGGCTCCCAAACTTGTCCCTGCATCTTTGGGGCCTTTCTTCTCTCCGCTCCATCGGGAATGCTTTAGGCAGTTTCCACTACAGATGCCCTGAAACAGAAAATTATAGCACTTGAACGTATGCCAGGATCTTGTTGGAAATGTTTAACAAGTAGCATATGCTTGTCATTGATGGCAAGTACAGCAATGAAGATGGCATGAGTACAGGAAGAATGTAACAGACGGGCACCAAAAGTATTTTAGGAAGATGCTGCAGAGCAAGCCCGATAAGTTCAGAAGAGATAGTAGAGAGGATTGTTGGCAGGTTATCAAGCAAAGTAAGCTTGTCATTGATGGCAAGATCAAAGTATGCAGCGAAGGCAAAACAAGGACAAAGTACGCTCTGGAGGAGAAGCTCCAGTGATCGCTGGATCTCATCTTGAATTCTCGATGGCCGTCAGATCTGAATGAAGACAAAAGGAGCGCGTAGATGTGGAGGATAGATCTCAGGCGTTAGATCTGAGCGTAGGGTCCGACCACCGTTGGATTGATGAAAACCTGCACGATCTTTAAAAGTGCAAGGAGTAGAGGGCTCACAAAATCCCGAAAGCAGGAGGACCGTCCATCTCAGGGGGTTATGTGGACCGTTGATCTGACTCCCTGTTGGAGTTTCGGGGATCGAGAGTTGGAGATGACAAAGAATAAAAACCACAGGAATCCTGAAATCGTGATATGCGACATTGCGATTTAATCGCAGCCGTCTGATCAAGATAAGATCTGGACCGTCGATCCGACTCACATCAGCAAACCACGTCAGCTAGGAACACGTGGCACAATGATCTGAAAATAGAAGGCTGACTTGATATGCTATGCAAGCACCCCTACTTCATTAAAAATAAACTTTACAGGACCTTGCTTCATGTGTTAAAAATATGCAATGTAAACTTATGTGTTAAGTTTATTCTTCTTCCTTTAAATGCTTATGTGTTAGCAAATGTTCTTGTAGATGGTTAAATATGTATTTCACATAAATACACAGCAACAATACTTGCAGCAAACAAACCATCAAATGCACAACAAGAACAACATGATAAAGGAGTTCACCCCCCTACGGGCTACATCTCCTTGAGCCTCCAT
>ML787904.1:150545-199499 GCA_009831015.1 Picea engelmannii | reverse complement strand
GGAAATATCTGTCTCTGTGTTTCTCATATATGTGTGACTGATGCTGAATGTGCCATTGTTTATTTCCCTGCATTAATGTGATCATCATTCAGTGTTTCTGCAAAGAGTTTAAAAGAAGCATAATTGTTTAAGCACGGTAACAATTGATTCACCCCCCCCCCCTCTCAATTGTCCAACAAATCTGTGTAGAAATGGATTTCAGCAAAGGGTTTCCGGTCGAAATCAATCTAACARGAGATAACTACTCGTGGACATAAAAGCTGGATTATGAAAAAATATATTTACGATGTCGAGCGTGTTTTTCCACGGGACATTTGGCAGCCCAATGCCCGAAGGGCCCTTCGAAAGCTCGAAAACAAAGAAAATCATCTTGGTGGGTTGGATCCCACATTGATCATCAACTAATCTCCAAGGATGATTCTCCATCTGATGACACTCCCGTGGATGGGATCAAGGAGGCTCAAGCCAGCTCCGCTCCCTCCATTGGGAACTCTCCAAATCTAATCCCTACCTTAGATGGCTTAAATTCTGAAATAGAGGAGCTCAATGGCACTTCAGAAATCACCAAACATTCTAAAAGGAAGCTAGAAACACCTAGGAAACTCGCAAAAAAAGAGGCTTTGGATTCTCCAGATTCGGGTAAAGTTAAGCAAGATCTCCCCAACTCCATCCCTTTAGCAAGTTGGGCAGATGAGGTTATCAAAGCTGAAGCATTAGTGGTTCAAGCTAAGGTAGTTGAGAGTCTGGTTCAGGAAAAGAAGGAAGATCCAATTCAAGTCATTCCAGAAATCATAGACACCTCAATGGAAATTGGGTGGTTAGAAGTTGGAAAGAAGAAGAAAACACATGCACTCTCTCAACCAATGGTCGCACGAAGCCATGCTCGTAAGCCATCTAAAAAGATGAGTACTTCCCCAACAAAATAATTTAAGAATATAAGAGTAGTTCTCACCAGTAGTAGGCGCTTTGTATAGAAGCTTCCACATATAGCGAGATCAAAGCTTTAGTAGGTTTGCTAGATCTAAGAGACTGTAATCAGGAAGGCGGGTAGAGCCTCCTGACCTTGTCAAAGTTCAGTTGAATGTGTATCGATTCAGATGTAACAATTCCAATGGCTTCGCCATTTCTCATTTAATATAAAGCTCCTTCGTTAACCGTTTTTGTCAAAAAAAAAAAACAAGCATACAAACATTAATCTAGCCTAGATAAAAATATTAATTTGAACACATAATTTCTAGAGATAGTTTAGTTTGCACCTGATTATCCATCTATTTTCAACCCTCCATTAGCAAGGTTAGCGATGACAAGCCACTTACTTGCTTTTGAGGACTTGATTGCTAAGCATCCCAGAACAACGTTCAACACCGGTTCAACACTTCCTAGTTGTGATCAACAAACCAACTGCCCCCTATCAACATGTGGTAAGCATGCAAGTCGAGAAAGCAAGCCACGCATGGGGTTGGTGGTAAGCTTGCTTCAATGTTCGAAGGTATGTCTCTCTTTTTGTTGAGTTATACCTTGTTTTTGGGGGGTTTCTTTCCTCAAAATGTTAGGGGGACAACCAAGTTACCCACAACTTGTGATGGATTTTAAAATGTATGATAGAAAATTTCATAGCCTTACAATTTTGGCTTGTAAACTCTCTTTCCGACTTGTACTAGTTCTGACTTGTAAACTCTCTTTTTGGCTTGTACTAGTTATGCCTTCTAAAATATGAAAAAAAAATGTATTAAAATTTCACAGGGAAGGAATTGCATATAGTAAAAAAAATCTAAATTAGTCGAGAGAAATAAGACACAAGTTTCATAATAAAATGAAATCAACTATGTCATTACCTTCAATGCATCTCGTTGTGGAGAAGAAGTCAATACAGTAAAAAGTATTTCAATGCTATTACAATTTAAGAGCAATATCAAACAATTATTTCACATGACTCTCAGACAAAGTACCATCCCAACTTCGGAATTGTAGGTATAATCACCCAAGCAAACAACATATCATAACGACACAATAGGACAAGGCCGAGGTGCCATGATTGCTCATACCAAATTCTCCAAAAAAATATCAGAGTCTACATAAGCATACGAGAGATAACCACATCATCGACGACACGATGGGACGAGGTCGAGGTGCCATGATTGCTCATACCAAATTCTCAAAACAAGTATCAAATTCTACATAAGCATATGAGAGCTAAACATTTTTTGGCTAGAGATAGCTTGAAACCCTTGGATTTTATGTAAAATCCAACCAACATAGAATGAACTATGATGAGAATCAAACCTTGAGCCTTGACCATCAACCAATCAATACGACAATAATGTGTCTAGAGAGGTTAGAGACTAGAGTTAGTGTGCTACAAACTACAACCAAGAGCACACTTAAATTATATTAGCTTGTCACATATCCCATCACAACTAGACAATTAATTGCATTGAGTTATTGTAATATTTGGATGGGATTCGGGAATGTTGTAGACTGGTGGGTCGTGGCCCTGGTGGTTGGCTCAATGCAGGAGGAGTTATTCCTCATAAACCAACATTGACATTTTCTCCTTAAGGTATTACTTACTCCAAGTGAAAAATGAACAAGTTTCAAGTCTAGTTGGATCGAGAAGATTCATGGATGGTACGCAAGATTCAAGAGCCTCCAATACATATTCGGGGGCCGGAACGAACTATAATGACGTTTTATAAAATTTATTGGTCGTCATAAATATGTTCAGGGGACTTGGTTTCCGTTTTGGAGAGACAGTCAGATGGAAATTTTTGTTGTAAATGACAGGCAAAATACCCTATGACGGGCATTTTGGTCGTCAAATTCCAACCCTGGTTAAGACCATTTGTTTCCTCTTAAAAGGTTATATATTTAAATCCAAAAAGATAGGAGTATGTACACTTCCATAGACTATAGCAATCAAATTTATAAGTATAAAGAATCCATTATCCCATAAACAAGGAGGTATCATACACCAATTTGATATCTAACTTAAGTGTAACCTTAAAATTAAATTATCATTATCATGTGTTTTCAATAATTAAATCAAAACCTCCAGATGGGGTGTCACCGTGACATGACGGTTCTCAGTTGGGATGAGGCCACTTGGCCAGGCCACACGCCACCTCCCCTCCTCTGTCACCTCCAGCCTTTAAACTGTCTGCCGCAACCCTCCACTTCTCATTTTCACCCTGCAACTCACACGCTCTGGAAGCTCTGCACATTGTGTGTCTTCATGGCGTCGTGCAGAGGCTCTTCCCAGTCGTTTCAGCTCCAGCCTTTGCCACCGATTCTTTTAGTCGTGATGTGGTCTCCTACGCCTCACTCGTTTGCTCGTAATTCTCAGAGCCAAGCCTCTAAGGCTCTCTCTTCCCTTCGTCTCGTGGTCAAGCTCTAGTGCGACCTCTCCTGGTTTTATTTTCTGTTGTGGAGCTCGTTGTTCACCATGTCGCGACCTCGTGGGAAGACAAAGAGGGGAGCAGCTTGGTGCATGGCCCGGGGAAGGAAACTGCATGCCTCAGACTCTCCCTGTTAAGTTGTCACTCCCCCTGAAGCGGTCCCTCCCCCTGAAGCGGCCCCTCCCCCTCCTTTGGATCCCCCAGAAGCAATCTTCCCCCCTCCTTTGGTACCTGTAATTGTTCTCACCCCTTTGGTACCTCTCCCCCCTCTCGAACCCCTACGGATGTAGGGTCGAGTGGTTCGACTTGCTTGGGAATTCACTCGACTACGCACCACCTCCCCCTTCTCCCCCTCGACGTCCCTCTTATCCACCCTCCCCTCCTCACCCCCTACTCACCACCCCGTATCCCACCTCTCCTCTGGGGTCCTCCTCTTCCTCTCCGCTCTCCACCCACCCCAATCCTTCTTGTGCCAAATGTGAAGATCGAACCGAGCTCCTAAATATCCTGAGCACTATTAAAAAATACCTAGAGGATATCAAATTAGCAACGCTTGACGCACAGAACAGGGAAGTCGACCGTTGGAGAAGAGTGGACGCCCTGATGATTTTCCTTCAAGATCTTCGACAGGCCATGGTTAATCGTGGAAAAGGAAAAGCACCGACGAAACAGGTTTTCACAGGGCCGCGACTTGGACCAGGTTTCTAATGTTTTGTCATGATTTCTATTTCTCGGCTCCGCAACCTTACCTATGTCTTTTTTTGTACACTATAATGTATTTCGGCACTGCATGGCCTTGTAGCATAGTTTTACCTACATTTTCATGACTTTGGCAACGGTGGTTTCCCAGATGGGCACCGTTGCCACCTTTGATTTTGGACAAATGGCGAGGTGGTTTCCCACATGGGCACCATGATCACGTGGCTAATTGCATCTCATACAATTGTATTTTTTGACAAAAATTAATACAAACCCTAATTTACAAAAAAAAAACAAAAAAATATATCAAAACAAATAAAATAAAATAAAAACGCGGTGTGTAATTGTTCTAAGTTTTTGTTCTTTTTGTCATAATCTGGCAACATAAATCTACACGAAAACACAATTTTTTATTGTTTAAATTGCATTTATGAATCTATAAATGGATTCAACATG
Organism: Picea engelmannii; assembly: GCA_009831015.1. Taxonomy (NCBI): domain Eukaryota; kingdom Viridiplantae; phylum Streptophyta; class Pinopsida; order Pinales; family Pinaceae; genus Picea; species Picea engelmannii. Next base: position 194,949 of record ML787904.1, on the reverse strand, counting down.
TTGAAAAACCCCTTGGGCACTGGGATGATACATAATTAACCACTCGAATCTACAAATCCAAGAAATTCTCACCGGATTCGGCAAAATTAAATGAAAAAAATTGCCAAAAAAGAGCGAAAAGCGTAGAACAATTAGACTACGGTGAATTTTTAATCATCAATATTACATGATTTTTTATTTCTATTTTCAAACAAACATATGTTGATATTTAGATCATTTTAATATTTAAATTAAATTTTAATCATCAATATATGGTTTTCTTATAACTTATAATTTAATAAATGATGATGATGATGATTAACATCCATTGATACCAATTGGTTAATTGGACCTTAAGAAGGAAAGAGATTACTTTGATTTCTTTAAAATTGCATTTTTGTGCTCAAAAAGCATTGAGAGAAGCATTCCAAGATCACCATAGTTTTGATGACTTAGGAGGTTAGGAAGGTTTGTATTGTGGAAAATGTTTTTAAATTGGGATCTAATTTGGGAATAGGAAGGGCAATCTAAGAGGAAGTGTTTTTCATCTTCAACCCTCTTAGTGTGATCACAAAGATGGCAGATTCTTTCATCCCACTATGTTTTGGGAATTGTCCAATGTCCAGTTTTACTATGTAGCTCATGAGAATTTGTTCTTATTTTAATAATGTTTTTTTCTTCTTGACACTTCTTAAAATTGAGAGGTACTTTTGATCTTCTAAATTAGGGTTGACCACCTCTTTGTAGTATCTTAGTTTCATTTTATCCTCTAATTCTTTATCACACCACATATTCTCCTTAAATTTAGAAGTGATAATATTTGTAATATTATCAGTATTATGCATGATGGCTTATTCTTGTATTCCCCAATGATTTAGCCAAGATTTGGCATCTTTATGCCATCCCCACTTGAGCCCCTGGTGGTTTTCGATAGAGTTTGAAGCAAATTTGGGGAGTCTCTCGTCGTCCATGTTGTCTATCTTATTCTTGTAAGTTAGATATATAATCATAGAAACCTTCTCGATGGGTGAAAGACTTTCTTCTATGAGGAGGATAGGATAGGGTGTATTGCCCTTAATTTTGGATCAGTTTCTTTCTCCAAGATTCTCTAGAAATACTACAACCCGAAACTTCACATGCATATAAGATAACCAGAGTGATAAGAGTGTGAAAGAGGCATTTTTCTTATCCCAAAGCCAAAGGTCCACTATTTACAATTGTTTTTAATTCCATAATAATCTTTACATCATTCATTTATCATTTTCTCAACGCTATAGTTCCAATTGAGCTTGTGGTAAATATCGATTCCAAGATATTTGTATGAAGGCACTTCCTCCAAGATTTTGTTGTCATATACAAAAGTATTGTAGGTGATATTTTTGGATTTAATTATCATACCTTTGTTTTGTCAGTGTTCATAGTGATGCCCATACTAGAGAAGAAGTCCTTGAGCATTATAAGTTGCTTACCTAGGTCATAGGGACTCTTCGCCATAAGAACAATATCATCAACATAAAGAAGAAGGATGATGACTATACTAGCGAGAGTCGGGTCAACACAACCTACATCCTCCAAACAATATTCTAAATTATCAATATAGATGTCGAAAAGGGTAGGAGATAGGGGGGAACCTTGATTTACTCCTATATTACAATTAATTTCTTTTGACCAACCCTCAATATTCCCAAACTTGGAAGTAACTTTCTCATACAGCCTTATTGCCACAACTCTTAACTCAAAAGGTATTTTAAGCTCTTCTAACCTATTCCAAAGGTTAGTCCTAGCATGGTGTCAAAATATTTTCTAAAATCAATGAAACAACAAAGGAGACTGGTTTAATCATTACGACACTCATCTATAATGATCCTAAATATAACAAGGTGGTCCACAATTGAATGGTAGCCTCTAAACCCATCCTACCCTTTAGCTCTTTCTCCATTGCTTTCTATCCATGTACCGATCTTCTTTTCCAAAATTATTTTGTATAGCTTAGCTAAATTGTGGCTAATCACAATGGTCCTATAATTAGAGGGATTGCTTTTATCCCCACTTTTTAAAATAGGTAAATGAGGCTTTGAATCCAATGTTTTGGGAAACCTTGTTGGATAGCTAAATTGAAGATCTTATGTATGTGAGGGATAAGGATAGGTCATCCAATTTTTAATATTTCAACTTGGTAACCTTCAATGTCCTTAGTTTTTCCCTTTGAGAGCTGCTTAACCCCAAACTTAATGTCTTCTATAGAAAACACTTCATCCTTTGTAGAATTGTTTGGAATGTCGTCCACGACATTAGGGGATTCATAAAGATTGTTAAGGTAGAAATTTCAATCCTTTAAGCAAATCCTATTATTTTCTTTAGTTTTACGAGTTAGAATTTGTAACATCCCCAACAACCAACTAGGCCATGCCAACAAAATATTCGAACTTTGATGCCAAATTAAAACATACAAATACTCTACAAATACATTGATTCATATAGAATAATAATAAAAACACACATGCAACATACACAACAAAAACCCATAAAAATAAACGCATAAATAATAATGCAACACATAATTTAACACACAATTGACACTTATCTTGATAAAAAGATCATCAATTGCGTGCAGACCTTCCACGTTCCTCCCATCCATAGACCACATTGCTAGTAATCTCAGCAGTGGGTCACCCCCGAGCTGGGACTAAACTCTACCAGGGCGAAGGGAATACTAAGCCAGTCTAAGGTCTGATAATCAACATAATTGCTCAATACAAGGTGCCCAATTGTTGCAATTAGCCTACAGTCTCTCATTCCCCACATGTTTGTCCCACCCAAGGAAGTGTGCCCCTTCTCTGCTCAACAGTCCCTCGGCTGCCCCACTTCCCTTTCGGGGCTTCAACAACAGGTCGAACAGTTAGTCTTAGATCCTTGCAGTTATTGCCCAGCGCACTAGAGAACAATTTTGAGTAGTTTCTCGCCTAAAGAAACTACTCACGCGTCTGACAACTCGCTTCTTTGACATAGAAAATCTCTCACTTGGAGAGAAATGCCTACTGTCTTGAAAACCCACTTCTTCGACCATGGGTTTGACAACATGCCTCTTCAACCTATGGTCAAACCAGGTACAAGTACGAATAGTAGCATGGATGAGTGGATGGTAGGAAATCATGAATGAAATAATCCCCGAAATCCCCCCCAAATACACTAAATCTCTTGATTATATATATGCATGTGCATTTTATGACACATGGCACCCAAGGGACTCCCTTGTCCCCCCTTTAGAAACTTAGGATATATATAAATTTATATCCATACTTTAACCTTTTAGGAATATTAATATAATATTCCATTGTGCTCAAGCCCCCTTTAACTTATCCCCTTTCCTAGACTCCTAGCTCCCTTACCCTTTTCTCATGGAGTTTAGCACCCATCTCTTTTGTTTGGTCGGTTTGCAGCAGTGGTGTACTTTATTAATAATATGAGTATGATTTACAATTACAATATAGGCACGATGGCCTCAAGCATCCAGGCTCCCTGGCCTAATAATCATATAAGCATTCTAGTCTATAATAACTTGGCTCGCCATCCTATAAAACACAACATATATACAAAGGCTCCTTGGCCTCAAGATTGTTCACTTAATGCGGTGTGCGTGGAACTCATGGATGTGCGCGCTCTTCTTTTAGTATGAGATTCTCGCGCACTGACTCAATGCATGCATAACCAGACCCAAGACCCTGTATCATCAGCTCACCGACTTATATGTGTAATTTACATTTACATTTATTGTTTGGGTTCACCCTAGGGGTATTACAATCCCCTCCCCCTTATTTATGCATTATCCTCGGTTCATTATATGTCATGTACAATTCAAAATTACTCAAAAATCTCCATGATTTTGCTAATGAAGCTTGTTATCCATCTGGTGCTCTGCTTTCAAGCGCTAATTCATGTATTCATACCACAACTGGAAGTCATTTTCTCTATTCCATAGATCTTCTTCATGAAAGAATTCAACCCATTGTTCCATTTGGCACACCCTCATTATGGCAGCTACCATGCCATAAGCATCCTTGAGTTGCATCTTCCTTGTTGCACTCACCCTTCTAGGTTCATGTATCCCTTCACTGCTACACAGTCCCTCAACGATCCATCTTGCCAAGGATTTCACACACAAAGAGAGCGTTAACTCATTACCCGAACCCCACCAAGTTTCTACATTTATAGGGCTCCAGTGTCTCCAACAATAGTTGTTCTTTCCAAGCATTCCAGCTTTAACAAATATTATCTCATTTGTGTCACACACATACAATCATTATGAGAGAATATTATAAAAAACTTCATTTATAAATTCAAATTTATTTCATAAGGAGATTCAACTTTTCCCCAAGTATGAGATTCCCTCTCATAATTTTCTTGGTTGTTGCAACAAGAAGATTTATTCTTTCTTATGGATTTCAGTTGTGTCACATTTGATACCATTTTTCCTGCAATCTTTCCATCCTGTATTCAGCCAAACAGATGATTAGTATTTCATATACCATAAAATTCTACTGTAATACTTGCAAAGGCTCACAAGTGATTTATGAATTGTCTACACTTAACCATTCAACCACAACCATCAAACTATTTATTTAATATAATGAAATTATCATTCTCTGCAGGTGCATGTTTAACAAATATGCTTTTCCTTTTCTAGCCATTATTGCTCTATTTCTTGAACATAAAATTCCTATATTCAATGCTCATGTGACTACTTGACTTGCAAATTTCATGTTGCAATGTCTAACAGTCCATGAATGTCCTCAACTCCATGAGTTAGTAATAATTGTAACATTTTAGTTGTTAGCATCATCATTTCCATTATATGTCATGTATGCATGCATTCACAAAAATGTATTCAACAATGCACTCAAGCATACCAATTTTATCTTGCATAAGTGTAACTCTCAATGCATCTTTCCATTGATTTCCATAATGTTTTATATCTAAGTCATGTATCTCACCATTGGTAAAATTGGAAGTGTGGCCAATGCCTTGACACATTCTCTATACACTTCCCCTTGCCTGCTCAACTATTTGGATGCCTTCCTTTTCGACCCAAACACTTCACCAAGTATATAATTATGTGGTGCTCATTAGTGTTAGCAAAAAGGTTGCAATCCAAATATTATTTAGAAGTAGGAAGTTCATTGGATATTTATGTGGTACATAGCCTTTCCATAACCAAACCTTGTCATAACCAACCATGTCATGGTCTCATACATGACTATATTTTCCGACATGCATTCCTATAAGAGGTTTATATTTATTTTTATGCGGTTATTAGCTCATAACCAATTAACATGACATGCTGCTATGTTAGTGTACGCATTCCAAAATCTATAAAGTTTTTATAATTATTACAGGCCTCCAGCCTTTACCACACCTAATGGTATTTTATTCACATTAATGCATTCAACTAATACAATAATGTGATTTTATAAAGTAAAATTGGCTGAGGAAATTCTTACCTAAATTCCCCTCATCAATTATGCAATAAGAGTACATAAAAATCATACCTGCATAGCTGACATTGAATGAATTTAATGCTACCTGGATAGTTGATAACAATAGAAGCTCCCATGCTTCTATTATAAGCCTTATAATCCACACTTTAGCTTTATGTTGCTTCCTTCTATATGCAACAACATTACTAGCATCACTTGCAAACATGCAAGAATTCTCTCTTTCCTAGTACAAAAACCACCATTAGCAACTTTCATATTAATATATATTCAACAACAGACTAATCCTAGTCTTATTATGTTATATATGCATATTAACAAATTGGCATTCATCAATTTATATTTGTATGCACTAATAAAGCATCATTAACATGCTCCTAAATGCATTTTATGTCAAATTCATGTACTATGTATGGTTGTCCAACAAGCCATAACATAATTTTTGCTACAATAATTGCAACAATCTCTTTCTCCCTATATCACTTTTTTTTTTGTTCTTCTTAGAAGACCTCAATTCTTCCCGGATTCCTGAATCTGCTTTTGTTCTTACAAAAGAAAACAATGTGCATGGTTCTTCTCTATCTTGAGTACTTTTCCATCCCAACATTTCTTATCTACATTGTACACTTGTAGCCATATATTATGTTGATATTATTTTTCAACATTCTACTATTACTTGGATCCCTCTGATCCAACTCCTACATGACCAAATTACATTTCCAACCATTCTCTCTAATTAATTTTGGATATTTAACACCAATTTATTTACTGAAACAAATTGATTCATCCTTTCTTTGATTCAACGTATCAACACTTGGAGTTGCTTACTAAACTGTTACTTTCTCATGTCCTAACCCATTTGATTTCAACCTGACTTGCATAGTCAACTTCAATCATGCCATATTGATGCACCTATGCCTTCTTATCCATGTTGGAATCCTTTTGGATTGACATCCCAATGTATCATGTCAATGCACTCATCTCTTGGTAATGTACTCAACAGTCCTTCCCATTGTTGTCACAGTTCCTCGAATGTTGCAGAAGACTATATACAACTTGGTATCCATCAAATGGTACCTTTCAACTATCTTAATTTACTCATGAACTTCATCCAGTATCTAAGACACTTAGCTTTGAGTAATTCCTCTGCTAGTATTTTTATTGCATCATTCTAGATCCAATCTTCCGACAATATGTTGTTTTATGCATCAACCAACACTCTTTACTTATGTGCACCTTCATTTCTTTTACCCTTGAAGTGATGACCTTCATACCATGCTTCCACTGCGCACTATGATAACCATAAGGGAAGCATTACTCTATAATTGCATAGCCAATCCCTGGAGATGATGTACTTTATATTCATGTATGCATTAAGCCTCTCTCTTTATCTGATTACTATTATTCTGATAGTCAATTACTTTTTATAATAGATCTGACTCCAATGTGTTGCTTAATATGTATATTGGTTTCTTTGGGAGTGAATGGACTTTCACTATTTCATTCACTACATGATCTATTCCTTTGCCCAAATTCCATTGAGCACTTTGACTAACATGAGTGGACTTCCTGTAGTGGATTTCCAAGACTTTATGGATACACCTAGATTCATACCTTAACATTTTGTAGTCTTGGCTTTTGATCATCTTATGAAAGATTTTTTTTTTTTGTCATAGCACTCTTACCTTGAGTACCTTTGCTTATCTTTAACCAAATTTCAACCCACTCATCTGTTATGAAAAACCATCTCTCCACACTTCCATGGTATCAGCTTTATGTATACCTATTACTTTGAGTATAGACATTTTCAGCTGGTATCTTCCTTAAGCAATTATTCCACATTTTGAAGAACTGACCCTACCCTGTTACTCATATGTTAAGATACCACTTTTATAAGGGAATTCTTTATGCTTTATCATCAACCTTAATATCTGCTTGCAAGAAATTTATTATAAAATATAACAACTTGGAAAATTATGGTTACAACAAGCATACAATCATAATATACAATTCTGGTAACATAAGCACAATTTTGCCCCTTCATGGTTACCATAAATTTTCCTTATGAATTCCTATGAATTATGTTATCCATCTCACAATTCTGGATGATGATATGGACTCCTCAGTCCAATACCTTTCAAATGATTTCTTTCTTTCTCAATTTTGAGTCTTGAGTAGAAAGTTATGGCATTTGAATATTACCCATGAGTGCTTATGTTCACATCTTAACCAAGTGTAAATATGAATTGCAATTATACATTTTTCACCTGCTCCACTGGATTTTTGGTAGGAGCCCAATTGGGTTTCTTCATATACATATTTTGGACAGTATGTCCAAGTATCATCTCTTTCTGGGTTATGGGATGCTAGTTACAGCCTACTGAAGTTTCAGGACAATCAATGTTTTTGGCCTTGAATGCTACAGGTACCTTTCATGCCATCTTAAACATTTTTAACACGCCTAAAATTTTAATTCAGTTCCATGAATGTGTTATATGGTTCAATATCTTTCCGTAGACTACTTGTGTGCCTCAATATGATTATGGAGCTGAAAGTTATTGCTCTTAGAAGTTAATCGGGTCTTAAAATTTACCCTCCATTGTTTGTCCTGTAACCTCCTCATAAAAGCTTCGTTTGATGAATAGTTTACACCATTAGAAATATCTCTCTGGACTCTTTCATTTGAGATGCAGGGATATAGTGTACCTTGGTACACTCTGTTATCGTGGTTTTTGAGTAGCTAAAAACGTTGTTTACGGCCTCAAAAACGCGCTGCAAAAAGATGACCTTCAAACAGTATAAAATGTCAGAGAAAATCACTAGTTTTATGTTGTTGTACACCATCCAAACAACTTCGCAAGCACCAATTTGAAAATATACATCCATATTTAGCATGCGCAACAATACCATAAGGTAATGCATGCTCCACGCACCTATAACCAGTGTGAACCACTTCTCTGGCGCGTGAATATCTGGTGCACACTACTTTTGTGTCGTGCGCCAATATCTACCACGCACAATTTTGGTTCATGCACTAATACCTATTGCGTGCATTTTTTTGTGTGTCACATGCTAATATTTCGCGTGCATTTCACTCTGAGCGCCACACCATGCTAAGGTTTAGTGTGCTCACACCGTGCTTCAATACTCTGCACACACCATTAATTAAACTGTCGTGCGGCGTGGATATTCAACCTGCATACCAACATTGCACGCGCAACAACAAATTTCCTCTGTGCTCTGCTTATACTCAGAGCACACACCCCACGCGCCAATATTATGCGTGTGCGCGCGAATATTATGCATGCGCCACCAAATCCGCACAACACAATGCTAACATTTAGTGCGCACTTCCGCACACTATTATTTTTCGTGCACAACCAACTATGCACCGCGCAATGGAAAATTTAAGTGCGCACACCCACGCACTGTTATTTTTTGCGCATTACCAACTCTGCACTGCGCAGCGCCAAATTTAAGTGTGCACACCCACGCATCGTTATTTTTCGCTCATTACCAACTCTGCATCGCGCATCGCCAAATTTAGGTGCGCACACCCACGCACCAATATTTTTTCGCACATCCCAACTTGTACTCCGCAACGCCAAATTTTAGTGCGCACCCTTATTTTCCACACATCACACGCTTTTCACTGCGCATCACGCATTTTTACTGTGCACCTTCATTTTTCTACGCATCAATTCCTCGTGAATTTCACTATAGAAATTAGGGCTTTTACCAAATTTACCCCCAATTTTCACCATGGACATTCTGCAACTACGAAATTTGTTCAATTTCTCTCCGATAACACAAATTAAATCTCTGCAACAACAAATCGTTGCTAGTTGACATTACTGGTACGAATTTTCCCAAATTCATTCACAGATTGAGAGTTTATTCAACCAATCTCGCTCGATCTGTCATGGCTTCCCTGTAATTTCAAATTCGACCAATTCCAGGTCTGGATTTGCTAGAACATATATTAAATTAAGAATATCTCACCACTTGGCCAAATTTCTCAAATTCCCCCTGAATTTAACACCGTAAATTGGGGCTTTTGCCCAATTTCATGCAATTGCTTCTGATTTTTACCATGGACGCATTGTAACTTGAAATTTGGCCACTCCGAAATCCATTCTCTATGAAATTTCGCTTCAACATTCAGCTGGCTCGACCCATCTAAGCTCAGTGTTGAAAATTGGAGCTCTGATACCATATTCTAACATCCCCAACAACCAACTAGGCCATGCCAACCAAAAATTCAAACTTTGATACCAAATTAAAGCATACAAATACTTTGCAAATACATTGATTCATACATAATAATAATAAAAACATACATGCAATATACACAACAAAAACCCATAATAAATGCATAAATAATAATGTGGCACATAATTTAACACACAATTGACACTTATCTTGATAAAAATATCATCGACTACGTGCAGACCTTCCATATTCCTCCCAGTCATATACCACATTGCTCGTAATCTCAGCAGTGGGTCACCCCTGAGCTGGGTCTAAACTCTACCAGAGCAAAGGGAATATAAGCCAGTCTAAGGTCTAATAAGAAACATAATTGTTCAATCCAAGGTGCCCAACTGCTACAATTATCCTACAGTCTCTCATTCCCCACATGCTTGTCCCACCCCAAGAAGTGTACCTCTTCTCTGCTCAACAGTCCCTCGGCTACCCCACTTCCCTTCTGGGGCTTCAGCAACAAGCCGAACAAGAAGTCTCAGAGCCCTGTAGTTATTGCCCAACACACTAGGGAACAATTCTGAGTAGTTTATCACCTAGAGAAACTACTCACGGGCTTGATAACCCGCTTCTTCGACATAGCAAATCTCTCACCTGGAGAGAAATTCCTACGGGCCTGACAGCCTACTTCTTCAACCACGGGCCTAACAACTCGCCTCTTCAACCTGCAATCAAACCAAGTACAGGTACGGATAGTAGCATGGATGAGTGGATGGTAGGAAATCATGAGTGAAATAATCCCCGTAATCCCCCCAAATACACCAAATCTTTTGATTATATATATGCATGTGACTTTTATGACACATGGCACCCAAGGGACTCTCTTGTCCCCCCTTTAGAAACTTAGGATACATATAAATTTATGTGCATACTTTAACCTTTTAGGAATATTAATATAATATTCCATTGGGCTCAAGCCCCCTTTATCTTAGCCCCTTTTCCTAGACTCTTAGCTCCCTTACCCTTTTCTTGTGGAGTTTATCCCCCATCTCTTTTGTTTGGTCGATCTACAACACTGGTGTACTTTATTAATCATATGAGTATGATTTACAATTACAATATAGGCACGATGGCCTTAAGCATCCAAGCTCCCTGGCCTAATAATTATATAAGCATTGTAGTCTATAATAACCTGGCTCACTACCCTATAAAACACAACATATATACAAAGGCTCCATGGCCTCAAGATCGTGCACTCAATCTGGTGTGCGCGTAACTCAGGGATGTGCGCACTCTTCTTTTGGTATGAGATTATTGTGAATTGACTCAATGTGCGCAGAACCAGACCCAAGGCCCTGTATCATCAACTCACCAGCTTATATGTGTAATTTACATTTACATTTACAGTTTGGGTTCAACCTAGGGGTATTACATAATTTGCCTCCAAAATTTCTTGGAATCTATCTTAAATAGGTGCAAAAGCTTCTCTTGATTTTTTTTCCTTTTAATTAAGGTTTTGTATCTATTTATCTTATCATATTTTAATGACGCATTGGAAGCACCCCTAATGGATTTTCTAGCAATTTTACATTCATTATCATACAAAGGGTTAGTTGTACTATTTTTCTTTTTACAAAGCGCCTCAATAAAGAATTTGTTAATGGAAGTAGAGAGGATTATTGTAAAATTGTGATAGTCGGCTTCAATATTGTTCTGATACCTTAAGAGATTTAAAGCATTAGTTAATTCATTTAAGAAAAGATCGATTTTATGTTTGTGAAAAAGTAAGTTCCTTTGGTTATCGGAGTGCTCTTCAATGGAGATTTTGTGCATGGCAAAGTTTAGAGTCAAGGTTAAAGGTCTATGCTCATGGTCAAGTCTGTGGTCATCTAAAAGATCAAAGTTTACTATTTGGTTGTATATGGGATATATGATAATACATAATCAACGACACTGCTACCTAGACCATGGATACAAGTCATCTTGTTCGATTTTGGCCAATTCCTTAGACCATTGCAAATTATTAAATCTTGAGAACTACAAAGTTTGATTAACTCAGTTCCAAAGAATTCTCAATTAGGTCTTCAAAGTTTCTTTTGTATCTATTAGCTAAATCAAGGTCCTCATCTAGCCATAGAGGATTAGGGTGGGAATCATTACTTAAAATAATAGCTTGATTAGTTGCAGTTTTAGCATTAAAGTCTCATAATAAGAGGATACTACCTTCATTTTTCATATTGTAGATATCTTGCTATAAGCTTTTGTAGGGGCAATTCTTATCTAGATTGTTTTTTGTATAAAAAGTAGAGTTAAGAGGTGTGAAATAACATATTTCTATATAAATATTCTTAGTGTTAATATCTGATATCTCTATCCATATGTACTTATTCAAAGGACCTTTCTTATGAAGTCGAATGTAAGGAGAGATGTTTGTTTTTATGTAACAAGCTATGCCTCCAACCCCTCTACGGGAGGACTTCTTGTTCCATGTTGACCACTAAACAAATCCTTCTATATTAGGGACTTTACATTCTTCATACTCCTAAGTTTCAACCAAGAAAATAATATCGATGTCACTCGAGATCCAACTTATTATAGGCCCTTTACTCCATGGAAAACCACAGTAATTCCAAGAGAGGATCTAGAGTGTCCCAAATTGTTGTGTATTGTTATCTTTTTGGTATGTATCCCTAATAATAGCCTTTCAATTTTGAATGATTGCCCATTTCCCTTCCTTCATGGCTTCTTCACATTTTGAAATTTCTTCCTTAATTCAGCTTGGTCCTCTTGAATGAAGTCTTCATTGATAAATATTCCCGACCCTTTTAAGCTTGGAGTTTTGTTGAGTATGCCATATTCATGGTCATTAGAGCTTATCTTAACCCGTATCAACCTATCTTTCTTTTCTCTATGAGGCAAGTTGTCTCAATTGGTGATTTATTTTTTAGTTCTTCCTTGAGTATTGTGAGGGTGTCCTCATCTTTCTGCTCTTTTACACTAAGAATTACGAGGTTCAAGGCTCTTTTGTTATGTTCATGGTCCAATTATATGATCTTGTTCATTTATTCTTTGATGGGTTTGATATCCAATTGAGGTTCCAAACGATTTACAACCAAATTTCTAATTAGCTTTTCTTCTAGCTCTGTAATCTTATCCCTAAGATTATGATTTTCTTCGACCTCTACCTCATGGGTTGACTGTTTCTTTTCTTGGCTTTGTTTTTGTATTTCTTGTAATCTAGTCTCCATTTTCTTCAGCTCACTCTCCAACCCTAAAATTATATTTTCTATCTTTGTCTCAATGTTGTCTTCAAATGATTTAAATTTATTATCAAACATTGTTTCCAACTTTGTTTTATGTTTGATTTCTCTCTCTTCTCTACAATTTTCTAATGATTCGATATATTCATACAAAATATCTAGGGTTGCTTTGTTAGGTATCCCCTTGAGAGTTTTTGGTATCTGGGGTGAATTACTCATATTGTATTAAAAAGCAAAGGAAATAAATAAGAACTATAGAATAAACTTGTGTACCCAATGTTATAACCCTATGTTTCATAGGATCACCTAGTGATTATAATCTCTTCTTCTAGTTGCATTATGTTGTAAATAATATTTTTATTCTGCAAATGATTTACAAAAGAAAAATAAAAAGAAAAAGAAAGAAATAAAAGAAAAGAAAAAGAAAGAAAGAAAAATACAAAAATACAAATAATCAAAAGAGTGTATAAAAATAGAAAAGGAAAATGATAAAACCCCATGAAATAATTTGGCTTGATTCATACTATCTAACCATGATCAAGCTCTTTCAATTTATGCAGTAGGATAGTGAATAAATTTGGCTAAACAGTTTAATCTTAGCCAAATTAGATAGGTTAGTGAATAAGTTTGATCAAATAGTTTAAGCTTGGTCAAACATCTTAAGTTAGAGTAATTTTTGACCCAATAGTTTAATCTGGGTTAATGTGCTAGGTAATTAGATTAGGATATAGGTTAGTATGTTTTATTTTCAATAAAATTGAGGAAAGGTTGATTCAATGCCTTTTATTTGAGTTAAAATGATGTAATTTTGACCCCTTGGTGACAAAATGAAGAAAGGGTAAATTGCAAAAACCCATAAAATGCTTTTATCCTAAGTTCGGCGGTGATATGACAGTTTTTGCGCTTTGTGTTAAAGGGCGCACTAATCTCAGCGGTCAATAATCAGGTGCTCAGATCTACGGTCGACAGGGAATATCGGACCCCCCCGACCTTTCTGCCTTTAACGGTGGGGGGGGGGGGGGGGGGNTTACCACTTACCCCCTACCCCCCCCTCCGAGTAAACCGCCAAACCACTCATCCATACCACCTCCGCGCTCCTCCGTCACACTCCACTCACCTATCGCCCGTCACATCTCATCCACCTGTTGGCCATCCATTACCCTCTACTTCACCTCCATCCACTCGTTAGCCATTCAGTTCCCTCCACATCACATCCGATATGTTTGTTGGCAAATCAATACAGTCGACCATTACCGTTACCCGACTGACTCACCATCTGCTCTATAACAGACACCCCTTTCAACCATTTAACGTCGTTCTTTCGCCATTCTGCATTGTTCATTGATCCAGACTCAGTCGACGCCATCATTTCTCGTTTATCCATACAACCGTCGTCGAGCTTACAGTCAACAAACCGCCATTAAAACCTTGTAAACATAGTTAACGCCATTTTTTGTTTGCAGGTACCGGTTTGATCATGGCGCCCAAGTCCAAAGTTACCAAAACTGAAGAAAATCCTTTCCTCCCTCCTCCCGTCAACCTGGATCGTATACCCCTGGCTGATAAAGACTGTCTGATTGCCGAGACGAAGTGTGAATTCGACTTCTTCGAATTACACTTCTGGCTCAAGGATGTTTTTTTGGATCAAAGCGACAAGATTGGACTCTAGGAGTCCAATCTTCCACTGTATCTTTTTCCCTAGACATACCATTTTCCCGAATTTGCCCTGAAATGCCAATCACACTACCTTCCCAACCAAAGGGCCATTGTTTCTTCGTCTGGAGAAACTCTTTTCACCATCACCCCTAAAACGATAAATCAAATATTGCAGATACCTAAAAATGACTCTGCCTCCCCCTTCTCCATCGAAATTTTGACCGAGCTATACCACAAATTGTCTTTCCCGCAGAGAGATCAAATTTTTTAACTTTTCCTACCCGAAAATGCCCAATTACCCAAAAAGAATCCCCCATATCATTCTTCCATCTTCTCTGTTAAAGGAAACCAGATCATCTCAGCCCTATGTTGCCTCCTAAGATACTATTATGATGAATGGGTAGATGAACCGATTCTGGGCTTTCTATCCAATTTCTCTATTGAGGAAAAGGCTACTACACTGTTTGACTATAGTCAGTTTCTAGCTAACAACATCTATGAACAGTTGTTCAAGTTTTCTATAGAAGGTATGTTCAGGTATTTTTCAATATTGGTGTACCTGTTCATCTTTTTCCAGGCAGACAAGTTTTCCTTCTCCCAGCAGAAGTTGGACCAAGATGGTAAATTATGATGATTTTAGGGGCTAAATTTCACTCATGGGCTAATTTTCCATGGTTTTCCCCAAAAAATATTTGATATTCTAAAAATGATTCGCCAAAATTCTATAGGATAAAATTATTTTAACTTAAAAATCGCCAAATTTTTATACAAACTATATAAAATCCTTAGAAATTTGAATATTTTTACAAAAATGTCGCCAAACATTTATAGTTGGCATATGAAGGGTTAGTAATATTCGTTAAGGTTTCTACATTTTAAAATAAATTTCCATCCTTAAAATCACCCCTGGACTAATCCTCAACCTGTGACCTCTTGGACTTCCATAGTGATGAAGAACTCATCTGAGTTCAATTTCAAACAATTCATTGACGAATTTTACTATCTAGTGGTATGCATGCTCAGTGGAAGAGCAAAACCAAGGATAAACGAGGAAATTAAGAGAATTCTACATTTGTCAGACCTAGCTAAAACAGGGGACTGGTACCTTTACCAGGATCATACAGAAATCAGGATCTACGGATGTGAATTACCCCCTTACAAGCTGCCAAAGTATTTACTTGTTAGGATATTTGCTCCGGAATATATCCGATAGATGATAAATTCAAATGATATTCACTTTGTATCTTTCAAGAAGAAACAATAGCTCGGGATCAAAGGTCAGATAGGTTCTTTCATCTGCAACAACATAGCTGCAGTGGAAGAAGCCAACAAGTTGTTAAAGGAAATGAAGTTCAGTCAAAGTTTTCCATGGCACTATGACCCATGTGGCATCATTGCATAAACCAGGTTAAAGAACAAGATTTCTCCCTATGCTCATGTGCCTAAACCTGAAATTGAGAAATTAATGAACTAGACAGAGTGGGAGGAAAACACTCCAACAGGCACTGAACAACAGTCTTCACCAGCCAACATTTCACATACTAGTACTCCACAGGTACAAGCAGAGAAGAGGGCTAGAAAGGAAGTCTCCCCTTCAGTCACAGAAGTCTCAACAGAAGACTTCCAAGTCTACAGGAAGAGGACCAAAACCAGCCATACTCCTGACAGGTCTAGAGGAGAAGAAACTTAGTCCACCATAGTAATGGAGGGGCCACACTCATCACTCTTCTCATGCAGCCAACAAACCATGTCCACTTCCTCATCCAAGAAGCAAATTGATACCACATTGACTACTAAGTCCTCACAAGAGCCTATAGGACTTAATATTTTTGAGAAATATAACTTGATCAAGAAGAAGAATGAGATGCCAACCAACAACACCTATACACAGTTTTGGAAACATACATCTACAACACAGTACAGGTTGTTATCTGCCTTTGATACAGAGAAAGGAAGGATGCATATGGTGTTCCTACAGGCACAAGTGCCTCATCCCAAGGCAGTCTCTGATTACAAGAGGGAAACATTTGAATTCGATGTCAAAGAGGTGCATCCATATGATCAAATGGATATGCACAGAAAAACTGGGGAGATGATTTTCTCCACCCTGGCCAATACCTCCACGACTGCTGCGAAGTTGCAGGTTTCTTTAAACAATGTCCAGTCTCAGCTTAAGCTGGAAAATATATCTTCCTTGACCAAGGATAACAAGATCAAGTCCCTAGAAGAAATGATATTGAAAATTGGATATGATCCATCCAATGTCAAAGTAGCAGAAGAACTCCTCAAGAAGAAAAATGTTGACATAGCATCCCTGAGGAAACAATTAAAAATCCCAGCCATTGAAGATCCACAGGCAAAAGAAATGGCAGAGATTGAAGGCTACAAGGAGGAAATGCTAAAATTGATCATGGAGCAGAATGCACAGATCAAGGAGATGGAGGCTGAGCTAGATAAGTTTGTCAAAGAGAAAGAACATAATGTTCCAATGATTGTCATCCCCCTGCAAGAAGTTCCTCTCACAGGAGTTAGTACAACAACAACAACCACTACAACAAAATGTCCATCAGCTATCCCAGTAACAACCCTAGATGCTTATGAGAAATTGGAAAAGTCCATGGAGGACATGACCCTACAAGGAGAGGAGATTAAAATACTGCAATAAGAGATTAATAACCTCCAGAAACTGAAATCCATGTTTCAGTCAAGTTACAACAAAGAGATGCACAAGTCACAGAGGCTTACTCAGGAAATACAAAAGTTGCAGAAGGAGACAGTGATGGCCAAGACACTATCAGAGGCCAAAGAAAACATATGGATGGACATCTGCCAGTCAATGACAGAGATATGGCCCCTTATACAAATTGTATTTGAACAACATGAACTTGTGCAGAGAGCCAAACAAGCCATTGATAAGATAAGGGGAGAATTGGGAGAAAATCCTATCGAGGCCACATAAATCATCAGGTTCTTGAATTCCAAGACCAAAGAAAAGTTGGAAGCATTAGAAATCGAGGATAGGACAGAAACAATCCTTGAGGTCAAGAAGGTTTTGACCAAGAAGGGGTCGATGCTGCAACTTGAGGAGAAAGCTTAGACAATGGATACTGGAGTGCAGAGGTTTTTCAGCAAGGTTGACTCACTGCACAAGAAAGGTCTTCAAGCTTTACTAGTGATTAATGACAAACTGATTACCCTATCAGACTACAAGCATATGATCCTCACAGTGGCAAAAGATGGTTCTAAGTTCACAGGCATACAAGGGAGCATAACTGGCAAGGATTTCTTAGAAACTCTACAATTGGACATGAGCATCCAACATGAGATAAAATACATCTTCATCACAAGGACAACCTTTGCCAAGTACACAGAGATGGATAAAACTTATAGAAGATTACTCAAGGTATCCATCCCCAATCAAAAGAGATGGGTAGACCTATGTGCCTTGATCGAGTAGAGATGATGTGGACATCCAAGTCAACATGAGGAAGACAATCAAAGTCGAGTGGATGAATTACCAACTACTTTCCCAAAAATAAACATTCAGGATTTGGACAGATCACCAATAGTCCTATTATTTTGTAATTTGTATCTGGTTAGTTAGATTTTTATTCCACCATATCCTAGTCATTAATGTCATGATCGAATGTAATTGTTGTATAAATACTTCTTAGTTTGAAGTATTGAGGGTTGATTTTTGTGCCCAGGAAGATATCATTGTAATATTTTTGAGGAGATCGACCAGTAATAAAAAAGACAGATTCACAAAATTCTTGCGTTTGGATGTTGGTGATGTTCATCTTGCTTTGTTAATGTTCGTCTTGCTCTGTAATCATTTTATTTTTTGTCTCTAATCGTTTAAAGGAAGTTAATGAACGAAATTTGTCTCAGACACTCTATTTCTGGTCTTTAGCGATCTGCATGTTATTCTTCTGATATTAATCAAAGAAATTCTTAACTGCTTCTTTGTTTGATTGAATATCTCACATGTTCTATCTTTCCACCACATTTAATTCTAAACGATCCAACATTCTCACTATCTCGCCATGTGAAGAAATCTTATAAAAGTTGTAACTGATCTTAATCTTTAACACAGACCCCATAGCCCAATATATGTTTAAAGAAATACTTCAACCAATCTTTATAAACAAAACAAACAAACCCAGATTATTTTAACTAGCCTAATATCTGAAACTCAAACAGATCTAAATCTTACAGAGAGATCCCTCTCTGAAACTGGCAGGGCTAGATCCCAGTTTCGAAGTGGTTTTGGTAAGTTACCTTTGTTAATTTCTTTTGCCCTTAACAACCTTTGGGAATTATAGAGTGTTAACACCTGGTTCACCTCGTAGACAGAACCATCATAAGTAGTGTTCAATATTCTTCTCATAGGCTGAGAAGTGATATTTAGAGTCTTGATTTACGAATAAACCATCGCTTTGTTCCGTTCAAATTTCGTACCAATTCACGTTCAAATTCGCCCGAGAGTATAAACCCGTTTCCTTCACTGCAGAGTATAAATCTCCATTCAAATTCAATGTATCCGCTAAGTTTACAACAAAGTAAAAACCCTTTCAAATTCACTATGAGTATAAAGTTCTTCGTTAAAATTCACCACTTAATAAAAACCCTTTACAATCACCACAAAGTATAAGTGATAATAATTCATATTTACGGTAGGGTAGAAACCTTTCACTATTAAAATTCACCTCATAATAAAAACCCTTCACATTATTAGCAAAAAAAAATAAGTGATAATATTTGAGATTTACCATAGAGTAGAAATCCTTTTCCTTTCAAATTCACCACAAAGTAAAAACAATTTTCCATAACAATAATTTTAACTTTACTTCATAAAAATGATAAATAATAAATTTAATTTTAAATTGACTTCCTTTATGAGAAGTGGACTTTCAACAACATAGGCCTTATCCCAATAATATGTATAATCCACTCTTTCTATTTTCTATTCAATTTTTTATTTATTTTTTAATTAGGGTTAAATCAATACTCCAAGGATTTAGCCATATCCCAATAATATGGCCAAATCAATACAGTCTGAGTGGGTTTAATGGTTAAGAACATGTGTTTCCTCTTAAGAGGTTACAAGTTTATATCCAGAGGGGTAGGGTATGTATACCTCCGTAGACTTTACCAGTCAAATCGTTGGGCGGAGGGGGGTCCCTTGTCCCATAAACAAGGGGGTCTCATACACCAATTTGGTGTCTGGCCTGGTCGTAACCTTCAAAATAGATTATTATTATTATTATTTATGTATAATCCACTCTCCTCTCTTATCTTCTATTCTGTTTTACTTTTTTTTTAATGAAAGTTAAATCAATGCTCAAAGGATTTGGTGCGCGTGCAAATACATCTTTCATCCCAAACAGAAATCTAAAATCTTTAAACATGATAATAGTTGGATTGCTTTGATTTTTTATTTATTTTTTTATGTTTAGAAAAGTTATGAAATCCATTTCCACCTAATTTTGTAGAGTTATTACATAAAAATATTAATTATTAGAAAATTAGAAAAAATAGGGTAATCTTATTGCAATTAGTAATTAATATTATCTTCCATTTGAAAAATGAGGTAACAAAAACAATCCTATTACCACTAATGGTTAATACTATCTTTTATTTGGAAAACCATAGAAGAGGGGCAATTATTTTGTTATTAATAGTTAATTTGGCCCTCCATCCGAAAAAAAAAAACTAGGGAAGAGGGTGAATCCTATTTTACTAGTGGTTCATACCTCCCTCCATTCGAAAAAAATTGATTGACCTCCATTTGAAAAACTGGGGAAAAAAGAGCAATCCTTTTACATAAAATTTAATTGCCCTTTATTTGAAATACTAAAGAAGAGAGAGTAATTATATTGTGGTTGGTGGTTAATACCACCCTCCATCCAAAAAAATTAAGAGCTCTCCATCCAAAAAACAGAAAAGAGGGATTCGATACTATTGTGTAAAAATTAACCACCCTTCATCCTTTTACCACTCATAATCAATACCACCATTTAGAAGAAATTAACTAACCTCCATTCAAAAACACTGTGGAAGAAGAAACAATCTTATTATGATAATGGTCAATACACACCTTCATCTAGAAAATTGAAAAAGAAGAGACATTTTGTAAAACATTAATACTTTGAACACTTAAGTGTGAAGGGTTGGAGAAAATCATTTGCCCCTAAGAACATGAGCATTGAGAGACACTTTACACTGTCTATCAACGATACACATCTCTTAGTCAATTCACCTTTGTGGTAGATAAATAGGAGTATGCCAGTGAGTGCCATGATCCATGGCGATTTCATCCATGCTTCATCTTACACGTTGTTATTGGATAAATCGGTAGGTGCGGACACTAACTGATCTCCCTAGATCCACCTAGATCTAGAACAAAACACACCAGAACATGACGCTTTCCTTAAGTTTTAGATATTGAATTTACTAACTAAAGAGGGATAGGTGACATACTGTTTAAACGCCACTTCCTCTCGCCATCGTCATCCTAGCTTCGTTCCAACGCTCATACAATGATGAACCTGCAAAAGAACACAACCAACCAAAGTGATAGTAATAGCATAAACTCAATATAAACCTATGTATGCGATCAAGGAATCATACAATAAAACACAACAAGCTTTATAGGAAAGAATCATATTATTGTATCATATTAAATGTGAAAGAGAGATTACAACCATGGCCTTGATGTCGTAAGTTCCCTTCCAACTGTCCTTCGTTCCCCACACACTTCCACTCCAAGAATTTTGAGAGCATAGATCTGATAATATTCACAATCTATCTTAACAAAATGACACATCTAGCCAAGCCAACAATCTCCAAAGCTCAATCCAATCCAAGCTCCAAAATCAAAAGCTAATCTCATTCGAGCCAACTTTCTCCATGAGAGCTCCTCTCCTTTTATAAGCTGAAGAGAATAAGGTGAGGAGGTTAGGATGATCCCACCAAATCATGAAAGTGAGTAAGATCCAAACCATTCGAATGCCACCTCACCATGGAAGTTTCTCCTTCTAGAGGCATCGAGAAGATGCTTGTTTTTCCCACGTATGAGCATTCTCGCACCCTGCTTATAGAGCAACCTATGAACCTCTCGCAACCCAGCTATGGTACAGCCTGCGAGAATCAGGCATTCTCGCACCCTAGCCATAGTGCAACATGCGAAAATCGTCTTTAATAAGGTTTTCATAAAGGAAAATGCAACTTCTTTTCTCAGGAAAAGTTCTTCTCCCTTCTTTCTTCAAGAACTCAGGACACTGACCCCTCTGAAGTCTATAGACAGGTTTACATCATTAATGGTCATAGGGATGACGAAAATAATGTGTAATAGAGAGCCCCCCAAAGTATGAAGGTAGAATAGAGTGATAGATGAAATACTTTGTCGAGTGTGTGTAGGGAACACGGAACAGTCGGTCGGAAACTTGCCAACAAACAAGGAAATACAGTACGATAATATATCATCACTGAGGTAGGCATTCCCATACTCAGAATAAAAATGACTCAAAGCATAAATGTCGACATGCGAAGATCCATGTCAAGTAAGACAGGTCATGGCCACCAAACATACATTGTGGATCCATGCTGATATGACTCAAATCTGAACATAGCCACAAAAAATACACTGTGGATCTATGTGTTAAAGACTCAAATTTGAACATAGCCACGAGACATACAATGTGGATCTATGCAACAGTACAAACTGAATATATTCCAACACAACCTGAATCTATCAGAAAAGATCTAGGGTCTTCATCTCCACCACTCTATAGTACAAATCTAACCATGTGAATACATGTGTAGAAGTCGAACATGGTAGAAACCACTTGATTACCGGTCATTAGTGTATACCATTAACAAGCGCGAGGGAAATCACCATTAATGTCAATGACTCCCAAGGTACACTAGCACAATCCAACGAATGTGAATTAATGAGATGAAGTCGAACACTCAGCGGAATCTCCCGATCAGGGGTCAATAATGACAATCCATTGTCGAAAGCGAGGAAACCTGCCATTGAGGCATGCAAGTTCCAAGGTACCAATTAGTTTCTAAGTCTAATTCCTGGATAATGAGTTGAAGTCGACAGGAAAAGACTCGTCACAGGAGGGCCTTAATGTATCCCACATCAATGACACGAAAGAAGTAACAAGATTTGATGTAGGTCAAAGTAACAAGTGATTCAAGACTGACTCAGGGATGGCCGACGCAATAGAAGGCTTAAAGATTGTAGAAATGGCCGACGCAATAGAAGACTTTCCAGGTTGAATTTCTCTTTGAACATATTGACAACATGACAATTGTATTGGAAATACTGACTCAACAACAACGATTACAGACCAATTTGTAATCTTATAGGAGTATGATCAGGAGACAAGTGGATTCTCCAACCTAGACACAAGACGAGTGAAAGGGTGTCATGTTCAAAAGCGACTCTTCCATGGAATACAGGTTTAGACATATTTCTTTCCCAATATTTTCCCCCACCATCTCTGGCAAGTACCTCTTTATTTTTACACAAGATTGAGGAGGATAACATATGCTTGGTAATGTAAGCTCATCCTTCGGATGAGTCCCTCAGAGTATGTTTAACGAACCTTAGGAATGAGTGGTTCGGTCCCACATGGGCCTTTCAATGTTTGTTTTATGAGTCCAAAGAAAGAAAACTCAGGGTTTTTTCATGTTTATAGAGTCTAAAAAACACTTAAAGAGAACTTTCTCAGTTCCTTTTTTTTAAAGTAGTCTGATGAGACTGAAAAAGAGATAAACTATCGCTCAACAGACATTTTCTTCAAATACTTTAACGAGCGTGAAAAGAACAAGATCACTCAGCAATCTTTTCATGTTTAGAGAGTCTGAAAAGAGCTTAAAGGGAACTCCAGTGGGTTCCTTTTTCGTATAACCTTTACGAGTCCGAAAAAATGATAAAATTATATTCGGTTACATTCTCATTGATTTACGAGCACGAGAAAGAACAAATACTAAGCTTGGTAACTTATTCTCATGTATTTACGAGCATGAGAAAGAACAAAGACTAAGCTCGGGATTGTTTTCATTTTTACGCAAGATTTAAAACAAAACAAAACTATGCTTGGGATAGATTTTAATTTTTACACAAGCTTAAAAACTAAACAAAACTATGCTTGGACCTRGTTTCATTTTTACACAAGCTTGAACCAGAGGAAACTATGCTTGAGGTAGCTGGTTTCATTTTTACACAAGCTTGAACCATAGAAAACTATGCTTGCGACTTCCCAACGCATGGTTGGTACTTAGCCCCCAGTTTAAGAAGCTAGTGGCTCTAACTTCAACATGAAGTCTAGAGGCTGTAAGCAATGTCCCCCAAGCTTCGTTTCATCCAACTGCAAAGATGAATGAAATGAAGCTTCAAATACTAGATGTAGGACTTGACCCAAACGAAGAGGGGGAAGTTGTTTTATTTTTTAACGAGCTTGACACATGAGAAGAACTATGCTCGTGACTCTAGGTATAATCCTAAGACCACTGTTTCATTTTTAATGAGCTTGACACAAAAACAAGAAATATGCTCGTAACCTCTGTTTCATTTTTTTTAATGAGGTCGCCACAGATACGCAAAACTATCCTCATAACATGTTTCATTTTTTAATGAGTTTGAAATCAGAAAACAATGCTCAAGGCTAGTTTCATTTTTAAATGAGCTTGAAATCAGAAAATCGTTCTCAAAGACCTCTGTTTCATTTTTTAACGAGGTTGTCTCAGAGACGCAAAAACTATCCTCGAAACGGGTTTCTCTTCTTGATCATGGATTCCAAGAGGACAATACTCCGGAATGACACCATGTCAAGGGACAAAACTCGATCATGGCTTCTAAGAGGTCTTCACTGGAAGGAAGAAACACACTCTGGAAGGACACCATGTCGAGGGTCGTGACAGGAGTAAAGAGATCAGTCTTTAACAACCCTATCAAGGAGATCACCATGCCAACTACTGGATCTAATTCATCAAAAGTTGAAGTCACGGGACTGGATCTAAGTCATCAAAAGTTGAAGTCATGGGAGACAACGCCACATAATTGATATGTGGCAGGGGCGATACTGTCTTCATATAAGAACCATTTAGGGAGGTAATCCAGTCAGGACCGATGAACGAAAGTTGATCAATAGTCACCATTCTTCCATCGTGTGGGAAAGATATCATGCGAAAAAGAGTGGACACAATAGCTTTCATGGCATAGACATAATTCTTCCCAAGGAGTAAAGCAAAATCCAAGGGGTCTTGGACGACCATGACATCGATAAAGACAGTTTTCCCTCCCAAAGTTACAGGAAACTAAGGAAGGGTCCCTAAAGGTTGATTGGTTCTTCTGTTAAAAGCTAACAAATTCTGCGTAATTAGGGCAAGCCGAGGACAACCCAAAGTTTGCCAAGCAAAAGAGGACAAAATGCTAACGAACGCACCTTCATCTATCAACGTCTGAGGAATGTCCCGACCACAAACTTGCACTGTAATCTGGAAAGGAATGTGAGAGGGAAGACGAGGTCTAGTTAGCACACCCCAATTAAAAAGGATGGCCTCATTACTTGGAGGGGGTTTCACAGGAGAAAGAGGAATACCCCCCGACACGACAAAGTCTGTATCAACGAGAAAAACGTGGGCAGTATCGTGTTTACTCTCGAGTGAGAGAGTAGGATCAACCAATGGAGAGATTAGATCGACCACTTGGGTTTCATTCTCCAAGGGGAGAATGGGGTCGACAGGTGGAAACGAATGGACCGCTTGGGTTTCACTCTCTAATGGGAGAGTGGGATCGACCGAGGATGGGATCGAATTGACCGCTTTAGTTTCACTCTCTGAGGGGAGAGCGAGATTGACCGAGGATGGTATCGGATCAACCACTTTGTCAACTGGTTCAACTAAGGACGTGACCATATTGACGACATGATCAACCGGATTGACCGGCGAAGGGACCAGAGTGATCATTCCATCAACTATAGGGGGGTCAAGAGTAAGCTTGCGATAAGCAACTGGAAGTTGAGGATGTGAAACAGTCATGTCTTCCAAGAATTTCGAGGCTTATTCCATATGAGGGAAAAGGTGAGTTAGATGACTCCCTTTGCATAACATACACAGGAACTTGACTCTACTTTTCTTCTTCCCAACGATATCGTGACTAGTTGAAGGGAGGCCATCAACATGTTTTTCAGAGGCTGACGACATGGGTTGGTCAAGGTGTGTAGACCATACTTCTATAACCTTGGATAGACCAGGGAAATCCTTAAGAATATGGCTACCCTTACAAAGCCTGCAAGGGAACTTGGGCTTACGAGTTGTTTGGGTGATCTTGACATCATCAACACTCCCAACATGATTAACAGTAACTGGTTGTTTTCCAACATGTTTAGCAGTGGTTGGAGGTTTTGATCCTTGCTTATTTTTCTTCTTCTTATTCTTCCTTCTCTTATTCTTCTTATTCACCGGATTACTGCTTCAAAGATTTCACTCGGCGAAGAAGATGAAATGGAAGAAGACCTTGCAAGTGAAGAAGGTGAAGAAGATCTTGCTGGTGAAGATGGTGAAGGATCAACATGAGGTTGATGTTCTTGGGGGGAAGTGCTTACGACCAAAGCACTTACTGCATTTGGGATTACCTGAGTGGAAAACAACCACACCGACAATCCAATAGTGAGACCTGGAAGGCTCAAAGTAGTGATGTGAGGAGGACCAATGTTTCCATAAGAAGGAAAAACAAAAGGTTCCCCTGGAGTAGGGGTTCCTTCATTGGTCATTCCGGGAGCTGACACCATTAAATAAATATCCAATCTAGAGTCCTCTAGGGAAAACAAACAACACACGCTAAAAATCTAGTAAGCAATCAAGCAAACAAAACCTTCTCACAATGAATGCACTAGTTGGTGATGAAATCCAACGTCGCGGGAACAATGTAAGAAGGGGCTGAGATAGAGCGGGTGGAAAAGTTACATTAACGACCTGCTTAATGGACTTACACCCTGGTGCAATCTCCCACACATAAACGTGGGTATACCCTCCAAGGAGTCCGAGTGAGTTTGGCCAACGTCGATTCCAAGTACCGTGAAGACTTGCCCCTCCACAGTCACCTTGTGTAAAGACCCTAAAGAGATAGACCACTAAGGTTACCAATCACTACAGTGATGCCTGGGGAAACAGTCGATAGTCCGATCCACGCACAAAGGTAGGGTATCTAGCCTGAAATCAACTCGAAAGGCTTCCACTCATCATTGTGGGTATACCTTCAAGCGACCCCCATAATACATGCAATCTCTAAACCAAGACCAACAAAGTAGGGTGAGTAACTCTGCCAGTCTTAATGCGACCTCGTGATTGACCCTTGTGTGAGAAGGGCTTCCCAGGACAAAATGTGATAAGTGGATTTGTTGCTCCCTATCTCAAGATTCTATGTGTGTTTGCAGCTTTGGAAAGTTATCTTTCACACCTATTCCAAATCCCTACAACTAATCTAATGTAGGTTTGCTACCAGAAAGTATAAAAAATGTCTAATCAATTTTTATAAGCACTTTATTTTTAAGGTTGTTGTTATTCAAAAGGAAGATGGCTTGGACAATATGGTGTTGTGACTGACTCGAAAGTTATGCAAAGAGATGAAGATGCAATCTTTTCATTTCGATGAGAGCTATGCTACGAGAAGGAGAAAACATTTATCATTCCTGGATGCACAATGTCCCAATATTTTAAAAAACTCATCAATATCAATATTCTCAAGAAATGAGCAAAAAAAACTCTACACCAATGCAGGATTTTTCATAATTTAAGATCAAAAAATGCCAAGAATCATGCAATTCTACTACTTCAAATGCAAGGATGCCCCCAATCTAATATAAAGCAAGAAATTAAATCTTTCCGTTTCAAAAATTTCACTAAAAGCAACAATGAACTTTCTTAAAACCAAGAAACCCAAACTAAAAGTTTTTCTTTTAAAGCGAACTATTCAGAAGAAATCTGATCTTTCCCTAAACAATTTTAAAGAAAACGCAGGCTTTGGAATTGAAAGACACTCAAAGCAAGAGACTAATCCTTCAACACCAAACAAAGCAAAGATGGCTAAAAGTAACTCAAAGAATGTCAAGTAGACTATAAACAGATCAATATAGGCTCCAAAAGTTCAATCCAGCTGATCAAAGCAAAACTGGGCATCAAAAGATAGAAAAGCCTAATTCCAAACAAAAATTTAAAACGGGTTCGCAGCCTAGCTATAGGGTGCAGTGCGAAAATCAATGGAGTTTGCAGGTTGGACATAGGTAGGCTGCAAACATGTCGCACTGGATTACACAGTAGGGTGCGAAACTGAGAGGTTTTCGCAGTCTGTAGACCAGTACAGTGCGAGACTTCTTGAAATCAAAGAGAATTTGGAAAAGGACAAAAGAGTCTAAGTGGACTTTCAGATCCAGAGAGTCTAGATGGATCTCTCACAGACTCAGAAACCAGAAAACAAGCAATCAAAGCAAGGGAAACTAGACTAACTAGGAAACAATTCGTTCCCCACTATGGTCACTAATTTTGTTATTGGATAAATCAGTAGGTGCAGACACTAATCTAGAACAAAACACACCAAAACATGACGTTTTTCTTAAGTTTTAGATATTGAATTTACTAACTAAAAGGGGATAGGTGACATACCGTTTAAACACCACTTCCTCTCGCCATCACCATCCTAGCTCCGTTCCAACGCTCATACAATGATGAACCTGCAAAAGAACGCAACCAACCAAAGTGATATTAATAGCATAAACTCAATATAAACCTATGTATGTGATCAANGAATCATACAATAAAACACAACAAGCTTTATAGGAAAGAATCATATTACTGTATCATATTAAATGTGAAAGAGAGATTACAACCATGGCCTTGATGTCGTAAGTTCCCTTCCAACTGTCCTTCGTTCCCCACACACTTCCACTCCAAGAATTCTGAGAGCATAGATCTGATAATATTCACAATCTATCTTGACAAAATGACACATCTAGCGAAGCCAACAATCTTCAAAGCTCAATCCAATCCAAGCTCCAAAATCAAAATCTAATCTCATCCAAGCCAAATTTCTCCATGAGAGCTCCTCTCCTTTTATAAGCTGAAGAGGATAAGGTGAGGAGGTTAGGATGATCCCACCAAATCACGAAAGCGAGTAAGATCCAAACTATTCGAATGCCACCTCACCATGGAAGTTTCTCCTTCTAGAGGCATCGAGAAGATGCTCGTTTTTCCCATGTATGAGCATTCTCGCACCCTGCTTATAGAGCAACCTGCAAACCTCTCGCAACCCAGCTATGGTGCAACCTGTGAGAATTAGGCATTCTCGCACCCTAGCCATAGTGCAACATGCGAAAATCATCTTTAATAGGGTTTTCATAAAGGAAAATGCAACTTCTTTTCTCAAGAAAAGTTCTTCTCCCTTCTTTCTTCAGGAACTCAGGCCACTGACCCCTCTGAAGACTACAAACAGGTTTGCATCATTAACGGTCATAGGGATGACGAAAATAATGTGTAACATGCCTGAAGGAAAAAATTAGGAGATTACTATAATGGCTACAATGTGACAAATAAAAATCTTTAATCTATTACAAACAAGTGCCATGAGAATGGTGATGTTCTTGCCATTAATAACTTCTAAAATGTCATGGGTGGTAATGGCTATATATTCATAGTGTTGAAAGATATATTTTAGAGTCGAGGCTTGTGCAAAGACAAATATTGGCTAGAGCATAGCCCATGAAAACAATTGAAATATATAGTACTTTGCATTGCTTCAATTTTAATATTCTAAACAATGTCATTTACAAGGTTCTTAGCAAAAGTCTATCAATTTAATATTCCAAGCAAAATTTCTAAAAAGGTAAATATACTACAAATTACCAAAATCTGCATCTACATTTATAAGTAGTTTATGTGATGCGTAAGGTTTACCATGCAATACAACCTTGTTCACTCAAACACATTCATCCACAAAAAAACAACTTATACATGCAACATTAATTTGTTGTGGATTCCATAAATTATCAAATCCCATGCTACGCACTTGATCATTTCAACCATTCAGTGTAAGATGCTTTTTTTTATGTGTACTATTGAATAATTTGGATGTCAATTGGGTCTAGCCCGGGTGGTTGGGAGGATTGGTTGTTAACCTCCCCACCCAAATTCGATTCCTATAAGTGACATGTTGATGACTCTTGACAAAGTATGGTTGTTTTGGCTTAATGCCCTAATGAAATGTTTGGCCGCCCCCATGTTCCCTCCTGATTGTGGGAGGAGGGGGGGCATCTCTTCCGTGGATGTAGTGTGCACTGATGGTGTCGTGAACCACATTGAAAACAAATGGATAATTTGGATCAAATATGAAAATCAATATTTAATAAAGTTATCTCGTATGTTCAAAACTTATTAATACCTCATGAATCACATAATGGTTTTATCTTTGTTTGGATAAAATATGAAAATCAACATTTAATAAAGTTATCTTGTATGTTCAAGGGAGGCAAACACAGAGGGGGGTCATTTGCAAACCCATAGGTTAACCTGTTATTAGTTACTCTTGGAGCTTGGGATATATATCCAACAATGAAGCGGAGGCCCTGGCTCTCTTTGCAGTTGTTCGTCTAGCTCATTCAGAGGGAATTCAAAGCCTAATCATTTGTGGAGATTGTATGTCGATTATCCAAGCATTGGTTAAAGGATCAATAGTTGGAGCGAACTTTTTCTTTGGATTCATGTTCCACTTGCTCGAGACTCTCAAAAAATTTAACAAACACTCATTATTCCATATTAAACGAGGTTTGAATGTTGAAGCGGACAAATTAGCAAAGTCTAGTTCTAGGTTAGCAAAAGGAACCTTAATGGTAAATGGAAATGCAAGGTTTGCTCCAAATCCCTAAGTTATTTATGGTGCCATTAATAATTGAGGACAATTGATGAAGTCCTCTATTCAATGATCTTCCCTCCACACACTTGATCATTCATTAGAATTACTCTGATTTTGCTCCATGCACATGCGGTTTGAGTTTTTTAAGAGTGGAAATTGCCATGAGAAACCAGTTAGCAAAACAACAAGGTATCGACACCAAGTTCATGGGTACTTAGGCAACTGGTGTCAATTGTTAGTACATTGAAGATTTCTTAGACCACGGGTACTACAACTCTTTTGCAAATTTTAATACCAACCTTTTTATTGCATTTCCAAATATCCAAAGGTAAGGGTTAGTGGTCTAATTTGCCAAGCCTCGTGTCATTTTACTTTTTGGTAGTGGAGTGGAAATTTTGGCTTTAGACTCTAAGGATTGGGTTTACATCCTAGTCGTCTCTCTTCACAAATTTTGTGACAAATCAAGGTTGGGTTCTTTTTTTGAATGCTCTTTGACCTTGTCTCTTTTCCCTCTTCTTCCCCTGGACCGGGTGTCCAATTCCAATTATCATCCTAGCTCTATTCTCATTCCCAATTTCGAGTGTCTTTCTCAGTTTCATTATGAGTTATGGATTTTAAATGGGTCCTTACAAATTTGCTTTATAGTTTTGGGAAATACTTTTTTGGAATCTCCTTTTTACCTAGCACTTAGTCCACCAGGAACTTCTGGGCAGAATTCGAAAAGCACCCTCAAGGTTCATGCTCTAGCCATCTATTCAAGGACAGTTGGAAACTCGCCCATTGACACCACACATTATAAGCCAATTTTCTAGAAAATCGTTGCTAGTTGCATCTTCCATAAAACAATGGGTCGTAAACAAAGCAAGGAGCAACTTATTCAGTGCTACACATGCAGATTTGGAACTTCATATCAATTGGACAATCTCACAACCAGGGGATTCTTGAGAAATTCTATCATGGATCCCTCATGGAATGATATTAAAATAATTCTATGGAGTCATGAAGATATCTTTGAAGGAGATCGGGTGCAACTCAGGGAACATGCAATTTATTTCAGTAGTATGGACCAATTGATAAAGAACTTGTTCCGATGTATTGAGTCATTTGAACAAGATAGCCTACGTATTTTATAACTTGAGCACACAATTGTCATACTTGTAGATTTCAACCTTGTACAATTAATTACTGCAAACAAATTCTTAATAAAACAGAAAAGATACAATGACACACACACACACATTGCACATAGATTTTTACCCCGGAAAACCAAACCGGGAAAACCAACAACATGTTTAGAGTCACACATCTAATATTCTATTCATCATATTTTTCATTGTTTACAATATAATATACATGTAGGATCCTGCAGCATCCAAACCCCTAATCCATTGACCTAGATTAGTCAACAACTCTAATTCCTTAACCGGAATTAGAAAACCATCGGCAAAAACCGCGTGCCGAAAAACTGCCAAAAATAGAACAATTTTTTTTTCTCAAGGGATCCTGCCCTTGAACCCCTGCAACCCTCAAAGCTAGGGTTGAAAAGTACCCCCCAGACCCCCTTTTCTCCCAAATCAGTGTACAATACATGAGATCAATTTTGCAAAGAATACAACACATACCCAACAATACTTTCACAAAGTGTAGACTCCTTGGAACATAAATATAATTATTTCAGAGCACGAGATGAAGAAAAACAAAGAATTGGGGATTTGGAGAGGATAGTTGCAAGTTTACTGGGCCGCATGGTTTCAATGGAGCATGAATGCATCCAGCTTCGAGCAACAACCAATCCATTGTATTCGATCTTAGGATCCATTAACCAAATTACAGAAAATCAACAAATGGGAAATTTTGGAAATGCACATGCAAGCGGAGAAGTGGAATCGATGGAGACAAAAGACAATATTCCAAATCAAGCAAAAATCTAAGAGGAGCCTGAACATGAATTTGTTTCGTAAATGTACTTCAAATGTATCTTGTTATTAGCATATTTTATAAAAGTTTTTAGTAGTAGGGTTATTTGTAAGAATATGCATCTTTTAAGATATTCTGAACTCAGAGCAATAGAACTGGACTCATACAGATATGAGCCAAATTTTGTAAGACTTTGCTTATTGTTTTGCCTCGACACAACTATTTATATAAAAATCCCTTTCAATTCTTTTTAAAGTTATCTAGTATGTTCAAAACATATTAATACCCCATGAATCACATAATGGCTTTGTTTTTCTCTTTCCGAAAAGACATCCTGGCAAGCTTGAACCCTTGTGTTGGTTAAAAAACAATGTGATGTTTGGTGGTTATTGGGAGTGCACTCACCCTTTGTATTGATATGACAAATTCTAGGTCGATTAAAACATAAAACATATAACAAATTGAAAGATTGCATGACAAACACATGTCAGAGGCTGCAAATTTGCCACAAGTTTTAAAAAGATCTTGGAGTTCATGGTTCGTATTCGACCAATTTTACAGATAGTCTGAGATTATTGGAATGACCCAAGTTGTGCAAGGCCATGGTTGTCTTTGTTGGCATACAGTTAGGCAAAGAATCCCTTAAGGTGAGGCGTTCTTGCATATTCCCTTTTACAATTCAATGCAATTCATATTATTATGTCCATTGTTGCAGAAAATCCACCAATGAATAATAATGATAGGAACATATTATTTTATTCTTTGAAGGACCAATTGTGTTCGTTGCATTTGAGTTCAACACAAATCAAAGCTCTCCTTTCAAAAAAAGATGCAAGCTTGGAATTATTGAAATATTTTGGCAACACTTTTGATTTTAGTGGTCTTAATGTCGTTTAGGTACTTGCCCATTTCTTCAAACTAAACCATCTTTGATGGGACTATCTATTACTTTTTATCACCACAACTTGCATAATTCAATAGTTTAGGTTGAAGGGGAAACTGATATGATCATATTTACATCATATTGTGAATGCTTAAATGGGTGAAAGTGGTTAAAATTTTGAAAATCATTGTGAATAAGTAAAATAGGCTACAAGAGGTTTCTACTTACTTTTACTCCACTATTATTGAACATTATGATGAGTGTTGTCTCAAGTAATTATTTGTTATGACTAGTGAGTAGTGTGGGAAGACAAGAATATTATTTCATAATTAAATGAATATCCTTGAGATAGATTAATTTATGCCTTCCTACCTAGGCAGAGATTGACCTTCCTCACTCACGACTCACTAGGAGTTGAAATACGATGGAGATTAAAACTACACTCTTAGCTCACTCAGGGTCACAGTTGATGGAAAAGTGTTGCTTGCTTTCTCCATTGATTGCTCCCCCTACTATGGTAAGTATTTTGTTGAAAACCCACTCCGAATTAGATTTTATTCTTTATAAAATCCAATCATTGGGAAGTGGCATAGAATATCTTTCGAAAGCTAAGGTAGGCGAGCTTTATTGCTTGGATTGAAAGTTTACACTGAAACCATGGTTTGATTGGCCTGATAAGTAATGTTGAAAGTTATTGAGTCATGATGGCTGAGAGAAAGCTTCAACAAATAAGGTTGTTATGTACCATGTTATCCAACCCAACCTTGGACTTTGATTATGCTTCTAGGTATATTGAATCCACTCGAACAAAGGGAGGTAGCTGCAACTAGCTTTGCCTCTTACACTACTAGTGGAACTACATCTCAATCTCAAACCACTAATGAAACCATGCTATTAAAAAGTTAGAGTCAACTACCTCAATTGAGGCTAGATGGACTGAAATTAGCAATGGAGCTATCAAAATACCGATTACCTATGTTTATCAATGAAGTTTAACATATAGCTAGCTAACTAACTAAGTATTAGAGTTACAAAGCCAAGTGATACATGTGACCCAGAGGGTTCTCCAACTGGATATGTCCCTGCTCATGTAATTCAATTTTGGTCTATAATCGACAAGGATGCTTACTCAGATGCTTGAAATGCCCCCTTTGCTCTTGATGCTACAAGGTAAACCGAGTGATAAATAGGCTCGGTCATGGGTTAAACTATAATTCGATATGCTTCTCTAGGCTTGATCTGCAACTGGAAAGGATATTGAGCGGGATGATTACTATATCGCTCCATCTATAATTATTGCTCCTTATCACGCTGGAAGGCAGTGCATCAAAATTTCCGCATTGTAAATAAGATTATATTCAATGTTATCGAACACATACCAAGTGGTGCAATGATCTTTAATGAAATGATACAGGAGCATTGATTCTCTATTGTCAAATTATTAGCATGATAATAGCAAGAATGACAACAATTAAATCTTCCACTTAAAGTTAGCCAAAACACTATATTTTTCGAGCCTTTGGAAAATATGTTTAAATAATATAAAGTCTTTACACATTTAAAGATGAATTGACATCCATTAAATGGTTTAATGAACCTTTAAAAAATATGTTTAAATAATATAAAGTCTTCACACACATTTAAAGATAAGTTGACATCCATTAAATGGTTTTAGTGGAATGATGAATTAACATCCATTAAATGGTTTGAATGGAAATATTAACTAACCTCCATTAAAAGCATTTACTGGAAATTGATATTATATAAGATTTCAAATTGAAATCCAACAAGATTTTTTTTATTTTTGTTTAATATTTATTATTTAAAATTTTAACTAATAATAAGTCAACCGTGAATTGAATGCAACATTTCCAACTTTTGACGAGGATCGATAAAATTCAAGTCCACAACTAATTAGAGTCTTGAATTTATTATTATAAAAATATTGATTTTATTATTATAAAAATATTGAATTTATTATTATAAAATTGAGATTAAGGATTTTGAATATAAAATGAGATATAAGGCGTGATGTAATGGCAAAATAAAGAATTCATTTAATCTAAGTCTCACTTTATACAAGAGGTCATGCACCTATTGCATTTGATTTGATGGATGATGCTTAGTGTTTTATGGATGTTCCATACATGGAAAAGGCCAAGCACATTTCAACTTAAGATGTTTTGTTATTATTGAAATGTACAAATAAATGTAATAATTATATTAGATAAAGAATTTATTTATTTTAAAACAAATTGATACTTTTTTATTTTATTTTAAATTACCATTTAAGCATTTAAGTTATAAGAAATATTTTGGGATTTATATTTTTTAGGAGTAGATTGAAATAGGATGGAGACATTGTAGGTTATGATGTTATTTAAATATCTTAATGTTAGGAAATTAGTATTTTATGATATTATTTTTATAAAATTTGACATATCAACGATTTTTTTTATGATGACAATGATACATAGGTTTAGATGGATTGACAACTCATATAATGGTTTTATTAGATATTCATATCTTGCTCTCAGATCCTATGTGGAGGAGGCAAAATATGGGATCAATTCAAGTTGGTATTGAGATAGATTATTTTCATTGTTTCACTTCATTAACCTTGACTTTGATAAACCATCCTTACATAGTTTTTTGGTGGATATTCTTGACCTCCCCAAGGGCGAGATAAACAAGGGTATTTATAGTGAGATTTACAGATCCTACCTTCGGTCTGCATGGTTCAAGCCTAGAGATCCACTTTGTCCCAAACTTCAACACTAGTTAGATTTGTATCTCAAGTGTAGTGATGGGTTCATTCAATGCTCAAGGTACACTAACTCTAGTTACCTTGTAGCTTGAGGTTCCCTCTCACCCAACTTGGAGTTTGCTCCCATTAGCTTCACATTGAGACAAATCACCATAGTACTTGAGACCATCGTATTTATTAAATCTACTCCTTAGATCCTAATACCAAGGACCACTTTGTATACCAATGTCCCCTAGTACGAGATTAGAGGATAATTATTTTTTCTCTTTGGGGATTTTCTTGGTTCTCTCCAAGCACACATGGCTTATGAGGACTAGGGATGCTTATCCCTCTTCCTCTCAGAGATGTTTAACCTTCGCCAATGTTTTACCAAAGGCTAGTTCCTCAAACCAAGATGCACCAAGTTGATTACCTCTTACTTGCAACCTTCTAACACCAGTATAAAGATGATACACGACCATCATCCAAGTTCACATGATAGAACTACAAGATGTCATAGACGTAATCAATACCATAGCCTCAATTTATATTTTAATTATTATTATTTTTTTATGATTTTTTAATTATGATTTTTTTTATAATGATTTTAGTATTTTTATTTTTATTAAATTTAAAATAAATTGTATTTTAAAAATTATTATGATTTTTTTTTTAAATTTGTTTAATAAAATTTGTTGATATTATATAATGATAAACAATATTATCATCAAACAAATAAATTAGTTTAACAAATAAAATTATTAAAAAAATTAAATATTTTAAAATATAATTAATAAATATAAAGTATTTTATATATTAAATATGATGATAATTTTTTTCTTTTAAAACAGAAAAAGTTTATAATACTTACTATTATCAACCTAATTTTTAAATTTTATAATACTTACTATTATCAACCTAATTTTAATTTTTAAATATACTTTGAAGATCTTAATTAAAAAAAAAGATTTGACCACTTAAAATAACTCACTCACGATCCACTAAATTATTATTATATATTTTCCATTATAAATTTAAAATTAAACTTACTTTATATATAATAACCAAACACGACAATCACATTGTATAATGTGATTACAAAACACAAAAAAGTTGTAAGACACTCAATTACAATAAGTTAATTTAATGGTGTGAAAGTAAGAATGTTTCTAGAATGACACTCTTATGTTTCTCATTGGGAAGAAAGAAGACACATGAAATACTTGTTATATAAAAGGGGCTTAATATATAAGTGTCCCACGTATCATATATAATTTAGTGCTTCAAACATTTACAAACAAATACTATTTGTGGTCAATATTTATTTGCCATTTCTTTTTCATGATAACTGTGATCAACTAAATTGATCGTTGTAGCCTTACATAATCAGGCTTTATCTATCCTCATTTTTCTTAATAGGCCGTGTTCCTCAAGAAATATATGTTTCTTAATAGGCCTTGTCCCTCAAGAAATATATGAATCGGTTTATATTTAGAAGGTTTGGTTATTAATTATTAGTAAAGTTTAGAAAAATCAGTTTATATTTAGAAGGTTTGGTTATTAATTATTAGTCAAGTTTAGAAAAATCACAATTTTGTTGATGGATTGTCGACGTTGGATCCATATCAGGATTTATCTTCAGGACAAGAAGTCTGGGTTATGATTTAAGAGAGATGCTTTCTATAAATGATAAATAGATAGATGAGAGCTTAAATGTCGACTCAGAAGAACCCTAATTCTTTATTAATTAATTAAGTTTTTCTATAATGTTTTATTCTTAGTTTTCTCAAATTGTTATTTTATAATTAATTCTTAGGTTTATTGTATAATTTGGACTTTTCAATTCTTTTTTAATTTTTATGTTGTTTATTATTTTAAAGGATTTTTTTAAAATGTTTTGTTTTGTTTTTTGTTTTTTTTTTATTTTTTTTATTTTTTTTATTTTTTTATTTTTATTTTTATTGAGAGTGCTCTAATATTATTCTCAATTTATTTTTTATTTAAATTTAAAATAAAAAAAATAATTTATAAAGATATCAAGTGACGATTAATCGTGTTTTGGAAAAACTTTTATATTTTTAGATTTATTGAATATATATTTTTTAATTTTTAAAAATTAGGGTTTACCTAAAGTTGATTGTTTTAATTATTATTCTTTTTTATTAAGGGGAGCCATATTTCATTCACTTCTAGACCATTATCTTTATTGAGGTTGCTTGGATTTCTTTGAATTTCAATATCTCTATTAATTATTGTAATTTTTAATTATTTTTGGTAANGATTGTTTTAATTATTATTCTTTTTTATTAAGGGGAGCCATATTTCATTCACTTCTAGACCATTATCTTTATTGAGGTTGCTTGGATTTCTTTGAATTTCAATATCTCTATTAATTATTGTAATTTTTAATTATTTTTGGTAAATCTTTATATTACCTTCATAAAATAGTGCTCAAAATACATATCTTGAGACTTGGTGTGAGACTCGGTAAAATTGGAAACCACAGCTTGCACCAGGTCTCATATGGCGATAATTGTTTGCTTATAATGGTAAAAAAAAGTTTGTGAATATCATCATGACTACATAACTGGATTGAGTCTAAAACATGTCTATTAATTATTGAGACTAAGGATCTGTGTGGATTCAAAACCAAGCTAGTAGCTACTAAAACTGAAAATATGTTGTAGACATCAACCATGAGAATGAATTATAATTAAACACTATATTGATCACTTCCACCATCGTTGTGGGGAGGAATGTGCCCTATTGAAGCGCATGCACAATGATGACGACAAACCAAACAAGGTTGACAAGAGGCCTGACCCAAGAGCGAGTCGAGGACGTCAGTAAGCTTGTGGTCCATCAGCGCCTGGTGAACGTTTTGTTCTGTGATGTCCCGACGTAGCTCGAAAATTAATTGTAACTAGTCTTCTGAGAACTGCCTTAGAGAATGCAACTCTGTTGTCCTGACAAAAATAAGCCCTAGAACCTGTGAACTGGTAGTTGTGGCCTGGTTGTGAAGTAGAGTCGGAGAAACCACAATAGGGGACCGCTCTGCAACAGATGGAGTGGAGGAAATTGAATTTTCCTGTAAATTCTCAAAAGGAATTTCTTCCTCTACAAGCATGGTGTTCGCCCAACTATCCCAACAATCATCCTCTTGTTTGGTTGTTGTGGGGGAAGAGGAAAGTGGTGAGGAATCCGAAAGGCTAAACGAGGGGAGAGGTGAGGGACGATGACCAACTAAGCCACGAAGAGACCCAAACCGTGACTAGGTTTCTCTCTTTCGCGAGGCATCGCACTGAGGAAACAAGCAAAAAAGCAGAGGGGGGTCGGGAAGGAAATGGAGACAAACAAAGGTGAAGAGGTGGAGGAGAAACTAGAGAAAACAAAGACAAGTTTCCCAGTTGGAGTGAGATGATCCAAAGTAGAGCTAAATGATCCATGGTGAGGTTCGAGGCCATTAAAACCACCATCCCACTGTCATAAGTGATCTTCACCATACCTGTACCATCATGGAGCTTGCCAAGTTGTGAAGTGACCTGCATTTTAATGTCGCACAAGAGAACCAGGGAGCATGAGGGAGTCCATAATTTAAGTTGTGCTTTGGGTAGGAGGTCGAGCATGTGGAGAGGACGTCGACGCCAATATGTCATGTGGTGAATCATAGCTGGTTGGCACCCCATCCGGGGTATTGTAATTTTTAAATTATTAATGATGATAGTTATTAATATTTATTAAGATTACTTTTGGCTTATGACCTTAAAAATATAATGAGTTATTTGATTTACTTTAGAATCTTGTGATGAGTTTGAAGGTTATGAAGGTCGATATTGTAACAAATATTTTGAAAGTGTGATTTAATGTGGGTGTATGCATGATATTCTAAGAAAAAATGGTTTTCATATTCAAATATGACAAATTCTTTTGACCCATGATGCTTTAGGAATTGTCCAATGTCCTCTTTCACTATGGAGCTCATGAGAGTTTGTTCTTATTTTAGCAATGCAATTTTTTTTTATGCTAGTTAAGAAAAATAGATACTTTTGATCTTCTAGATTAGGTCTGATCACCTACGTATTATATATTAATTTTATCTTATCCTTTAATTCTTTATTAGAGCACAATATCTCCCTAAATTTAGACGTAATAATATTTTTAATATTATTGTTATTTTTTTAAACAATAATGGATATATTTGTATTAGAAAATTGTTGCAGCCACACTAGTCAACGTGATAATTACATATAGAGGATAATTGTCCAACAAAGAATTACGAGAATTGTCCAAAATTTGAGAAAGGTTATCTATGAAAAAAAAACAATCCTTCGCGGAGGATTTATGAAAACTACCGCAAGTATAGATTCTTACAAATATTCCTAATATCAAGCAAATTTCAAAAAACATTATACACAATTACTGAATAAAAGCATGATTATTGTAAGCTTCCTCCTCATTCTCTACATTGGTCATTAAGTTCCAGTCCACATTCAACAATTCCACATCCCCTTGTTGTTGTTGTACTATCTCATCTTCTTTAACCTCCTCCACTACAAACCCAATTGATAGGCTAACATTTGAATCAATTGGAGTATTATTTCTTACCAATCCCACAACTAGACGTCAGAGAGTAGCACACTCAGCTTAAAGCTCCTCAATTTGTCTCCTTTGATTGTCTAGGGTTTCCAATATGAAGGCAGTTTCATAATTTCTAGCCTCTTCCTAGGAGTGCACTCTACCGGTAATTGAGAAGATTGAGTTCCTATTATCAGTGATACAATCCTCCCAACTTCTTAAAACTCTATGCATTTTAGTAGTTTCACACAATGGGCATTTCCCAGAAGGCCCATGATCCATTTTGATATCATGACATAACTCCTGAACGAACCCTTTATCTTCACTCATATCACTCAGACTAGCAAGCCTAGCTGTAAAGACCAACATTCCCTCATAAAAGTAGAATAATAATAAAATGTTAACCTTTTACAAATTTGAGCTAAGAGAAGAAGGGGGCTTCTTGAGCGATAAAACTGTTATAAAGACCACACAACACAACTCAAACCAACCAAACCAAACTAATACACATGAACAAGAAACTGAAGATCCTGAACCACACTAACCAATATGACCCAATCTACATGAACCCAAGCCACCAAGCCAGCCTGAGCCACACACATCCGAGTCAGAGATAGAGCCATCAAATCCTTGCAAACCAGGG
The DNA here is from genome assembly GCA_009831015.1 of Picea engelmannii. Lineage (NCBI taxonomy): Eukaryota > Viridiplantae > Streptophyta > Pinopsida > Pinales > Pinaceae > Picea > Picea engelmannii. The sequence continues at coordinate 153,673 of ML787904.1, read as the reverse complement.
CTAGTAGAGCACAAACACAACAAATTGCCAGGTACAAGATCCCACAAAGATAATATAGGAGAGCAGAAGCCCAATTCAAAGCCCCAATTTGAACCCATTCGTGACATAACCCAGAGCCATAGATTGAGAAAACAGTACCACAAATCCTCAAACAACAAACCTGCACCAATAGCCATTATCCCACTTGCAATAAAATTAAACCTCCCTAGTAATTGATGTTCTTGATCTCGCATTAATCATCGAGTGTGTGAGGGTATCATGGGTTGAATGCTCATTGATTGTCATGAATGATAATTAGTCTTCACATACATTGATGTGCCAAATGTCTACCATTCAAGGTCATTTCATTACTATGGTTTGATACTTAGGGATGGGGAAGAATACCTCCCCACTTTTTAATCTTAAATTATCTCAATCCAATTCAAGGACAACCTTGTTGGCTAGACGATATGCTTGGTGGTTGAGCAGCCTTAGAATGTGGAAGAACTCAACACTTTCAAACCAAATGACTTTTCTTCTAATTCACTTGATAGTCCTTATTAAGTTGTAACCAATTAGATTAGTTTTTTAATATGCTTTTCATCGACAGTCCTTGACCGCTAAAATAATGTTAGTCCCACTGTTTGGTTGTTTGAAGCTCTGCCTAATCCCCACTTGAAGGTGTTTTTTATGTTTCCTTCAGGATCAAGAATGACCCCCCCTGCACCTGCCACCCCTTTTTCAAATACATAACATATTATTATATTATTGTATTTTTCAAAGTGACATTTTGCTTGATTCCCCAATGATTTATCCAAGCCTTGGCATCTTCAAGCCAACCCCACATGAGCCACATATGGTTTTGAGTGGAGTCTGAAGAAATCTTAGGAAGCATATTTTCTTCCATGTTGTTTATCTTGTTCTTGTACATTGGGTACCTAGTCATAGCCATGCTCTCTATGGAGAAAATACTTGCTTCTATGAGGATAGGATAGGGTGTATTTATTTTAATTTTAAAATTATAAGTTATAAAATACTTTTGGATTTGCTCTATCTTTCTCCACGATACTCTAGAGATGTTGCAACCCCAAACTTTCTTAACCATATAAAGTAATAGGAGTGACAACAGTGTTGAAGAGGAGTTTCTGATTAAAACTTGTTTTCAAGACTATAATAAGCTTTCTGTAATGTCCTCGTTGGCCTAGGAAGCATAAGGAGTGGTTCCGACTTAGCGTATGAGAACCAATTTAGGCTAGCGTAGTTCCTCTAGAATCACTTGAAGGACAAACTTCATTTCAATGGCACAACCTTATATAAATTTATTACAACAGAAATATAGAGGACAACACACCAATTAATATGATGGAATATATATGTAAATAGGACAACATACAAGCAACAATGTATTAACTCAACAAAAATTATGAACCTGGATGTATGCTCTTCTGGTTTTGCTGATAGGTAATTTATGGATTGTCTAACCTTGCAGAGCGCTCCACAACTAGACACATGACCATTCCCCAAAACAACAACAAGGAGTTTGGGCATTATTTCATTCCTTTACAAGTCCCATGAACTTTCCCCAATCCACACACAACTATTAAATATGCCCATCATGCTCAACATAATTGTATAGGGTTCTCATTCTATGGAGTGATGCACCCCACTCAGAAAATGGACAATCTCTGGATGGTATCGACCCAAGAAACAATATTGAGTTACTTACGAAGAAGGTTCTTCAATCTGGGCGCTACTTCCAGCAGAACTCGACCCTCAAGAATCTGGGTATTATTTCTCCTTCTTGTGACAGTCTTACACACCCATAAATCGCCCTTCAGTGGTTGCTCGACCCCTCCTTCAGAAATAACAAGTGCAACACCAAATAACTGAGCTTAGGAACCAATAAATCGATCATGCAATTAATATTTCAGCCACCTCAAACAAAATCTCCAAGCAAACTCCTCATATCGATTTTTGCAAATGATTGTCTTCTTAGCAATGCAATTCAGTGACGAGATCTGGAGTGATCTGGTCCACAAATCTGACTAGGGTGTATAGTTTCAACACTGAAACCAGAGAAAATGCCAAGGGTTTATAAAACCTTAAACTCTCTCCTTAAGAGCTCTCAAAAATCTATTTTCCAAATGAGTGAATGCAAGAATGAAGGGTGCCTCCTCTTTTCCCCTCTTTTATTTCTCCATTGAGTTATTTCCTGCTCACTTTACTTTTAATTTCCTTTTTAAAGTCACTTTATGCTTGCACACTTTATAATTTTTAAGTGACTTCATTTTCCTAGGATCTGTGTCCCCCTTTTTCCCCTTTTCACTTTATAAATTTATTTCCTAGTCAAAAGATGATTTCCCTAGGTGAATTTTCCGACTTAGCCTACGAGAACCAATTTAGGCTAGCATAACCACTCCTTATCCTTCCTAGGCCAACGGGGACATTACTATCCTCCCCACATGAGATTTCTTGTCCTCAAGAAATTGTGATCTATGATGTTGCAATATTTGCTCTCCTTCCCAAGTAGCGTCCCCGATAGGCAGATTTGTCCATTTGATCAGGTACTCTTTGATGCTCATGTTCCTTAATTTCTGCTCTCTGGTCTCCAACACCTCCTCTGGAATTAGAATCAACTGCCCCTCCTCATCCAATGGTGGAAACTCTGTAGATATGACAACATGTTGTCCCACTCGCTTCTTGAGGCATGAAACATGAAAGACATTGTGTATCTTACACCCCTCTGGAAGTTGTAACTCATAAACTACCTCTCTGACTCGCCTTGAAATCGTGTAGGGACCACAGAATTGTGCCTTCAATTTCTATGCCCCTTTCATTTTCAAGGAGGACTTTCTGTATGGATGCAAGCAGAGGTATACCAAGTCTCCCAACTCGAAACTACGTTCCACTCTATGCTTGTTGGCATAAATATTATGTTGATTCTGTGCCATTTTTAGGTTATCTTTGAGAGTTCACAAGATGTCCTGACTCTCTTGAATCCTGTTGGCCCTTGACCAAGTTTTGAGGAAAAATTGGTCGTGTTTGACCACTTTTGGGACTTCGACAGGTTGGTCAAAGATGGAGCGCCCAGGCGAAGCCGAGATCGCGAGATCTCACTCATTTTGTGGGCTTGTGGACCAAGCAAATGG
>ML787904.1:118825-142214 GCA_009831015.1 Picea engelmannii | reverse complement strand
TATGAGATGCTCCCCCATTGATCAATATTGTCACCTTGTGCCCCTGTAGAACACCTTTGACCCTGAAGGTATGATACCTCATAAATCTTGACATCGAGGCCATGAGTGGGTCCTTAGCCCCAACCTGTGAAGACTTCTCCCTTGATGTTTTATGTCCCTGGTCCTGTGCTTGCTTCACCTCCTCATCCTTATCACTATCACTGTCAGAGTATACCTCAATGAAATGGGCCTTTTCCATTCTGTCCTTCCTGACACATACGTGTCCTGGTTCCCATGGTTCCTGACAACTGAAAACCAATTTATTTTTCCTCAATTCTTTCCTGGACTCTTCATCCAGTTTGGGATTACCCGCCCAATCTCTCTGAGGTGGTCTGATTTCCTTAGTCTTCGGGGAAAAAGTGGGTTTGGGTGAAAACCAACTTTTATGTATTGTATCCTGCATGTCCCGAGCTCTGCTGACTGCATACTGTAAGGAGGTAGGATTGTCGGCTTTGACCCATCCTCGTAGAGGATCCATTAGCCCCTCAACAAACAACATCACCAAATAACCCTCTAAAATGTCTGTCACCATCACAACAACTTTTTGAAACTAAGATATATAGGCCTCTGGGCTACCTGTCTACTTGAGTCGAGCCAACTCTCTGAAGTGAAGCTCATGGTCCTTCCTGTCAAATCTCTTGATGAGTCTCTGTGTGAAGTCTAGGTAGGAGGTAACCCTAACATGTCCCAATGTGACTAAACCATGGTACCACCACTCATGGGCCTCGCCATCCAGGTTAAAGGTGGCCAACTTAATGGCATTCGTCTCTGTCATCTGGCGTAGCTGGAAATAAGTGTCGAGCTTCTGCACCCATGATCTAGTGGAGCATTTTGAGCCCCCGTCAAAGTTGGGAATAGTGACCTTCCCAAGGGTACGCTGCAACTCAAAATTTTGTGTCATGGCCCTCATGGGCCCTCTCGGTTGGTTTTTGATCTTCATATTGCAGAACTATGCGAATGACATGGCTGAGTGGAAATCATCTCCTAGCCTCCTGTACTCCTCTAAATATGCCCTATAGGGATCCTCCTGATCAACCTGCATCAATGGACATGCATAATCATTACTCAAAAATTGACGCATAGTGGGTCTGGGAGATTTGGTGTACAAGTGAGGGTGGCTCTGCATGGTAGTGTGTGAGTGGCTACCCTCTCCATTGTTTGAATGCCCATCACCATTCTGATTCTGCTTCGTTGGGCCCTCGAAGGAATTCTTAGCTAGCTGACCCATACGATCCATCATGGCCTTTTGACCCTTGGCCAAATAATTCAAAATATTGAAAAGACTGTTGATCCTAGTATCATCTTCTTCCCCCATAGTTTCTTTTCCCTTAGGTGTGATAGATGGTGTCATCACTCCAAGAGTCAATCTAGGTTGCAGACCAAGTGAGCTTGGTAACTTAATCAAATGTTTAAATAAAGCTATAAAATGGATCAAGTTGAATGACTTGGATATAAACTCACTCACTTCAGATACACATGAATACACTAAGATAGATAGGGCCTTCAACTATAATACTCAGATAGTTTTTTTTAAAGATGAAAATGGATGAAGAATAGTAATTATACCAGCAAAATCACACACACAATAACATATATGTTTGGCTAGTTGTAACAAGTAAAATACTTGTGATTCTAGTTTACCAATGTAAAGATAAGATGACAATTATCAATCATTGAATAAACATAGAAAAATGAACATGAATTCATTCACAGGTATAGAATAGAAAGAAAGATGAAGTCTGAATAACTACAATGAAAGAAACTTATATTCCAATATGTATTCAAAATGTCTTTCAATACCAGAGTCTAGTCAAATCTCCAAAGTCGAACCATTACAATGTAATTTTCATAGGCTAAATAGACTTTACAAACCTTAGATGGATCGAATAGCTACATATCAAAACAAATTCAGTGTAATTACATAAATAGTAGGACTAGATCCTATTTCTAAGGGATTAGATCCCTATCTACAACTAAGTCTTCGACTGCTTCATAGGCTTTGCTGGAGGATGATAGAGATCTTCTTGGGTCATCATCGACACCTTGGCCTTGAGTCACCCATTCTTTGATCGGGAAGGAGTCCAAGTTTGACTTGGCTTATTATACGTTGATGATGGACGAGTTTGCAACGTGATACACTGAAAGTAGATGGTTAACGCTACAAACTCACGTAGATGCATGTCTGGACAAAATACTCCAAAATTGCTTGAAAATTGTATTTGAAGGTTGGGATTCTGCCTCATCTAAACACATACCACTGTAATTTATTGAGATTACTCAGGATTCATCTCAATAATCATGTATTTATACTTTCTTTCCTCAATGTAGTTTCCATGCACCTTCATAAGACTTTTATCAAACCCTCACATCAAAACAAAACAAGGTATCCATATGATGTCTACATTACTGAGCTTCTGAGCATTTCACTGATGGTCTACTATGCTGTGTAACACTTCTTTGCAAGTGATCCAATATGTTCATCACATGTCAGCAAAATTTGATCACAAAACTTTGAAACAACATATGCATATTAATCATCTTGCTTGGAAAAACTAAGAGAAGTGGTCTCCTTTAAGAAGATTGCCAAGTTCTTCTTACTAAGCATGTTCTTAGCCAAATATATGTCTTCAGTCAACTTCCTATTGTCTTCTCTCAATCTAAGGTTCTGCCTGTACATATTAATCAATTGTTTCCTATGAATCATATTTTTCCCGATGTTCCTCTTGAGCTGATTACACTCCTCTGCTAGTTCATCCATTTGACTTGAAAACTGTTGGCTGAGTGTAATATTCTCTTGATGTAATTTTTTGTTCTTCTCCTGAACGTCTTTGAGTTGTCTATTTGCATCCTTGAGTAATTGATCCCGATCATTTTTAGGGCCCTGATATGTCTCTGGAGCTGGCTCTGGTGGAGATTCACTTAATTGGACTATGGCCTCAAGTGCTTACTTTTCAAGAGGAGAAACTTTGAATTTTGACAACCTAGTTCTAGGCTTGATAGCCTCAGTGCTTTGATGAGATTCCTATGCTAGTACAAGTTTTCCTTGGATGACCTTCTGAGGGCTGATGTACCAATTTTAGCTTGGATAGTCTGGGCATTATCTTCAATTTCCATTTGAGGAAGCTCCATAGGAGGCTCTAGTTGTTCTTCAATAACTACCTCTTTAGCCTTTTTTTTTCTCTTATCCCTTTTATACACTTGGATAGGTGAAGGTTTTTGAGGAATGGGATCTTGAGAGGGATGTGGAACTTCAGATGAAGGAGTAGAGGAAGGTATTACAATCTTCTTCTTGGGAGTCTTGGATTTTGAAGGAGAAATAGGCAGGTCAACTTGATATTTAGACACGAACAGGAAGGTGAGCCATTCCCTGCCCTCTTTCTTCAATTTTTAAATTACTATCAACTTAATCAAAGCATGATGGAATTTGGATTTATGAAGTTTATCAGGATTTCTTTGAGCAAGTAAAATCATCCTTTGTAAGCTCATAAATAAGAAATATGGTAGGTCGATTTCCCTATTACCAGTGAAGTGAATAAGCAACTTGAAATGATACTGCAAAACTCTACTATACCTCCCTTCACAAGTAAAAAATCTATGTATGATTAATATCAGTTTGTCATAGGCTTCCAAAAGCCAATTTTTGGGTATACCCTTCACTAGATTAGCTCCCTGATGCTCTGGCTTTAACATGTATTGACATCGGTCTCCTTTTTCCAATTGCCTGGCTTTAAACCAAAGTTCCCTTGTTATTGTTATCAATGTAGCTTCAATGACAATATCCATGTTCAAATTGATCTCTAGAGGACCCACCTTAGTCTTTCCTTCACTATAGTTCTTCACAAAATCTCTGCTAACCTCCAGATGATGACCTTCAAGCTTTTTACAGTATCTCCAACATCCCATACACTTGAAAGAGTTCACATGGTCAGGGTTTTCCTCAATCAAAATCATATAAGAGGGTTCAAACTTGTATAAAGACCCTGATATTCTTCTGGGTGTAACACCTTGCTTTGGAGCCATCATATGGTTAACTTCCTGCAAGAAACACTTCTGCATACAAGGAATATTATGGTGCAAAAAATCAGAGATATAACTATCTTTGCATGCAAAAATCCTTTAGCAATTTGAATTTGAATATTAGCTGAGCGTTTGGAGGGAGTGTTTAAACTCTTGCTGACATGTGAGAATCTTCCAGAGCCTTCCTTAAAGTCACTTCATCAAGTATCTATATGCATTTGATGAGACAGAGCCACCTTGACGAGTTTGCAGCGCGCCAAACAATTTAATAATGAAATGCGTTGACAACTCGGACCTAGTTGTTAGCACATCGTATGTAAAAAGGATGCCACATGCTACAAACCTTCCCTTTAACGTGTTATGATGCTTAATCAAACTCAAAAGGTAACAATCTTTACAATCATGCTTAAAACTTGACTTCTTACATCACATGCTCCTCATAAAACCATAATGACTTGGGTTTACATTTGATTTTGACATACAAGACTTAGGATAAATATCATCACGACTCCTTAATCACCATCTTCATGACTAGAATTTTGATGAATAGGCTCAATAAGGGACTTATTTATTGAATGACTCAAGAAACTAAAGACTCAATCAACCACCTAAGACTTAAATAAAATGAAATTTTATTGGGAGATAAAATCTGGCTCTAATTGGGGATGGAAACCTCCCTGTGAGGTTCCAAGAACTCATAAGGCCAGTTTCCTTTCCTATCACCTACAAAACTTATATAAAAAGAAATGAACTTGTTGTTACATTGGGCATGGAGTTATTTATGAAACTAAACTGAAAAAAAAAAAACTAATGAAATGATATTTACAATGGATAAGGCTTGAAAAGCCTTAATGGAAATAGTTCTTGAGAAAACGCCCATTGACCGGGCCACCAAATACTTCATTACCTTCCAGGTTATGTAAGAAGAAAGTATTGTTCTGCAACACTTGAGAGATGATGAAAGGACCAATCCACAAAGTGTAAAATTTCCCATGCTTCCCCTTATCCTATCTGTAAGCATCCCACTTCAAAACAAGATCCCATGTTTGGAAAATATCTTCTTTAGCCTTATTGTCAAAGATTTCTTTCATCTTATTCTGATGTAACTCTGTCTTCTCAAGTAACTCCTCCCTTACCTGCTGAAGTTCAACAAGATGAAGAATCCTTCTAACCAAATCATTTGGTTCCTCTTCTACTTCTTGGAAAAACTTTGCAATAGGTAATGAAAGTTGGATAGGGAAAATGGCTTCAGTGCCATACATTAAATTGAATGGAGAAGTACCAATGGACTTCTTATTTGTCACTCTATCAGCCTAGAGTGCAAATTTTAACTTAGAATCCCAAATCCTTTGGTTTTCTTCACGTAACTTTCTAATAATACTCACTAGGATTTTGTTTGATGATTCAACAAGGCCATTGCCTTGAGGATAGTAGGCAATTGAGTGAACAATATGAATACCCATGTCATCACATAACTTCACTAAAGCATCAACTTTAAATGTAGTTTCATGATGAGTAACTAGTCTCTTGGGGCAGCCAAATCTAGCAAAAATATGATCATTCAAAAAGTTTATGATTACAGAATGAGTAGCATTCCTGGTAGGAATAGCCTCAATCCATTTTTTAAAGTAATCAGTTTCTACCAGAATCCACCTACGCTGGCCACTTAACTTAGAGGATAAGTAAATAGGACAACATACCAATTAATATGCTGGAATATATATGCAAATATGACAACATACAAGCAACAATGTATTAACTTAGAAAAAATTATGAACTTGGTTGTATGCTCTTCTGGGTTTGATGATAGGTAATTTCTGGATTGTCTAACCTTGCATAGCGCTCCACAACTGGCCACATGACACTTCCCCAAAACAACAACAAGGAGTTTGGGCATTATTTCATTCCTTTACAAGTCCCACAAACTTCCCCAAATCCACACGCAGCTATTAAATATGCCCAACACACTCTATAGAATCATACATGGTTCTCATTCTCTAGAGTGATGCGCACCACTCAGAAAATGGACAATCTTTGTATGGGATCGACCCATGCAGCAATAGTGAGTCACTTACGAAGAATTTTCTTCAATCTGGGCGCTACTTCGAACAGAACTCGACCCTCAAGAATCTGGGTATTATTTCTCCTCCTTGTGATAGTTTTACACACCCATAAATCTCCCTTTAGTGGCTGCTCAACCCCTCCTTGATAAATAACAAGTGAAACACCAAAGAAATGAGCTTAGGAACCAAGAAATCGATTATGCAGTTAATATTTAAGCTACCACAAACAAAATCTCCAAGCAAACTTCTCATATCGATTTCTGCAAACGATTGTCTTCTTAGCAATGCAGTTCAGTGATGAGATCTGGAGTGATCTAGTCCTCAAATATGACTAGGGTGTATAGTTTCAACACCGAAACCAGAGAAAATGCCAAGGGTTTATAAAACCCTAAAATCTCTCCTCAAGAGCTCTCAAAAATCTATTTTCCAAATGAGTGAATGCAAGAATGAGGGGCACCTCCTCTTTTCCCCTCTTTTATTTCTCCATTGAGTTATTTCCCGTTCACTTTACTTTTAATTTACTTTTTAAAGTCACTTTATGCTTGCACACTTTATAATTTTTAAGTGACTTCATTTGCCTAGGACCCATGTCCCCCTTTTTCCCTTTTTCACTCTATAAAGTTATTTCCTAGGCAAAAGTTGAGTTCCCTAGGTGACTTTTCCGACTTAGCCTACATGAACCAATTTAAGCTAGTGGAACCACTCCTTATGTTTCCTAGGCCAACGAGGAAATTACACTTTCCACCCTCCATTTATTTTTTCTCAATGATATAGTTACAAGTAAGCTTGTGATGAATATCGTTTTTGAAATATTTGTATGAAATCACTTCCTCCAAATTATTGTTATCATACATAAACTAACGTAAATAATCTTTTTGAATTTAGTTATTTTAATATATTATAATTTAATAATATTAAGATTTAAGATATTTGAAATTCAATTATTTTAATTATATTAAATTCTAATTATTTACATGTAATTGAGGAAATTGTGTATTCAGTTTTTTGTTACCCAACAATTTGTATTCCTTTTCCACAATGTATGCATATTATGCTAACGTGTTTCTTCATAGAAGAGACGGGCCTTATTGATTTATTTATTTCGAGACTTTTTCTAGTATTTTTGGATCAAAAGTGGTTTATGGCTTCACCATGGATAGTGTAGTTGCCTCGATAAAAAACTCTACATATTTGTCCTTTTGTCATGTCCCCACATTATGCCTGTTTAGATCTTGCGATCATGCATCTCTTGAGGGTGTGTGGCACCGTGACGTTTCTCACTTAGCTACTTGGCAACACTAAGGATACTTCTTCCGGACCACACCTCTTCACTTAGAGCATATCCATACTCTGTTCTAGGCTATCGACGAGTCACACTCCTACTCTAGTGCAACTTTTTTATACTTAGACATTTTTAACAGCTTAACCCTTAGTCATATATAAGCATACATCTATGAAATGAAGAGAACACTTGTGAAGCAAAAAATAGACACACATATATAGTGCGAGTATCACAAACCGTGCTTAACACCCAGTTAAGTCTTATTATTGCAAATTTTTTACAATATGAGCACTACCAACTTAGTTTACAACTTGGGCAGAGTCACACAACTCAACTCACCTCACCAAGACACTCATAAATAGATTCATCACACAAGGACTCATTTGTCATAAAATATTTCACAACTTCTGCGGAGCACCCCAAATGTGCATTCACCACAAAATCATCATCTCTTCTTTGCTGCAAGACTTTGCAAAGACTTGCGGTTTTGAATCCTAGCATTCCTCCTTTGACCTATGACAAGACTTTCCCTAAACTCAGTTGAAAATAAGGTCACCCCAACTTTATCCACAGAATTACCTCAAGGAAACACAAGTCCTCCCATGTAGACTGACTTGGATCCTTGAGGGAGCTTTCCCTTATTTGTCTAAGTCTACCTTAGAATCACATAGCTAATCTTTCTCCTTGTGAAAATCTACCTTCCTTGGTTGTGCACCCTTGTTCTCTTATAGGGACTCCAAAGGTCACCATCAAAAACCGTTGCATCCTTTCAGAGTGTCGTGTCCCTTTGTGAAACCATGTTCCCAAATGAATCGTCGCACCCCTTCGTGGACCCGGTCACCCAAATGAATTGTCGCACACCTTTACAGACCTGGTCATCTAAACGAACCCATGCACTCATTAACCATTGTGCCTCCTTGGGATCAATTCACCCCAACATTGGTGCACTCTTCATGCCGACGCACCCCAACCTTGGTCGCTTCAAAATTGTGCAAGCCCCTTGGCACCTTCACATGCCCAAGGTGCCCACTTTCCTAAATAGTTAAATAATTGGGTGCCATAGCAACCCCAAGTTCAATTTCCTTGAGGACTTTGGCGAGGGTCTCCGCACTTTTCTACCATAAGACCTTACATCCTATGCCACCTCAAGTCATTGCCGTCCCTGGAAAAATCCACAAAATCAACAATCTCCATGTCTTTTTCTGAAAATTGTGCCCCACATCGCAACTAAGTATGTTGGAAACCCCAAGTTTCGTGCCAACTGGAAACCCTAAGTTTTGTGCCAAATGGAAACATCAAATTCTGTCAAAGTGGAAACCCCAAGTTTCCCCATGAACTAGAAACCCAAAGTTTCCACAAACCAACCAAACTGTACTGCACCCAACTTCGCACAACCTATTTCCCGAGTCAATGTAGTTGTTTCACTCAACTCCAAGGATAAAAGTCACCAACTCTGATGCACTATCTTGTTGTGATGTTGTCCCCTTGTTGTTGTTCGGTTCCATTGTTGTTGTCGTCGCCTGCTACAATTGACTATTTCCTACTTCACTTCAAAATTTCACCTAATTGTTGAACTCTTGTGATCTTGTTGTTGCACCCATACTTCAACCAACTCTACCATGTATTCGCACACTAATTGGGTAGCTAATCCAATGGTCGCACCAAACTCATGAGAATGCACTTCCTCGTGCCTGAACTTAGTCTTTTCTGTCCACATCTATGTCAATCCATCAAACTCCAATTACTAAGGCAAGTGTTCACCCTTGCCTCACTATTGTTTCCATCATCCAGTCTTCATCAAGGAGATCATCCACAATGTCTAGGTGTTGCACTTCAAACCTATTGGTGCAGCCACACTTTGACTTCCTTCTGCAATTCAGTCCATCCATACAACAATATTATACTAAGGAAAGGTCTCCCCTCACCTCACTGCCCTATGAAGTCACCCCAAAACAAAGTCATCCACAAAAAATAGACTCCACTGCCCACCTCATGGCACAATTTGCCAATTTATGCACCAAGAACTATACGCCCATACTTCGCTTGCCCCACTACTTCATCACCTAAACATATTGATACATATACCTCTCTATTCCTTGGAATGGTTAGGATTCACCCTCAACCATGTTGTCCAAATAAAGAGAAACACACATGCCCAAGTAATCTCTTCACGATACGAGTTGTCTATCCGCACAATCCTTCAGACCAAGGAAAGTCCTCAAATCACCTCCTTTCGTCAAGTCACCTCTTTGCAACTCAACATCTACGATGAGTGTGGCCAATATCCTAAAATCCTCAAATGTCCTGAAGAATTGTCCAAAGTTCTCTAAGTAGAATGAGTCACCTCAAATAACTTGCATGCCTTAGTCACGTTTGAACCAATACTTCTTCCAACCTCAACCAACGACCCCACCGGATCTCCGAGTCATCACACAATCATCCAAAAGTCACCAAGGTGTGCTCTACCTTATCCAATGTCCCATACCAAAGGCAAGAGAAAACCAACCAATTTACTTGGTCCGTGTTTTTCCCATTCTGTTTGACTGCCAACAATTCTTGGTCGACTTCTCTATTAACTTTATCCATATCTTAGAATGGAACTAATTTGCACCTCCTTCAAGTGTCCAAACTCTAGCATTGTCGTTGCAATAGTCAAGTCATCACATGATGCAATAAATATGGCTAAGGCACCAAGAACTAGGGAACCTCATCCATCCTCTCAAACTTGGCACATACAGACCAGACTGCCTACTTCAATGTAGTGACCTGTCCAATGTGCCTCATCGAAGAGTTAGACAACTTCCTCAGGCCTTATCCACTGCAGAACCTGTTCACTGCAGGACTTGTTCAAGTAGGTCGCCCCAAGCTCTCCGCACATTCACCCAAGTCAAGGTGTCCCAATTTATATGTCTTCTTCGAATATGCACACTTGAGTCATCCTAAAGTCTATCAATTTTCACCATGGAAACATATTGCACTTGAACTACCGAGTCATTTGACTTCCCTTCAAATAAATCATCGCAACACTTAGGAAATTCAAGAACTCAAAACCAACCATACCTTTCCAACAACATCCTTAGCTGCACCCATGGTTCAAGGCTGTTKTCCTGGGATTTCAATTTCCCAAGCAACCAAATCTCTRCAYGAACTCCCCTCAATCACCATCCAAAACTCAACAAACCTRCAAGACCRTTGCTGCAATACAAGGATGAGTTCATCCGTCCACTTCATAAATCCGTCTAARTCCSAAACTTCACATGCAACTGGCCGAACCGATATCAAATGTCTTACCATCTTCGCACCTTGACTGCTTTCGTTTCAAGGCAACATRCACCCACCGCCCGACTGTGCAGTTATACAGTTGTTAACTAACTTGTGTAACTATGCAAAGAGTCACCTTGTCTRAAGGTTGTGGTCGACTCACTCATCCAATAAYCCAACTCAACTCAACTGTTGTTCTCGACGATGCATGACACRAAGATGTCATGATAGAAATGTGCCAGCCAACTGTCTATTGCAGAGATCCTCTAGGTCGCCTCAATTTGTTCACCCAAGTGCTTCAACTCACTACAACTCATAACTATTCCCCATTCATGATCACTTCTATGATCATCCTCAAYGCTCGCTTCTGCKGTTAGATCTATGACAAGTCCTACGTAAAATATCGCGTTCATCTKCCTTTCCTAAGTGCTTGTTTCACCCAATGAACGCACCTAGTCTCTCCAAGGTGTGCACAATAGGTCTTTCACTGACTTCCTTCGCAGACCAAACCAACCAAGTATGTGCCTAGAATGTCTTTGTGAATGGTCAGTCCACCTTACCGAACCTTTACGAAGTTTGCACCCAAACTGCCTCTATGATCAAGTCAGAAACACATTCTCTGATTATTTTTGCAATCACACACCCTGTCCAAATGCTTCGTTTCACTGCAAACTCTGCTCTCCGCCTATAAAAGGTGTGTGCCTAGATCAAACTTCCACCACACTATCAACTGAACCTTTGTCATAAGTTTGATGCATAGTCTATGATGAAGTAGTTCACTCCATCGAATGGTTCACCGAGTCTACGAATGTTCCCACCGAACTGTCTCCACAATGAATTGTAGTGCGCCTCATCACCACCATTTTGATTGTGGTAGCGGTGAAGAGACAAATCTTCTCTAATACCATCTATCAGTGAGATAGTGGTGAATATATCACCAACCCTTATTCAAAATATGCAACAAATAAGGTCTGATACCATTTGTCACGTCCCCACAGTGTGTCTGTTAAGATCTTAGGATTGTGCACCTCTTGAGGGCATGTGATGTAATAACCTGTTTCCCCCAGTTTGTAAATATAAATATAACTGGACAAGAGACCATGGCAGACTAGATATGTGTGAATGTTTGATTTGACGAGTCTTTGTATAAAGGGTCAATGTATGTATTTTCTATTATTAATATAAAATGGATAAGTGTTGCATAACTGCTAAAAGGGGGGGTTGCAAAGATATACCATGGATTCTATGAGAGAGATGGTGAGGGGAATGAGAACTGGTTGAGATTACCCCCCCACCAAATTAGTACCTTATGGGAATTAATGGCTCAGACCCAGAACAATTCTCTGACCCATAAATGAATTACCAGTTAGAGTGGTAGCTAGAAGAGTCCTCCTCAAGAGTTAATGAGGAGATGGGGAAGAGTACCCATCTGCAAGACTTCCAGACCTGACCACGAGCTGGGAATTCAAACCCACACAACCTTGCTGAAGAAGGAAATAAAGAGGTAATTCATGGGTAGAGGCAAGAGAGAGAGAGCAAGCATATCTGCGAAGAGAGAAAAGTCGAAAGAGTAATCTCGAGAAGAGAAAAAGAGAAGTTACAACTCTCTAGTTCGAGGAAGAATTGGGTAATAAGCTCATTCTGGGTGAAAGAAGATGTGGGCATGGTTTTCATTACAAGCTGATAAATGAGGCCGATGAGTGATTGTGGAAGTACTCATGCAGACCCCCTTGCTTGGTATAGAGAAAATGGGTTGCCAAGATCCCGTGGGAGGAGGAGAGTAACCTCCATCCCTGAATGCTGTTGAGGAAGAAGAAAGAGTCTCTCTCGGAGTATCCTGGTCTAGCTCGAGGTTGGCCAATGGTAAATCTGTCAGGAGCGGTTGTGCTCATGGTTAGGTGGAAACATGCACCCATTTCAACAATTTCTTCACGGTTTCTAGTTTCTGATAAGTATCTTCATACTCTGTGCATTAAAATGTAAATGATGATTGAATATATATATATATATATATATATATATATATATATATATATATATATATATATATATATATATATATATATATATATTTGTCTATGAATGACTTTTGTATTGAATGATTTAGGTAGATATATGTATTATCTCCCAGTGAACTCATGCTTTTGAATGATCGTCTTCTTGCCTCAGTTTAGCAGTTAAAGAGTTGTGGGACGTAAGCCTACAAGAGGGCCAGGGTAGGATTTATTGGAATGTTTATGTCCCGCCGATCTCTAGGATGTACCCTAGCAGGAATTCCAAGTTCAAACCCTGTGGAAGGAGGGCGCCTCCTTCAAACTCTTCACCGTATGACCGAGGGTTCATGCCCATGTCCTTAACCCATTTATGGCTAAAGGAATTAGAACATCGCCCACAAGATTTTTCAAAGGACCCATGTGACCAAGGTCTGGGAACCCTACACTAGGCTCGAAAGGAGCTAAGCCTTTCTGGATTTAGAACTCCGAGAGTTCAGAGCTCC
Source organism: Picea engelmannii (assembly GCA_009831015.1). Taxonomy (NCBI): domain Eukaryota; kingdom Viridiplantae; phylum Streptophyta; class Pinopsida; order Pinales; family Pinaceae; genus Picea; species Picea engelmannii. The sequence goes on along the minus strand of ML787904.1, from coordinate 129,055 downwards.
ATAGTGTTTCGACCCTATTGTTTATAAACCGACCGAAGGGAACTTATGGTTGCCGTTACCCACAGGGTTGACTGGTGCCTGGTGGTTTCCCTATCTGGGACATATAGACTTGCTCCACCATTAAACCTTGATCCATTTGGTTATTGCGAAGTAATACGAACCACCGATTTGAGAGTATTCGGGAGCCCCCTTGACCATTGGATCCATTCTGAGGTAACTTCAGAAAAGTCCCACTCCGGGAGAACGAAGATGATATAGCATCAAACTCCCCGAACGCCGAAGTCATGAAGTGAAGAAAGTCGTGGATCTGGGGAGTCTATTAGGAACCCCTCTTAACCATCCGATCAAATAGTGGAGGGACCCGTGTACGATACTTCAACGGAGTCCTACTTCAGGAGAATGGAGCGGCCATAATTCCAAAAACCCCGAAGGTCGAAGCTACGAAGTGATGAGGACCGTAGATCTAGGGATCCTTCAGGACCTCCTGTGACTGTTGGATCTAGGCCATGGTCAAATCTATGTTTACCACTTCAGGAGTAAGGAGGAATTCACACCACAGATTCCCTGAACGTCAAAGTTACGAAGTAACAGAGGCCGTCGATCTAGGGGTTACGTGGACACACCTTGACCGTGAGATTGAAGGGCTTGGAAGGCTATCAGTCCAGAGTGACGTGGTGCAGTGACGTCATCTAGGGTGACGTGGACACACAACTGAGGTGCCACATGTCATATTGAATCGTACATCTTGTAGACCCTACGTGCCCATTAACACATGACACGTGTCACCCACTAAAGGGGCCACTTGTCATCTCTTCCCTGCCGCACATCACTGTTGGCGCTTACCACTTCGTCCATTTGGCAGGAGGAGTATGCGGGACCCACCTGTATTTTGCTTTTGGTTCTAGTATGTCATCACGTGGAGGGATTTCAGGCCCCTTCGAGAGTTTGGGAATTTGGGACTCCGGGGGTTTGGGACGCCGTGTCGTGGGTAATTGAAAGGCCCGAAGGCTGGAGCCATGTGGAGGGATTCCGGGCTCTTTCGGGAGTTCATGAATTTGGGACTTCGAGGGTTTGGGATGCTGTGTCATGGGTAATTGAGAGGCCCAAAGGCCGGAGCCATGTGGAGTGATTCCAGGCTCCTTCGAGAGTTCAGGAATTTGGGACTCCAGAGGACATGTGTGCGAAAAAGAAAAGGGAGGTTCAATTCTGAACATCAAATTCTCCTCTAGTCTGTGTGTTAGATGAGAATTAAGTCTCTCCATTGGTTTGGAAAATGGATGGACCTTCCCTGCGGGAGGTAGGAACCTGGAAATTGTATGACCAAGATGGATCGACGAAGGTGCCACGTGGCCCTCAACCAATGAGCACCCAAAGGACTTCTAGAAGCCATAACTTGTAAACTAGAGGTCAGATTAGAGCCTGGTAACAATCGTTAGAAAGCTACGAGCGAGTCGAAGAGGATGAATCATATCGAAGAGATGATTCAAGATGATTTGAGTAAGCAAAATTTTTATTCCCAATCCCTAGAAAGGGTACTTAGGGGCCAGGTGCATTACAAATTGGTATTAGAGCATGGTTACAACACTTAGCCTGCTTGGGCTCATGAACGAGTCGCTTAAAAATCTTATTTAGAGAAATTTTAGGGGTGACAACCTATCTTACCCATTCTTAAGAGGCTTAACTAAGCCTCTACTGAAGGAATGAATGAAACTTTCTGTTGTTGTATATCTTTTGAAAAATTTGAACTGTGTGCTGTTCATAAAACTAGTAGATCATTAACTAACAATGAATGTTTTATCAACACTTAATGGATCATGGGAAAACTAAAACATAAAGGATGGTGACACACCATGAATTGGGGGAGAGCTCCCACAATAGAGAGGAAGAATCTGATGAAAGGAGGGCAGTGGAAACCCCTCCAGACTTGGCTGAAACTGTAAGAAGCGTCATGGTAGAATTACAGAGCTATAAGGCTGAGAATGAAAGGCTAATAAAAGAAAAAGAAAAGCAAATGCAGTTCTACTATAAAGCTTTTCAGATATACAAAGGAAGCTGCAGCATGGACCAACAACAAGTTATTGGGTTCGTATTTTGATTGTTTTATTGCGATGATCAAATCGTTTTTGCATCGATATTACATATGTTATGCTTCATATTAGCCATTTTGAAGGAGTTTCAAAGGTTTATATATAAATTTATCATGGATTTGCATCAGGTATGTATAATTGGTGTTTTTGTAATGATTTTGAGATCAATTCAGTTCAGTTTAATGTTTATAAAGATCTAAAGCTCTGGGTTGCTTGCAACAGGTCAGAATTGTGATCCGATCCTCCATCCGAGACTATTGCAGGAAGTGAACTTCAAGATCAATTTTTGGGCGGATGAAGTGGAATAAAAAAAATACGACACATGTTTTTTTTGCGTAATATGCCCAATTAGGTCCCACACGAGCCATTTCCTAAAATTCTGGATGGATTGAGAGCAGTTCATGGTTTTCAATTCGACATCTGACACTCCATCTAGCACTTAGAGCATGGAGGAGTTGGCGGTTGGTACATTGGTGACATGTGATGGACGAATCAATGATCTGAGTTTTGTGCCCCCTCGTGGCCTCCAGCTACAGAGCTCGATACACCTCATATTGGGCGGTTATAGTGATCGCTAAATGGCTCACGAATTTTCTAGAAGATGTTGTTGTTAGAAGCTCATTTAATGAGTTTGTTGTTTTTAGAGGAGGTCCACCCTTCCAGTGGTCAACCTCTCAAGCTATAACTTATCTATAAATACCACTATCAGTGGCATGACCACATACATACTTTTTAAGAAGAGTTTCATTGTGTAATTCAGACATTCTCTGCAAATTTTGTTCTAGACTTTGTTTTTTGATTAATGACAGAATTGTTTTGAGTTAAGCCTGCGTTTTACTGTTGGAGTGTAGCCAAGGCCTGCTGGGGGGCCCACCAGTGGTCTGGGTGACTGTATAAATAGATATCGTGTGTTTATCTTATTTCTTAGTTATAATTTATAGTTGTTTCTTCGCTGTATGTATTTTTCAGTTTCGATTACTATACATGTCAATTATAATTTGATTATCTAATTCGTCTTTCCTTAAATTGCAGATTGCTTGTAGGAGCTGGTTAATTATCGTGTTGTGTCTCTTCTCTTTTTAGCAATGAATCGTCCTACATGATACTAACTTAGATAGTGTATTGAAGTCTTAATTTGGTTTTGGAAACTAAAACATAGTATTAACCTAGACAAAGGATTAGTGTAAACAAAGTTTTAATTTAAGATTGTTTGCAAGCTTTGATGGATTAACAGTTTCAAGTTTTGTTAGTTGTAATCAAGATAAATTTAATTACCAGTTCAGATAAATCTTCATAGATCCATTTTGTTCATTAATATTTCCTTAGTATGATAGGATAGAAATAGATTTTTGGATTATTCTTTCTAAAAGCATTCTAGTTTTGAAATGTGATTTTTAATGACACGATTAGTTCAATTTAAATCATGAAATCTCAGTTATGGATTTGAATTGTAATTTTTAGTTGATATTGATCAAGAATTAAAAGTTAGTATAGAGAAAATTCGAATTGGGATTTTTAATCATGAGTTCATGAGTTTGTAGGTTTGCTTGAAGTAGTATAAGAGTGTTTTTAATCATTGATGATTGATGCATGCAGTTTAGAGATCACATGGCTTTCCGAGATACTTGGTGTTGCTTTTATGATGGAAAAACTTTTTTTAGATTGCCTTATTCACATTTTCTATTTCTCTTTAGAAGTCAGCGTTGAATTAATTCCACTTGAACTGTCACTAATGGTCAGATGCCATCATGATGTTATTCGACACCGGAGACATAATCATCATCCTTGAATTCTCTTTTTCATGTTATTGCAAATTAAGAATAGTTTTGATTAATTAGAATTTGAATACAATCATGATGCTTTTATTTTTTATTAAGGAGGTTAAGATTTATCCTTCGCAAAATAGAAATAATTATGAGTTCTTTTTAAGAATAGAGTTCACTTGTCAAAATAGTTTTGATAGAGTAATTGCTTACTTGCTTGCTTACTTGTTCACTCAGAGATAGATATATTAAATAGTTCAGAGATAGATTAGTTGTTATTTTCTTATCCAAAGATTGTTTGCTTATTCAAAGAGTTCCTTACTTAGACTAATTGTTCATATTGATAGATTGCTCTTCATTATTTGAGTTTATTGGCATTAGATTAGGCTAGGATAGGCTAGATTAGAGCTCTAGACCTGCACATACAATGCTGACACCTCAAAGCCTACGAGCCCCGGATTGACAATTTAATGTCAAAATAGAAGCATATATTTTTCAGTCGACATTTTTGGCGCCGTCATCGGGGAGGTGCTAAAATGGATTAGATCTTAGGTAGGTAGGTTGTATTTAATTAGACAACAAGGGGGAGGTGAAACTTTAAGACGAGAGGTAAGAACTTGCACATCCATTTTAATGGGTCACTCCAAAGCCTTGTTGTTCCCTTTCCACGAGTGTTTACTTTTTCTGCAAGTTTGCTTAATTTTCTTAGTTTGTTTACTTTTCTCAGTTTGTTTACTTTCCTGCAATTTACTTTCCCACAAGCATGCTTTCTTTCCTGCACAATGTGCTTAGTTTCCTGCAAGCGTGCTTTCTTTCCTGTACAATGTGTTTACTTTACCGCAATTTAGTTTTCTTGTCACTGTGCTTATTTTACTACAAGATTTTTTTCTTTTATTTCTTTTATGCAAGTTTTATTTCTTTCATGGAAGTGTGCTTCCCTTTTGCAAAGTGTGTTTATTTTTCCTTCCAGTGTGTTTACTTTAATACACGTGTGAGTTTGATTCCATTTTTGCAATCGTATTTTATTTTATTTTATGTTTTGATTTCTTTCCGGTAAGTGTGATTTATTTTATGCAAGCGTGGTGTGTTTGGTTTGTGCAAATCTTCTTTAAATATGTCTTTTATCATTTAGACAATTGTGATTAAAAACTTAAAAAAATATATAATAATAATTTTTTTTGGATGGAACAAAAATTGAAAAAAGTGATCTCAACATTGTAACAAATAACGAATACCCCTGATGGGTTTAAAGCGTGCATCTGACGGATGAAGAACCCTAGCCGTGCGCACAGGCAGCCTCGGCCTTCTCGGCGGCCATGCTTAGCATGACCGGCACCTCGAACTCCATTTCCTGCTCCAGTTCTTTTGGTTTTGTGGCTGATCTTGCTGCCAGCAGTGCTTCTCTCAACGGTTCTGGCTCAATGGCGGTGTCTCCCACTCTGAAGGTCTGAAGGTCACGACCTCCTTCTTCGGTGGCCCTGATGCGAATCTGACTGTTGACCCTGTGCGTTCTTTGGGAGTCTAATGTACTCCTTCCTCTGGGAAATCGGGGCCACGGATCGGCTTTTTCAGAGCGTCCCTCCTGCGCTCCGCCTGCGTTTTCCTAAGTTTTTGCATGCTTCTTGTTTGCTGGTGGTCGTCGCCCTGCTACGATGGCCCCAGTTCCGATAGCCGAGATGGAAAAAGACCCTTTGGAAGCATTCAAAGCGTTAGTCCACTCGGCAGGACCTAAATCCAAGCCTTCTCTCTCGTCCAAGTTTGTTAAGAAGATGGAGGAGATCCCTTCTCTAGAGCTATCTCCAGAGGAGCCTTGCAATCTTGCCCTCCATCTAGCAGAAAAGGCCCTCATCGGAAAGTTTACGGGGTTATGGCCTAGCCCCAAAACGATGGAGGCATGGATGGATGATCGCTGGAAGTTGCTGATACAGGGAAAGGTTGAGCTATGCGCAGTAGGCAGGTTTTTTTTTGTCTTCAGTTTCTCGAGGAAAGAGGACCGTGATCTAGTTTTCATATCTGGACCCTATTTCATGGGGTCGAGAGGGCTGTTCTTAGCCCCCTGGACTCTTGACTTCAATCCTGGAGCCGAGATCACCGCAACCCCTGTTTGGGTTAGGCTGCCTCATCTTCCCTTGTATCTCTGGGGGGAAAGATCTCTGGAGGACATTGGAAATAAGCTTGGGCGTTTCCTGGACAGGGTGGAGCCGAAAGGGGATGAGTTTACCTGCGCTCGTATTTGTGTTGAGGTTAACCTCGAGAAAGGACTCCCGGAAGCCATTAAGCCTCCGTGGGGGAATGGTGCCATGTCCAAGAGCTGGACTACGAGCAGATTCCTTTTAAGTGCCTCCGGTGCCATGCTTACGGTCATTTCGCAAAAAAATGCCCCAAAGCCTCTAAGGAGCCGGGACCAGTCAAAGAAGATGACTTTCAGCCAGTATCTAACCGAAAAAGGCAGCCAAGGCGAAAGGATCCACTAGCCCAGGCTCCGAAGGTCACTCATTCAGCAGAGGCAACTCTAGAAAATAAAAACAGCTTTGATGCGCTGAAGGAAGATGAAGCCCTAGATCCAGAAGCAACAACAGTTAAGGAAGATCTTATGGCAGATGAAAGCCTTTCGGATTCCACCCCCTAGATTCGGTAGCAGTGAGAGAAATTCAGGCTTCAGATCCAGAACCCTCTGCCTCTGCAGGTCTGGGCGTTTCAGTCCCCTCTAGCGGCTCTGTGGAAACTTGTGAACTTGAAGACAAGTCAATTCCGTCGCCACCCCTTACCCGAGGGCGAAGGACCAACAAAGCTCCCAGAGAAAAGGAGGCGACCTCCAACATTTCGTTAGTTTCTCATAAAAAGCTGGATCCCTACTTTAAGGGGAAAATTTCATCCCCCTCGGCTTAAATGTTTTGCTTCTGTCTTCTACTATGCTCACAGTTTGTGAGAATTTACTCATGTATGCACTTTTTGTCATTTTCTCGACTTAGCTCAAGAAGCAGATGGGATTGGTCTCCCAAGACATTCACAAGAAGGTTGGCAGCACTGTTAGAGGTCACCAACCTTCTTCAGATCTGTAACTTTCTGATTCTGGCTTGCCAGAATGCCGCTTAATACAACATAACCGTTCTTGTCAATTTTTTTTTTTTTTTTTTTGGATGTTTTAAACCCTAGACATTAATCCATGTGTGAGGTAGGACCCATCAACCAACATAATGGATTCAAAGGCGACCATTAGTTTGGAAGAACTCTCTCAAATCCTAGCAACAACTGGGATCTCTTGTTTTTAGGAAGAACACATCTTGGCAGTAGTCAAGAACTTATCTACCTCTTCGGAAATGATAAAAGAACCAAAGTCCCATGAGCTACAAAGTGATTCTCTTTGCCAAAATACATAAGGACCTGAAAAATTGGAGACTACATCAGATGGAGAGAGACTGTTAAGACCTGAAAATGAGGAGTTCTCAACAAATCCTTTATATACTTCAGAAACCAATCATCCATAAGAAGAGGATATGCATGGCATGATGAAGGAGAGCATATAAATTATTATTGATGAACATCAAGATTACATTGAAATTTGGTTTCAAAAGGTCATCAGGCCACAATACTATTCTCTTCTTCAACATCTTCTGATGCCAAAACAAGTAGGTTGGTTGGTTCTTCATATCCAGGTAATCACTATGGTAAATTTTTCATATGCGGATATGGGTATGTTTCTTATCTTGCTTCGCACATGGTTACATTGGAAAAGTTCTTACACTTGAATAAAGATTTTCCTTTCTTTTTAGGTAGGGTAGGATAATAAATAAAAGTTGCATGTTGTTAGTTTAGCTTAGTGTGGTTTTTGAAAAATAGTTTTAGAAACTTTTTGCAGGTATTCATCTAACAACAAGTGGACAACTCCAAGGAGACAAAAAGGGAAGTATTTTCCTTCGAAAAAGATATTGCTATATTTGAACCTTGTTTGCAACTTAAACATTAATTGAATAATGACTTTTTATTGCTTATTGTGAATTAGCCATATTTTTGCAATATTTCTATCTTCCTTTTTCTCAAGGCATCTTTAATGGTAGTTGTTGTTAACTTCCACCACTAGAGGATATAAGGAAGTGACAACTTGTCTATCAAACCTAGAGGTTACTTGTACACTTTCCCTAAGAACCCTGAGTAGGTGAGCAAAGTATATTTATGAAAGAGTAGCAAGAAGGTTTGATTAGCGGTTAGCCATGGAAACATCACTATAACTTAAAAAAGAAGAAAGTGAGTCGAGCCTGAAGATACCTTTCTATTCTTTTCCAATGGTACCATCCAATACACACTAAAAATGCTTGATTATACCATATCTTTATATAGGGTACATTCGCTTAAGTACCCCTTACATCAGGACAATCTATCAGGAATACATAAAGAAGAGTCATCCTCTAACATAAATACATCCTAGTCTTAAATACAATTTTCAGAGCTGTCTCCCCATCTTCTTGCCAAAAAACAATCTTTATATAAAAATCTTAAAAGATGGTAGACCAGTCTCTGCTGTAAAAGGGTGTAAGAGGATAATCCGCCGGGATACTGAACAGGTCTGCTGACAATGGGTACCTCTTATAACCCTATAATTTATAGGATCAACTGGTGATTGGAAAATTTTCACTATTGATGTATGTTGTCTTGCAAATAATATTTCATTCCTGCAAATTATTTTCAAAAAGAAAAGAAAGAAAATAAAATAAAAGAAAGAACATAAAAGAAACGAAAGAAAAGAAAGAAAAAAGAAAAAGAAAAAGAATAAAAGAGGGAATAAAAGAAAATGGATAAAAGCCCCATGCAATAATAATGACTTGATCCATACAGTTTAACCATGGTTAAGTCTCTTTGAATTTCTGTTGATAGGTTAGTGAATAAGACTTGGCTAAACTGTTTAATCTTAGCCAAGTAGATAGGTTAGGTAGTGAATAAATTTGATCAAACTGTTTAATCTTGATCAAATAGCCCTAGGATAGAGTAATTTCTTAGCCCAACAGTCTAATCTGGGCTAAATGTGTAGATAGGTAGGACATGACATAAACTAACCAATGTTTCCTTCAATAAAACATGCATGATGTTCAACGGAAATCCATGATTCTTGATGTTTGAGGTATGTTTCCTAACCCCATGGTGACAAAAAGCAAAGGGAAACAATGAAAAACCCACAAAAGAACAATATCCTAAGTTTTCGTTGCATATTTTTGATTCGCACCCAGAGAATAAAGAGTTCCCAGAGATCTACAATTGATCTAACAGGGCGTAGATCAATGGTGGACAACAGATTCTGGACCCCCTTGACCTTTCTAGATTTAACGGGAGGGGGGGGGTCCGATATGAAGAATAAAGAGCGCGCTTATATCTACGGTTGATCTAGCAGCATGTAGATCAACGACTGACAGTGGATTCCGGACCTCCCCGATCATTCTACCTTTAACAGTGGGGGGGTCCGATATAGAGACTAAAGAGCGCGCATAGATCGACAGTTGATCTAGCGGTGCTTGGATCTACGGCCAATAGGAGATCCCAGACCCCCCTAACTGTTCCACCTTTAACGGTGGGGGGGGGGGTCCGATATGGGCGGTTTTCCTGGCGGGCCCCATCTTAACGTGTCACAAATATATGGCATCGGACCCCCTCACTCTAAACCATTTACCACCTTACCCCCCTCCGACATACTGCCATACCGACATTGCCTCACCACCGCCGCATTGTGACATCATCTTCCACTATCCCGCCGCCTTCTGACGTCATGTTCCACTACCCCCCTATAAGTCCCATCTCATAACTCTGTCAATTATCCCCTCCATTCACCCATCACAGGTCATGTCCCACTTGCCTATATTCCATTCACCACCTTCCGCATCATCCTGGTACACCCGTCACCCGTCCTCCACTTGCCACCTTGCACTTGAAATGATCCGTTGGCCATTTGTTATAGGCTAATATATCCGTTAGTCTGCTGACTTGTCCCCCGAGCCCAATGGATACCCGTTCGCTCAAATTTAACTTCGTTTCCACCATTTGTGCACTGCTCACACCTTCGGCACACCAGAAGCGCATTTCCTCACCTTTTCAGTCAGCGACCCAACCATAGCCATTTCCTACTAATGATTTTATTTTAGTTTACAGGTACTTGTTGAATCGATGGCGTCGAAATCCAAAAGATAAGAAGTCGAAGAAAATCCATTCCTCCCACCTCATGTCGATCTTGACCGGATCCCACTAGATGGCAAAGATTACCTGATCTCAGAGACTAGGTGCGAATTCGATTTTGCCGAATTACAACCATGGTTTAAAGATACATTCATGGATCAAAGCGATGATATTGGGATCTGGGAGTCCAATCTCCCTCTGTATCTCTTCCCCCAAATCCA
>ML787904.1:55017-118725 GCA_009831015.1 Picea engelmannii | reverse complement strand
AAAGATTACCTGATCTCAGAGACTAGGTGCGAATTCGATTTTGCCGAATTACAACCATGGTTTAAAGATACATTCATGGATCAAAGCGATGATATTGGGATCTGGGAGTCCAATCTCCCTCTGTATCTCTTCCCCCAAATCCACCATTTTATCGAGTTCACCCTCAAATGCCAGGCTCATTACCTCCCCGATAAGAGAGCCATAGTTTCATCGTCCAGAGAAACTCTGTTCTCTATCACACCCGAGGCCATTGATCAAATGATGTAGATATCTAGAGACGAATCCCACTCTCCCCTCACCATTGAAGTTCTAACAAAGATGTACCAAAATCTATCTTTTCCCTAGAGGGCATAGATTTTTGATCTTTTCCTCCCACAGGATGTCCAATTCCCCAAGAAAAATCCCCCTTACCGCTCCTCCATGTTTTCAGAAAAGGGAAACCAAATTATTTCATCGCTATGATGTCTGCTCGGTTATTTCTCAGACGGATGGGTGGATGAACCCATTTTGGGTTTCCTATCCATTTTCTCTACTGAATAAAAAGCCACCATCCAGTTCGACTACAACACTTTCCTGGACGAGAACATACATGAACAATTCTTTAAATTCGCCACAGAGAGCATGTTCCAATATTCTTCAATACTAGCCTACATGTTCACCTTTTTCAAGAAGATAAGTTCTCTTTCCCTATGCAGAAAACGGACCAGGACGAAAAGCCATAATCTGTCACCTCTTGGACTTCACTGCTAAGAAGAAACTCCACAAAGTTTAATTTCAAACATTTTATTGAGCAGTTTTACCACCCAATGGTGAGAATGCTCAGTGGTAGACTAGAGCCATGGATAAATGAAGAAGTCCAGAGAATCTTACACCTCTCGGACCTCGCCAAAACTGGAGACTGGTACCTGTATCAAAATCACACGGAGATCAAAGTATATGGGTGTGATTTGGCTCCCTATAAGCTACCCAAGTACTTGCCTGTGAGGATATTCGCTTTGGAGTACATTAGGCAAATGATTAATTCAGACGACATTCATTTCGTGTCTTTGAAGAAGAAACAACAACTGAGAATCAAAGGGCATATTGGACCTTTTATCTGCAACAGTCAAGCTGCAGGAGAAGAGGCAGACAAGTTATTAAAGGATATGAATTTTAGCACCAGTTTCGTTTGGCACTATGATTCATGTGGGATCATTGCAGAGATGCGATTGAAGAACAAAATTTCTCCATATGCTCATACACTCAAACTAGAGATCGAGAAATTTGTGAACCAAACAGAGTGGGAGGTGAACACTCTAGAAGACATTGAACAAAAATCTCCTCTAGACATGATTTCAAAAACCACAACTCCACAGGTACCAAAGGAGAAAAGACCCAGGAAGGATGTTTCACCTTCAATCACTTAGGTGTCACCAGAGGATTTCCAGGTGTACGCTAAAAGGCCTAAAACCACTCACACTACTCACAGGTCTGGAGAAGAAGAGACACAGTCTACCAAAGTAGTCAAGGGAGAAACTTGACCACTTCTTTCAAGAAACCATCAGATGATGTCTACCTCTTCCTCAAAGAAGCAAACAGTTACCACTGTGACCACCCAGCCTCCACCAACATCTGCAAAGTTGAGTATTTTTGAAAAGTATGACTTAATCAAGAAGAAGAATGAGATGCTGACAAATCAAACTTATGCTCAGTTTTGGAAGCAGACTTAAACAACACAGCATAGGTTTCTCTCCGCTTTTGATACTAAAAAAGGAAGAACGCAGATGGTGTTTCTGCAAGCACATGTACCTCATCCAAAAGAGATCACAGATTACAAAAGGTTGACTCTGGAATTTGATGCCAAGCAAGTTCATTCAGCTGATTAGATGGATTTGCACAAGAAGACTGGAGAAATGGTTTTCTCCACATTGGCTCATGCTTCCACTACTGTTGCGAAATTACAGGTCTCTTTGAACAATGTTTAGACCCAATTAAAATTGGAGAAAATATCTTCTTTTGCAAAGGATAACAAGATTAAATCTTTAGAAGAATTGGTACTCAAAATTGGGTATGACCCCTCAAATGTAAAAGCAGCCGAGGAGTTTCTCAAGAAAAAGAATGCTGACATATCATCTCTAAGGAAGCAACTGAAATTGCTAGTTATAGAAGACTCACAGGCCAAAGAGATAGCTGAGACAGAAGGTGAGAAGGAGGAATTGCTGAAGCTAATCATGCAATAGAACGCACAGATAAAGGAAATGGAGGCAGAGCTGGAAAGTTTGTTAAAGGAGAAGGAACATGAAACCCCTATGGAAGTCATCCCACTGAGTGTAATTCCCCTCACAGGAGTTAGCACAGTGACAAAATCAGTCACCACCATTACAAAAATTCCTTCTGCCACCTCAGTGGCGGTTTCAGGAACATCAATGGAGAAGATGACTTTGCAGGGAACATAAATCAAAAGATTGGAGTAGGAGATAGAGAACCTCTAGAAGATAAAATTTTCTTTCCAAGCCAGTTACAATATAGAAAGACAGACATCAGAAAAGCTGAAGCAGGAAATCCAAGAACTGCAGAAACAAACAGTTATGGGCAAAACAATGGCAGAGGCCAAAGAGAACATATGGATGGATATCTCCAAATCCATAAAGGAAATATGGCCCATGGTGAAAATCATGTTTGAACAACATGAGTTGGTGTTAAGGAGAAAACAAGCCATTAACAGGATCGAAGGAGAATTGGGAGAGAGGCCCACATAAGAAAATGAAATTATCAGGTTTTTGAATTCAAAGACTAAGGAAGAACTGGAAGACCCAAAGATTGAAGACATAATAGAAACCATCCTCGAGGTTTTTAGAGTGTTGACCAAAAGAGGATTGATGTTGCAGCTGGAGGAGAAAGCCCAGAAAATGGATATTGGGGTTCAAAGATTCTTCAACAAGATTGATGTTTTGCAAAAGAAAGGCCTTCCCGGTCTACTGGTTCTAAATGATAAACTGATGACCCTATCCGACTACAAGCAGAAGATTGCCACGGTGGCCAGGGACAGTTCCAACTTTTCAGGAATCCAGGGTTGTATCATAGGAAAGGCGTTTCTAGAGACTCTGCAGCTGCACCTCAGTATCCAGCACGAAATTAAATATATTTTCATCACCAAGTCGACTTTCTCCAAATATATCGAGATGGACAAAATCTACCGCAGACTACTAAAAGTCACCATCCCCAATCAAAAAATATGGGAGGAGTTGTGCGAATTTATTGAGTAGGGATGAGGTGTGTTGTCCAAGTCAGTGAGTAGAGCAGTCAGAGTCACGTGAATAACTCACCAATGACCTTCCCCAAAATTAGCATGAAGAATCTGACAAATCATCAACAGTTCCTACAATTTTGTATCTTGGTGTTTAGTTGTTAGGATTAGATTATACCACGTCCTGATCATTAATGACAGGGTCATTTGTAATTTTTGTTATAAATACTTCAAACTTCGAAGTACATAGGGTTGATCTTTACGCCCAAGCAAGCTGTAAGCACTGTAATTTTTATTAGAGATCTACCAGTAATAAAAAGGACTTTCACAGGATTCCTGCATGTTAGCTGTTGGTGATGTTTTCTTCTCTCAGTTTAAATGTTTTTCCTATCTTCGTAATCACTTATGTTTTCTACATCTGATCGTTTAAAAGAAGTTGAAGTTGCAAAATTTATCTTTGTATACTCTGTTTCTAGATTTTAAAGATCTTAATGTTTATCTTCTGATGTTATGATTAAGAAATTGTTAAATGCTTCTTGGTTATAATTGATTATCTCACCTTTTCGCTATCCACCATTTAATTTCTAAAGGATCTAACAATTGCATTATCCTGTCTCGTGAAAACACCTTATAAAATCTGTTCGTTGATCTCAAACTTTTTAAAATAGACCCCATAGCCCAATGGATGCGTAAGCAATATTTCAGCCACCTTTATAAAACAAACACACAGTCTCATTTATTTAACTAACCTAACATCTGAAATCTAAAACAAAGTTAAATCTCACAGAGAGATCCCTCTCTGAAACTGGAAGGGCTAGATCCCAGTTTCGAAGTGGTTGGATAAGGTTACCTCTAGTAAATTTCTTCTACTTAACAACAACCTATGGGAATTTACAGAGCGATAATGGTACCAACCTGTGGTATGACTAGGTAAACCCATCGGAGTACTGAACATGCTTGCTGGCAGCAGGGCATTCTACCTAGCGAGGGTGATGATCTGACAAACCCTAAATAAAATTCCTAAATATTTAAACTTGTCCTGATGTACGAAATTACTTGTAGACAAAGCTGAAAAGAAGTATGGATGGTTAAGCAAAGGTCAATGAACTCCATAAATCTTCCATTGGGAACTAGCTTTAAGACTATCCTAAAACTCTCTCGCGTACCTCTTATTAACTATATGTAGGATGTTTTGTCCTATAGGTGGGGCCATATTTTAATCGTCTCATCAGACTAATGTGTGAAATTTATCTTTACACTTGGCAAACTGTAAATCTTAGGCTATTGGGAGAATTGACTGGTTCCCTATATCTTTGAATGTGAGGTGTCACAATACTTATGAGTGGGGGAGGGGTTTCCTAAGCTGACAAAGATAAACACTGCCCATCTATATAATAATCCATGAGAAGAGGAAGTAGAATCTCTATTAAAAATGATATGATATTGTTTTTATGATATTCTGGGCTATTATATCAACAATTGTTTTTATTAAAATGCTAAATTCTATAATGTTGACATCAGTGTGTGTTATATGCATGCTGTGCATTTTTTTATTTTTATGTTTATATAATGGAAGACTGCTTAATTGGTTCTTTGTGACAATTACAGATCAATAACACAATGTTGAACTCATTACAGATCTGTGTTACATGCCTATGAACAGAGGAACAAGTTATTGAACAGAGGAACAAGTCATTTTATAATCTTACAAGAACGATGACAAGGCAATTAACAATGGATAATCCTATTCACACTTATCTTGTCCATGCTCATGTTCACCATGACTGTTAGAAATTTCCCAAGCTGAGTGCTATGGGTGAATGTCCATTATAATGGGGTTAATTTCCACTTGCACAAGAGTTCCATATGGAGTGCCATTTGGAAGACCGAATGGAGTGCCATCTAGACGACCAGATGAAGCGCCATATGGACGATCAGATGAGGTATGTATACACTGTAAATGACCACGATTGCATGGAAAAATAATCATTCGAATTGATACACATGTGCAATGGTAAGTTCTATGGATTGAATGGTATATTGTTCAAAATTCATGTTAATAATTGAATTAAAACTTTTTAGTGCATTTTTCTGATCAAACGTCCAAGTCGAAGACTTGGACATTGATCTAATTCTCACACGAATTTTTTTACCTCCAAAGTACAAACCATTCAAATTCAAAATCGCCAAGAAAACTCTTGATTCCCTTGCAACCTCATTGGGTAAGAAAATAAAAAATCCTACTGATAATTCTCCATTTCCTTCAACACCCGTTGATCCTCAACCTAAGAAGCTACAAGATTCTTTTCAACAAGACTTTCCTTCAGTCCCTACAAATAGAAGAGGATCCAATCTGTTCAAAGGGGAATCTTTTCGAAGAAGTATTCGAAGTACAAGTGGCAAACCCAATGTAAAACCTCTAAGCACTTCAGATCCTATCCAATTATCTTATGATTTTGAAAGCTCCCATAAAAGACTCAGAGAAGTTTTTTCAAAAGAGTTTGAGCCAGATAAAGAAGTAAAATATGAACGTATTCCCTCCCATAAGCACTCTGTTACTCCTACCTCCTAGATGCCTACATCAACTTCCAAAGTTGATATACCTTCTACATCCATTAAGGGATCCAAGCCCTCTTCTTTTGAACCACCTGATCATACCCCAATTATTGAGAAATCACAACAAGAAAATGCTCAGTTGCTTCAAAAGTTGGAAGAGCGAATAAATATGGATAGGAATCTACATCATGACAATGCGATATTGCAAGAAAAAGTGAATCGTCTCCAACGAGTGGTTGATCAAATGACCACCACCAATCACAACCTCCAGACACAATTGAAACATCGTAAAAGGCACAATACAAAATCTCCAGGACAAGAGGGAGAAGATTCTAAAGCCAGTCCACCCCCTCCTTCACGAGTCTAGTTATGTCGGGTAATTCATTTTTATTGCGATGATCAAATCCTTTTTGCATTGATATTACATATGCTATGCTTCATATTAGCCATTTTGAAGGACTTTCAAAGGTTTATATATAAATTTATCATGGATTTGCATCAGGTGTGTATAATTGGTTTTTTTGTAATGTTTTTGAGATCAATTCAGTTCAGTTTAATGTTTATAAAGATCTAACGTTCTATTTTGCTTGCAACATGTTGGAATTGTGATATGATCCTCCATCCAGACCTTCATCCGACACTGTTACAAGCAGTGAAATTCAATCTTAATTTGTAGGCAGATGAAGTGGAATCATAAAAATACGGCACATGGATTTTGTGCGTAATATGCCCAATTAGGTCCCATGCGTGCAGTTTCTTGAAATTCTGGATGGATTGAGAGCAATTCGTGGTTTTCAATTCAGCATCCGACACTCCATCTGGCACTCAGAGTGCAGAGGAGTTGGCGGTTGGTACATTGGCGTCCTGTGGTGGACGAATCGACAATCTGGGTTTTGTGCCCCCTCGTAGCCTCCAACTACAGATCTCGATACACCTCAGATTGGGCAGTTATAGTGATCGCTGAGTGACTCAGGAATTTTCTAGAAGATATTGTTGTTAGAAGCTCATTTAATGAGTTTCTTGTTTTTAGAGGAGGTCCAACCTTCAAGTGGTCGACCTCTCAACCTATAACATATCTATAAATACCACTATCAGTGGCACAACCACCAATTTTTTTTTTAAGAATAGTTTCATTGTGTAATTCATACATTCTCTGCAACTTTTGTTCCAGACTTCATTTTTTTATTAATGACAAAATTGTGTTGAGTTAAGCCTGCGTTTTATTGTTGGAGTGTAGCCACAACCTGCTGGGGGGCCCACCAGTGGTCTAGGTGTCTGTATAAATAGATATCATGTGTTTATCTTATTGCTTAGTTAGAATTTATACTTGTTTCTTTGTTGTATCCATTTTTCTGTTTCAATTACTATACTTGTCAATTATAATTTGATTATCTAATTCATCTTTCCTTAAATTGCAGATTGCTTGTAGGAGCTGGTTAATTATCATGTTGTGTCTCTTCTCTTTTTAGCAATTAATCGTCCTGCAGGATACTAACTTAGATAGTGTATTGAACTCTTAATTTTGTTTTGGAAACTAAAACAGAGTATTAACTTAGACATAGGATTAGTGTAAACAAATTTTTAATTTAAGATTGTTTACAAGCTTTGATGGATTAACAGTTTGAAGTTTTGTTAGCTATAATCAAGATAAATTTAATTACCAGTTCAGTTAAATATTCATAGATCCATTTTGTTCATTAATCTTGCCTTAGTATGATAGGATAGAAATAGATTTTGGGATTATACTTTCTAAAAACATTCTAGTTTTGAAATATGATTTTTAATGACATGATTAGTTCAGTTTAAATCATGAAATCTCAGTTATAGATTTGAATTGTAATTTTTAGTTGATATTGATCAAGAATTAGAAGTTTGTATAGAGCAAATTTGAATTAGGATTTTTAATCATGAGTTCATGAGTTTGTAGGTTTGCTTGAAGTAGTACAAGATTGTTTTTAATAATTGATGATTGATGCATGAAGTTTAGAGATCACATGGATTTCCAAGATACTTAGTGTTGCTTTTATGATGGCAAAGATTTCTTTAGATTTCCTTATTCACATTTTCCATTTCTCTGTAGAAGTCAACATTGAATTAATTCCACTTGAACTGTCACTAATGGTCAGATGCCATCGTGATGTTATTTGGCATCGAAGACATAATCATCATCTTTGAATTCTCTTTTTCCTGTTATTGCAAATTAGGATTAGTTTTAATTAATTAGAATCTAAATACAGTCATGCTGCTTTTATTTTTTATTAAGTAGGTTAAGATTTATCCTTGGCAAAATAGAAATGATTATGAGTTCTTTTTAAGAATAGAGTTCACTTGTCAAAATAGTTTTGATAGAGTAATTGCTTACTTGCTTGCTTACTTGTTCACTCATAGATAGATAGATTACATAGTTCAGAGATAGATTACTTGTTATTTGCTTATCCAAAGATTGCTTGCTTATTCAAAGAGTTCCTTACTTAGACTAATTTTTCATAGTGATAGATTGCTCTTCATTATTTGAGTATATTGGCATTAGATTAGGCTAGGCTAGGCTATATTAGAGCTCTAGACCTGCACATACAGTGCTGACACCTTGAATCATACGAGCTCTCAGTTGACAATTTAATGTCGAAATATAAGCATACTTTTTACTCGACACCGGTCATGTAGACATAAATCATACGAAGAAAACCCAGAGTCCACCTGAGATACGAAAGAATGGCCCTGAAAGTGGCCACACAAGGAGGAACACCTCAAAGAAGGCCCAACATGGAGCCAATAGACACTCATCGAAAGAATTATCTGGTGAGGAAACAAACAACTCCAAGGAATCTTCTAGTAGAAAAACTAGTTTGCATTCCTAGAAGAGAGGAGAGAAGAGGAAAAATTCCAAGAATCATGACCCTGAAGAGTTAAAGGAATATAGACCACCCACTTTCAATGGAGAAATTAAGAAGGGGGAAGAGGTAGAAGTTTGGCTGCTTGGATTGAAGAAGTACTTCAGAGTCCATGACTACTCTGAAAATTTAAAGGTTCGCATAGCCATTTTTAACATGAATGGAAAGGCCTCCATTTGGTGGGAAGACCTTCAAAATGTGAAACGAATCCATGAGAAGGACTTGTCATGGAAACAATTTGAGAAATAATTCAAGAAGAAGTACCTGTCAGAGAAATACTTTGATGGGAAGACCAAGGAGTTTTATGAACTCAAGTTGGGGCAGCTCACCATAGAGGAATATATCGTTAAATTCCTTGAGCTTATAAGGTATGTTCCCTACATCAAAGATGAAAAGGTAAATATGCAACTATTTATTAGTGGAATGCCTCAGTCCTTCCAGGACAAAATTGAATTTGATGAGCCAAGTAACTTAGAAGACACTATCCAGAAGGCGAGGTATTTCTATGAGGAGTTAAAGAATAAGACAAAATCTCATGAGGACTAGAAGAAGAAAATCATTTCGAGATTCAAGAAGAAAGGGTTTAAAACCTTAAGATTAAAGAGCTATGGGAAAGGTTCTAAGATGAGCCTTCTTGCTAAAAGTGTATACCAACAAATTTTCCCCTCTCAGAGTGGAAATAAACCCTTTGGAGTATCCCCAGGTAAGACTGATAACACAAAGAGAGAACCCTTAAAATGTTGGGGTTGTGGAGAAGAACATCTGTTGAGGGAATGCCCATATAGGAAACAAAACAATAAGAGGGTCTACAGCATCCAAAAGGCTGTCACAATCAATGTTGTGACTGGGAGCATACCACATATTTATGCAGCGTTGGATAATAGACAAGATGACCACCAAGCCTCAGTGCTGGAGATGGAAGGTATGATTTCCAACCATCTAGTTTCCATTTTAATTGACCGTGGTTCAAATTTGAGTTATGTTTCCCCTCACACTGTTGAGAAATTTAAATTGCAACAAGTTAAACATGTTAAATCATGGTTGGTACAACTAGCCACTGGAACCAAGATACAAGTGACAGAGGTCATACCAGCATGCCAATTCCTTATGAGTGGATTGCCCACCCGAGCGACCCTAAACATACTCCCTTTAGGATCTTATGACCTGCTGATTGACATGGACTAGTTGGTTGCCCATAAGACCAAGTTGGATTGTTACAACAAAACTTTGGAGTGTTAAAATGAATAAGGAATAAAGGTAACCCTACAAGGGATTCAAAATATCATCTCAGTGAGACAAATATAAACCCTTCAAGTGAAGAAGTATTGCAGGAAAGGATGTCCTTTGTATGCAATAAGGTGTTGGACTCTGTTGAGGATGAAAAACCAAGCCTAGAGGACCATACCATATTAAGAAAGTATAAATATGTGTTCCTAGAATAGGTACCAGGTCTACCACCAAGAAGAGACATTGAATTTTCAATAGAACTTGCACCAGAAGCAGTGCCAATATCTAGAACACCCTATAGAATGAGTACACCAGAGCTAATTGAGATCAAAATACAGCCAAAGGAAATGATGGAAAAATCCTACATCTGGCCTAGTGTGTCTCCATGGGGAGCACCAACCTTGTTTGTGAAAAAGAAGGATGACACACTTAGGTTGTGCATAGACTATAGGCAACTCAATAAGATGACCATAAAGAATAAGTATAATTTTCCAAGGATCGATGACTTGTTTGACCAATTAAGGTGTGCTACAATTTTCTCCAAGATTGACTTGAGGTCTGGATACCATAATGTACGAATTAAGGATGAAGACATCCACAAAACAACCTTTAGGACAAGGTATGGTCACTAAAAATTTGTGGTGGTGCCATTCGGGCTAACCAATGCACCAACCGCTTTTATGTGCTTAATGAATAATGTAATCAGTAAATTCTTAGAAAAATTTGTATTGGTTTTCATTGATGATATCCTAATCTATTCTAAGAATAGGGAAGATCATGAAGAACATATCAAGTTAGTGCTTCAAGTACCAAGAGAACATCATCTCTATGCTAAGTTTAGTAAGTGTGACTTTTTCCATAAACAAGTCCATTACTTAGGCCATCCTATTTTTGAAGAAGCGGTGGAATTTGATCCTCACAAGATCAAAGCCATTATGGATTGGCCTACCCCAAAGGATGTATCTGATATCAAATCCTTTATGGGCCTAACATGATACTATAGGAGGTTCATAAAAGGATTTTCCAAGATTGGTTTCCCAATCACTTCCATTTAGAAAAAGGGAGTTAAATTCCTTTGGACATCAGAATGTGAAAAGAGATTTCAAGAACTGAAATGACTTCTAACCAATGCACCTGTGATGAAGATTGCATATCCAAAAAATGAATTCCTTGTGTGTACAGATGCCTACAAGGAAGGACTCGAAGGAGTCCTTATACAAAAAGAATATGTAATTTGCTACGAATCTGGAAAATTGTATGAGCATGAAATCAATTATGTGACCCATGATTTGGAATTGGTAGCCATAGTGCATGATTTAAAAATGTGGAGGCATTACCTCCTGGGTAGAATATTTGTGCTGATGACAGATCATTGTGGGTTGAGGTACCTATTTGATCAACCAAAACTTAATGCTAGACAAGTTAGATGGATGACTCTCCTTAGTGAGTTTGATTTTGAAATCAAACATATCAAAGGAAAAGAAAATAGGGTGGCTGATGCCCTTAGCATAATTATGAAAGTGATTGACTTGGAAACTGTAAGAACTTGTGAAATGGATGTCAGGGAGAGAGTCAAGAAAGCACAAGAAACATATGCATTTTTGAAGACTGTAAAATTGTACTTTGAACAAGAGCCCACAAGGATGAAGTACGGAGGATATCAATTGTTGAATGATGACCTGCTAAGTTACAAAGGTAGGTTGTATATTCCAAACTGTGACGACTTCAAGAGGTTCATGATGGATGAACTAAAAAAAATACCATATAATGGTCATCTTGGTTATCATAAGATGATCATAGCCACTGGGAAACTGTTTTATTGGTCTTGACTGAAGAAGGACATAACTGATTACTTAACTAATTGTCTAGAATGTCAATAGGTTAAAGTAGAACACTGACATCCAGCGGGGATTTTGCAGCTCACTTCCATGGAAATGGAAAACCATTTCCATGGATTTCATCACAATATTACCAAAATCGTCCAAACAGAATGATGCCATCATGGTGATGGTGGACAAATTGAGCAAGGCTGCTCACTTCATTCCTGTCAAGTCAACTTGCAAGGCAATAGATATTTCCATTATTTTCATTAAAGAAATATTTAGGTTGCATGGCATGCCTAAGGAGATCATATCTGACAGAGATACACAATTTACTTCAAGCTTTTGGAAATCTTTATTTGTTGGTTTTGAAACTAAATTGTTATTTAACACATTCTATCACCCTGAAACTGATGGACATATAGAGAGGGAAAACCAAGTGTTGGAGGACATGTTATTGATGCATGTAATGCATCAACCTAAGAAGTGGGAAGACTACCGATCACTGGCAGATTTTTCCTACAACAATGGCTATCAAGAGTCATTAAAGATGAGCCCTTTCGAGGCCCTCTATGGTAGACAATGCAATATTCTAATCAATTGGGATAATCTGGTAGATAGAATTACAATCGGGTCAGACATGCTGAAAGAAATGGAACAAAAAGTATTTCAGATAAAACAAAATATGAAAATAGCTTAGGATAGACAAAAAATCTTTGCAGACAAAAAGCAGACTCCTAGAGAGTTCAAAACATGGGATCATGTGTATCTCTGAGTTAGACCCAGGGAAATATTCTTGAGGATGGGAGCTTGTGCCAAGATGGCACCTCGGTATTATGGACCCTTTGAAATTTTGGATAGAGTGGGACCTGTAGCCTATCAACCAACACTCCCTCACACATTGAAGGCACATGATGTTTTCCATGTTTCTTTATTAAAAAAATATGTACATGATTCTAATCATATTATTGACCGTGTTATCGCTCTGTAATTTATTAAGGTCGTGAAAGAAATGACAAAGGTAACCAAAAAACCACTTTGGAAGATGGGATCTAGCCCTGCCAGCTTCATAGAGGGATCTCTCTGTATGATTTAGATTTGTTTGAATTAAAATATTAGGCTAGTTATGATAGTTTAGGGTTTGTTTGTTTGATTTGAATTGTTTGGTTGGAACAATAAAGATGGGCCATTGGGAAAATGGAGTCACATTTTTGAATTGATCAAATAAAAGGTTTAACATGCTAATATTATAGGGCAGGGTAGGAAAATTCACTAGATCCTCAAAGATTTAAGGTATGGAGGAGATGAAAAGGTCTAGAAATCTAATAAAAAATAGAGCAATTAAGAATTAGGACTGTTAAGATCCACTCAGATTTCAAGAATTGTTTTGATGGAAGCTGTTGATAATCTCTCGTTTGACTCTTGCTGCGTTGTTGGTCCTTGCTGTTGATTGTGGCTATTCTGCAAGTATCGTGCATTGAAATATGGAATTGGTTGATTGACTGCTGATATTCTGCTGCTAGGTGTCTTCATGCCCCTGAAATCTAGAACGAGGTTGAAATGATCTCCACAAAATATTATTATTGTCGT
The DNA here is from genome assembly GCA_009831015.1 of Picea engelmannii. Taxonomy (NCBI): domain Eukaryota; kingdom Viridiplantae; phylum Streptophyta; class Pinopsida; order Pinales; family Pinaceae; genus Picea; species Picea engelmannii. The sequence goes on along the minus strand of ML787904.1, from coordinate 105,415 downwards.
CTCATACTAATTTCTTTTCCATCTATCCCTTTGGATTATGTTTCTGTCACAAAAAATTTGGAATCACCTTGCCCTTTTTACCTCAGTCTCCCATCGTAAAATGCGTTTCATTTTGGCTCAATCTTCACGGGTTTTCAGTCATCAAATAGTGTAACAGGGGGAAAATGATGAGTTTTTATGGTTCAAGGGTTATTTGTTAGGGGCATGAGACCATTAAGGGACTGCTTATGGTAATTGGGGAAGAGTAATGTCTAACATATAGGAGACGTGGGGACATGTGTCATGTAGAGAGAGGGGGAGTAATAGGAAGGTGAGATGTATCGGGAGTGTGGGGACATGTGTCGTGTAGGGAGAGGAGGAGTAGAGGCAGGAAGGTGAGCGGTATCGAGAGTGTGTTAGGCAGATTTTGGAGGGGGGGTAGGAGGTGTTATCACATGAACTTGTCAGAGTCCTGTGGGGTTGTAGTTTCTACCTAATACTGTAATTTTTCTCTGTCTCTCTCCTTTTCATAGAACAAGTCTCAAATCCCCCCCCTTCTGCTTGTAAAATAATTTCTTATTTCCCCTCCCTATGTGTTTAAGTGCCCCTGTCTCCCCATTTTTTATCCCACAACCAGTCGTTCGAATCTGCGATCACGCAGATCGCAGACATAAGCACAAAGTACAACACTTAGAGTGGTCTGATATGGACCCAAATCAAGCGAGCAAGCAAGTTCAGTTTTCAGCATAGGAGATTTCATTCGAAGTCTAGATTTACGGCCTGCAGGCAATCGAGATTATAAAGCTGCTCGAAGTTTAGTTCCGGGGTGAAGGTACAAACTCATGAAACCTGAAATTAACGTGGGCCATCCGATCCAGTAGGACACGTGGCATTAGATCCAAACCGCAGAGAAAGTCATTTAAGGAAAAATGAAGTGGGGAATGCGCAATATTCTTGAGTCTCGAAATGTTGAAGGCCCGAGGTCCCAAAATACTGACATTTATATGGGTTGTCTGATTCAAAGGGGTGCATGGCACCGGATCCGCGAAATCACGATTTCATGACTTGGGGGTTTTAGCATGGAGCACGATGTAGGTTCGCGAAATGCGAAATCGTGAAGCACCCAAGAGTTGGGTCGAGGGTCACTGCCCAAGGTTGCATATTGCGATGGAAAGGAGCCGCGCCAAAGGCTGAAAGCACCCGTGTTGGTCACCAAATAAGATCTGTGTGGGCTTGAGGTGTCGAGATTGACTTGAAGGAGTTGTTGGCACCACCTGGGACATTCAGGGGTGTCATGCCTCGTCCCGATCCCGATGAAAGAAGTTAATGGAAATGGGGGAGGTAGTTGAAACCTCGTTTCACCCCATAAATAGAAAGCATGGAAGATCTAGCCGTGGAGACAGTCTATCAGCCCAAAATTCCCCTGTCAACGGATTCTCCTACAAGCTGATACTAATCTAAGTTCGCGTCTGACAAAAGGATGCATGCGTAGACTCACAGAAGAAGATGCAAACACAAATATTTGATTATAATGGATAGATCACACTCCTGGTGGTGGTGGTGAGTTGTTCAGAGTATAAATAGTTAGTTTTGATATTTTGTTAGGGTCGATGGTTGAGCTAGGCTCTCGTATTGTAAAGTTTTAATGAAGCCTCTGTTTCTCTGATTATGTGTTGTAATTTGAGACTTCTTGTTTAATGACAGTCAACCTTATTTTCCACCTCTTTTGCCTTTGATACTAAAAGGCTCGGGCATGGTTGATCTAGTCGAGTGTTGTAATCATATTGTGATGTATGTTTGATCGCAATAATGTTATAGCGTTTTTCAGTTTCCTGAAGTTTTGGATTCAAGAGGATGTTGTATTTGAATCTTTTCATCCTTAGACTAATGGAATACATTATGTCCATTTTCTCCTTGAGTTCTTCCTCCCACTCACCCTTACTACAACTTACTGACTGAAGTTAAATCAAGACCTCATCTTCATGTGTATGCCAGCCCAATTTTCCGAGTTAAAGAGATATTATCCTGAGTCTGCGCCCATTCGACCCCCCTTTAATTTATTCATTGTGACATACAAACCGATGGGTACTGGGCTTACCTCCAATACAATCTGGAGGTGACTTCTAGTGCTAATAGGCAGTATGTGTTAATCAGAGGAGGGGGTACGAAACAACGAGGGAGTGCCATGTTAGGTGGGGTCGAGGCGGGGAAAAACAACTTTGCAACCCCCCCCTTCGCCAATAAAGGTATGATTCCACCGGGGAATATCTGCGTGGATTTTATGGGCTACAAGACAAACTATCTAGTCAACTTTGCAACTTTGGTTTAACATATGCACCATAAAACATAAACAAAATAATTTGTTTCCTAAATTTTTATCTAGATGTTGGTCTGAAGCACCAGATATACCATTGGAAATATGCTCCTGAGCACTTTTCCATGAAAACACCTACAACCTGATCTGAACCGAATTTATATGCAAAAATATCCCAAAATCCATACTTTGTTTTGGCCATCAAACTTCAAAAACTAAATCACTGTTTGGATAAACACATTTTTTAGGCTATGGCACCTAGTTATTCATAGGCTAAACCTTACCAACAGATTTCCAAAATAGATAAATGAACAAACAAATTACCTATATTTATAGGACCCTAATAGTGGCTCCAATGGGGATGACATCCTCCCAGTGAGGTGCCAAAGAACACTGTAGACTAGTAGCCTGATCCAAAGCCTACAACCTGCTCTGCCATGAAACCTATGAAACTGATAACCAACTGACAATCTTCTCTAATCCTTAACTGAATCAAATTCACTCTGAAATATGAACTATACTCTAAAGATGAAAGCTATGCTGCAAACCGAAATTGAAAAGAATGCTAAAAAATTAGAGCTTATTTATGTACACAACCCTACTCTAATATGCCGAAGACAATTGCTGAATCAAGTGATCTCAAATTTCCAGTAAATCCAGTCAAGTAGTTTCTCAAATAATTGGACTGCTTGATTGTTCTTGAGCAGAGTAAACACTGGAATTTGTGATGGAAAGGTCAACTAATAATACTTCTACTTGTCACAGTGGAGGCACGACTGTGAAATTAAATTGAAAAATATTTCCATATATTAAGCCATAGGGTCATAGAAATCATGGTTGTTAAAATTTGTTTGTTGATCTCCCAAATCAAAGGGCAAAGGTAGCCATGTGCAATATTGCTTCTGCTGATATAAAAATTCACAGGGAAGACTCAAAAATGGAGGAATTTGAGGTGTTTCTTGAACTTCTAAATATTTGAGCTCTCTTTCCATATCTTTGGAAAATTCATCCAAAAATTGAATCTTGGCTTCTGAGCTACATTTACAGGACTTTAAATAAGAAGATAAACATGGAATTTTTTTTTCATCACCTCCATATTCAATACACATATCATTCCAGTCCATAAAGCTTTGAATGGAAGGAGAGTCCGCCACAAACTCTTTCCCCTCCATCCATGTTTCCAAAAAGAAAATCTAAAGAGTTGTAATAGATCTAATATATCCAGCAGGCAAACCTCCATTCCAAATTTTACACTTTTGTTGGAACGAATCATGAAATAATCTTAGGAAAACATCTTCATGTTTGACTCTAAGAAGCTCAGTGAAATCAAAAAAAATTGATAAATGTTTCCAAGTCAAAATAAGATCATCTCCATTAAATTTTGGACCATTTTTCAAAAAATATTCATCCTTGGGTAAAGGATTCGAAAAACCATAAATCTGTGAAAAATTTAGACATGCATACCTTGGAATGATAGTATCAACTTATAAGTTCTTCATTAGCCCAGTGGAGTCATTAGTGAACACCTCAATCTTTCTAACAGTGGAGTCGCCATGGTATTCTTTCATCTGGATATAACTAAGAATGGAGTCGCCAGGTGGATGCTTTCAACCTTCCTATGTCTAATCACTATCCAATATTAGTAATCAGATCTAAAACTTGATACTCTTTCTTGAGGAAGATTAACCTTTCATCCCCATTATGGTCTCCACTATGTTATCCCTCTATAATTTCTAAAGGATGTGAAAGAAATGATAGAGGTAACCACAAAACCACTTTGGAAGCTGGGATCTATCCCTACCAACTTTAGAGAGGGATCTCTCTCTATGATTTATATTTGTTTGAATTAAAATATTAGGCTAGTTATGATAGTTCAGGGTTTGTTTGTTTGATTTGAATTGTTTGGTTGGAACAATAAAAATGGGCCATTGGGAAAATGGAGTCACATTTTTGAATTGATCAAATAAAAGGTTTAACAAAATAATATTGTAGGGCGGGGTAGGCAAATTCACTAGATCCTCAAAGATTTAAGGTATGGAGGAGATGAAAAGGTCTAGAAATCTAATAAAAAATAGAGCAATTAAGAATTATGATCTTAATCTTCAGTGGAAAACACAAAAATTATTCAGAGACAGAGATAGAGTGTATTTTTTAAACAAATTCTGTCCTTTATCTTCTTAGAATAATTCTGAATTTAGGAAACAATGGTGATAACATAAGAAGGCAAGTTAACAGGGAAAAATGCACTTCACCAATAAAGTTGACACAAGCATCTTGTAATAATTGCACTATATTACTGGAAAATCTTATCAATGGTGTCTCTGTGGAATGCTTTACAATACTAGTCCTATCCTTCAAACAAGTCCCAACCCTTCATACTTCAAAATGAGAAGTATTTATAAATTTATTTACAAAAGATCCTGTTATAACTAATCATGATTTATTTTAGGGATATCTAAACTAACATATATCTCTAATCACAACAATATGGGACTATTAAGATCTGCTCGGATTTCTAGCACTGTTTTGATGGAAGCCGTTGGTAATATGTCCTTTGACTCCTGCTGCGTTGTTGGTCTTTGCTGTTGATTGTGGCTAGTTCTGCAAGTATCGTGCACTGAAATCTAGAATTGGTTGATTGACTGCTGATATTCTACTGCTAGGTGTCTTCATGCCCCTGAAATCTAGAACGAGGTTGAAACTATATCCACAAAATTTGCTCACTGTCCTCTCATATTGTTTTCTTTGCCATTTGTCCCTTTGAATTCTATTTCTCTCAAAAAATATTTGGAATCACCTTGGCCTTTTTACCTTAGTCTCCCATCGTAAAATGCATTTCATTTTGGCTCAGTCTTCACGGGTTTTCAGTCATCAAATAGTATAACGGGGGACAATTGCCGAGTTTTTATGGTTGTAGGGATATTTGTTAGGGGCGTGGGGCCATTAAGGGACTTCTTACGGTACTTGGGGAAGAGAAATTTCTAACGGATAGGAGTCATGGGGACATGTGTCATGTTGGGAGAGGGGGAGTAGCAGGAAGGTGAGCGGTATCTAGAGTGTGGGGATATGTGTCATGTAGGGAGAGGAGGAGTAGAGGCGGGAAGGTGAGAATTATCGAGAGTGTGTTAGGCAAATTTTAGAGGGGGGGGGGAGGTGNTGTGGTAATCTAAGGAGGGGATAGGAGGTATGGGGTAATCAGAGGAGGGGGTGAAAAAAAACGAGGGAGTGCTACGTTAGGTGGGGCAGGGGCAAGGAAAAAAAACTTTTCGGACCCCACCTCTGTCGATAAAGGTATGTAGGTCAGGGGGGGGATGATTGCCATTGATCAGGAGGAGGGATGATGTCGTCAGGGAAGATCTGTGTGGATTTTATGCGCTACAAGACAAACTGTCTTGTCAACTTTGCAACTTTGGTTTAACATATGCGCCATAAAACATAAACACAAAAATTTGTTTCCTAACTTTTGATCTAGATGTCGGTCTGAAGCACTAGATATACCATTGGAAATATGCTCCTGAGCACTATTCCATGAAAACCCCTGCAACTTGTTCTGAACTGAATTTATATGCAAAAATCTTCCAAAGATCCATACTTTGTTTTGGCCATCAAACTTAAAAAACTAAATCACTGTTTGGATAAACACATTTTTTAGGCTATGACACCTAGTGATTCATAGGCTAAACCTTACCAATAGATTTCCAAAACAGATAACTCAACAAACATATTACCTATATTTATAGGACCCTAACAGACTGGTTTTTGATTCATATGGAACCAGAGGGAGAATTACTACCAGAAACTCAATGCATAATAGATAGGAAGGAGACCCCACTCAGGAACAAATCCATTGCACAGGTCAAGGTGCAGTGGAAACACTTTGGCCTAGAAGAGGTTACAAGGGAAATGGAGGATGCCATGAAACATGGATATCCATTTTTTTTTACTTCTGTACATACAAAATACATTGGTAGATACAACATCGAGGACAATGTTCCTTTAAGGGGGGAGGGGACTGTAATACCCATGTTTACCCTAGTTTGTAATTATAACTATAATTGGCCAAGAGACTACGACATACTAGATATGTGTGAATGTTTGATTTGATTAGCCTTTGCATAAAGGGTCAATGCATGTATTTTTTGTTATTAATAGAAAATGGATAAGTGTTGCATAACTGCTGAAAGGGGGGGGTTTGCCAATATAGATCATGGATGTTATGAGAGAGATGATGAGGGGAACCATAACTGGTTGATATGATCCCCCCACCAAACTAGTACTTTATGAGAATTAATGGCTCAGACCCATAATAGTTCTTTGACCCAGAAATGAATTACCAGTTAGAGTGGTATTTGGAAGAGTCCTCCTCAAGAGTTAATGAGGAGATGGGGCAGAGTACCCATCTGCAATACTTCCAGACTTTCCCACGAGTTGGGGATTCAAACCCACACAACCTTGTCGAGGAAGGAAAGAAAGAGGTAATTCATGGGTAAAGGCAACAGAGTGAGCAAGCATATATGCGAAGAGAGCAGAGTCGAAAGAGTAATCTCAAGAAGAGAAAAAGAGTAGTTACAGTTCTTTGGTTCGAGAAAGAACTGGGTAATAAGCTCATTCTGGGCATAATAAGTTGTGGACAGGGTATGCGTTACAAGATGATAAATGAGGATGATGAGTGACTGTGGAAGTACTCGTGAAGACCTCCTTTTTGGGTATAGAGAAAATCGGTTGCTAAGATCCTGTGGGAGGAGGAGAGTAACCTCTGTCCTTGATTGTCATTGAGAAAGAAGAAAGAGTCTCTCTCAGAGCATCCTGGTCTAGATTGAGGGTGGCCAGCGGTAAATTCGTCAGGAGTGGCTGTGCCTATGGTTGGGTGGAAATAGGCACCCCTTTCAATAATCGCTTCATAGTTTCCAGTTTCTGATAAGTATCTTCATACTCTGTGCATTGAAATGGAAATGATGATTGAATATATATATTTATCTGTCTATGAATGAGTTCTGTATTTAATGACTAAAATAGATATATGTATTATCTCCCCGTGAACTCATGCTTTTGAATGGTCATCTGCTTGCTTAAGTTTAGCAGTTAAAGAGTCATGGGACATAAGCCTACAAGAGGGTCGGGGTAGGATTTATTAGAATGTTTAAGTCCTACCAATCTATAGGATCTAACCTTGCGGGAATTCCAAGTTCAAACCCTGTGGAAGGAGGGCGTCTCCTTCAAAATATTCACTGTATGACCGAGGGATCATGCCCATGTCCTTAACCCATTTACAACTAAAGGAATTAGTGTGTAGCCAACAATATTTTTCAAAGGACCCATGTGACCAAGGTCTGGGAACCCTACGCTAGGCCCAAAAGGAGTTAAGCATTTTTGGCTTTGGAACTTTGGGAGTTTGGAGATCCAGAGTGTTTTGACCCTACCATTTATAAACCGACCGAAGGAAACTGATAGTTGTGGCTACCCATAGGGTTGAATGGTGCCTGGCGGCCTATCCGAGATAGATAGAATTTTCCCATCATTAATCCTTGAGCCATTTGGTTATTGCGAAGTAACACAAACCACCGATTTGACAGTATTTGAAACCCATTAGTCATTGGATCCATGCCGAGGTAACTTTGATGAAGTCCAACTCCGAGAGAACAAAGATGATATAACATCAAACTCCTCGAATGTCGAAGTCACAAAGTGATGAGAGCCATGGATCTAGGGAGTCTGTTAGGAACCCCTCTTAACCGTCCGATCAAATAGTGGAGGGACCTGTGTACGGTACTTCGACAGAGTCCTTCTTTGGGAGAATGGAGTGGCCATAATGTCAAAACCCCCGAAGGATGGAGCTGCGAAGTGACAAGGACCGTAGATTAGGAGATCCTTCAGGACCTCCCCTGATCATTGGATCTAGGCCATGGTTAACTTGACGCTGACCACTTTAGGAGTAAGGAGGAAGTCACACCACGTTTTCCCCAAACGCCGAAGTTACGAAGTAACATAAGCTTTTGATCCAGGGGTTATGTGGACACACCTTGACCGTGATATTGAAGGGATTGGAAGGCTATCAGTTCAGAGTGACGTCATCCAGGATGACGTGGACCCAGGAATAATGTACCACATGTCATCTGGAATCGTACATCTCATAGACCCTACATGCCCATGAACATGTGACACGTGTGACCCACTGAAGGGGCCACATGTCATCTCTGCCCTGGTGGATATCACTCCTGGCACTTACCGCTTGGTCCATTTGGTGGGAGGAGTATACAGGACCCACCTATATTTTTCCTTTGCATATAGTGTGTCACCACGTGAAGGGATTTTGGGCCCCTTCGGGTGTTCAGGAATTCAGGAATCTAGGGGTTTGGGATGTCGTGTCATGGGTAATTGAAAGGCCCAAAGGTTAGAGTCACATTGAGGGATTTCGAGCTCCTTCAGGAGTTCGAGAATTTGGGACTTCGAGGGTTTGGTATGGCGTGTCATGGGTAATTGAAAGGCCCGATGGCTGGAGCCACGTGGAGGGATTATGGGCTCCTTTGGGAGTTCAATAATTTAGGACTCTGAAGAACATCTGTGCAAAACAGAAATGGGACATTCAACGTCGAAGCGCCGAACGTCGAATTCTCCTCTAGCTTGTGTGTTAGATGAGAATTAAGTCTCACCGTTGGTTTGGATGGTGGATGGACCTTCACTGCGGGATGTAGGAACGTGAAAATGGTACAAACAAGATGGACCCACATGGGCGCCACATGGCTCTCAACCAATGAGCGCCTGAAGGACTTCTGGAAGCCATAACTTGTAAACCAGAAGTCAGATTAGAGCCTGCTAACAGTCTTTAGAAATCTATGATCGAGTAGAAGAGGATAAATCATCTCACAGAGATGATTCAAGATGATTTGAGTTAGTAAATTTTTGATTCCCTATCCCTATAAAGGGTACTTAGGGGTTGGGTGTGTTACATGTGACATCGTGACGTTTCTCACTTAGCTTCTTAGAAACACCGAGGATACTTCGTCTGGACTACAACTCTTCAACTAGAGCATACCCATACTTCGTTCTAGGATACCGACAAGTCACACTCCTAATATAGTGCAACTCTTATATACTTAGACATCTGTTAATAGCATAACACATAATCATGTATAAGCATACATCCATGAAACGATGAGAACACTTGCGAAACAAATAAGAGTCACACAGATATAGTGTAGGTGGCACAAACCGTGCTTAACACACAATTAAGTTTTATTATTATAAAATTGTTACAATATGAGAAATATCGGCTTGGTTTACAACTTGGGTGGAGTCACACAACTCGCCTCACCTCACCAAGACACTCATACACATATTGGTCACACCAAGACTCATATGTCGTAACATCTTTCACAACTTCTGCAGGGCACCCAAAACATGCATCCACCACATACTCACCATCTCTTCTCTGTTGCAAGACTCTGCATAAACCTGCAGTTCTGTCTCCTAGCATGCCTCCTTTGACCTGTGACAAGACTTCCCCCAAACTCATTCCAACTCTGTCCACATAATCACCTCAAGGAAGCATAAGTCCTCCCATGTGGAGAAACTTGGATCCTTGAGGGAGCTCGCCCCTCTTCATCTAAGTTTTCTTTAGAATCATAGAGTTGATCTTGCTGTCCTTGTTGTGCAAATATGCCTTCTTTGGTTGTGCCCCCTTGTTCTCTTATAGGGACTCCAAAGGTCACCATTTTGAACCATGATATTCCTTTGTGAACCCATGTTCCCAAACAAATCGTTGCTCCCCTTCGCAGACCCGATCACCCAAACGAATCATCACGCCCCTTCATGGACCTGGTTTTCCAAATGAACCCATGCACCCGCCAACTATTCTACCCCCTTGGGATCGACGCGCCCCAACCTTGGTGCACTCCTCATGTCGGCGGGCCCCAACCTTGGTTGCGTCATATTTGGGAAAGCCATTTTGCGTGTTTGCATGCCCAAGGAACCCACTTTCCCAACTAGTGAAATGCTTAGGTGTCGAAGCAACACCAAGTTCTGTCTCCTTAAGTACTTGGGCAAGGGTCTCTGCGCCCTTCTAGTCGAAGATTTTGTTGGAACCCTATATAATAGGGGAATCAGTTTTCTGACTCTATCTATCTATTTCAGGCATTATGTGTTTGCTCATGACGCATGGCGAAGGCGACAGAAAGCACTCGACACTGATCAAGCATAAGATGAGTACCTGCGCGTGAGCTTCAAAGCGAGTTCCGGTGCATTTTTAGCAAAACATTGTGAAGTGGTTTGAAATGGAAAAATTTGACTCTTGTGGGTAAATGCAAAGTTGGGTTTATTAGCCAAATTTGGGTTTTTTATAATCTATTTTTGGTGAATTGAGCAAAAAGTGGCCCCTCGGCCTTTATGCAGAGTTTTATGCAAAAATTGACAAATATTTTTCCAAAAAAATATTTTGGCCTAGGTCCAACACCCGAATAATCAACACCAAGGATAAGCACCATTTCACACACCAACACAACAAACACACAAGCCAACGCCAACACCAATGCCTAACTCCAAAGCTCAGCCTCGGGCTCACCTCATCGAAAGACTACGTAACTGTTGGTTCATATAATCACCCAAAGCCCCGTTTACCGCGTGAATGTGGGATATTTCCCACAGAAGCCAAAAAATATATAAAACACAGCTTCTAAACCCTATGCCAGGTGTTGAACCAGATTAAAGGTGTCAAACGCAAGGAAGCACGCATGCATAGAGGGTTATGAGGTGTCAAGGGATACCATCAAGCCACATCTAGTTAAAGCTATGGAATCGCTAAGTCCCCATGTGCAGACGATCAAGGCTATTTTTGGTCCTTACACAGATCAAATCGTTGCTGTTTCACAATCTCATGGCGCTTTTCCTCCTCACATTTCATTGAGAGACCACATCCAAATTGAAATGTCCTCTACTCAATACATTGTTCAACAATATATTGCTGCAACTGGTTGCACAAATCTCTATACTTCATTGAAGAACTCATATACCGTGGGAAAACTGAAAATGCTAGCCGCAGAATATGAAACACCCTCCAAATTTTCTCGAAATTTATCCAGGTCTACCGAAACTGGGTGCTTTGTATTGTGTAAATTTATGTCAGATATGTGGTTTGTGGAGCTTGTTGTAGGGTGCAATAAAGTTCATGTTGGAAGCAATGGTAAAATTGTCTGGTGACAAACTCCATGGTTGGGATCTCATGCTACAAAAGGTCCAGCACGGCCTCTTCGCCATGCCATTCAGGGTTTAGATCCTCAAACAATTGCAAGGATGTTTGTTAATTCTCACTGTGTAGGGGAGAAAAGGATCAGAGAAGAAGATTGCTTTATTTTGAAGCTTGCAGCCAGTCTTGCTGCTTTAGCAGAACGTAATGATGGCTCTGCAGAAATCATCCGGCATGCTCTTTTTGGCTATTTCAATCAAAAGACTGGTTTTCTTGTATATGTGGAAGATTCTCACTTTACTCGAATTGAATCTACCGGAAACGATGCTGTGTATTGGGAAACGACCATAGAAACCACAATTGATCATTACAAACCTGTTGAAGGTGTGATGATTGCTCATTCAGGTCTTGATGCATCTTATTTACTTGCAGGATGTGGAGCAAATGAACTTATTGATCTCATCAAGCGATGTGTGCTTGATCCTGGTGACAAGATCATCAATTTCCCACCCACATTTACTATGTATGAGTTCGATGCTGGTGTGAATGGGGAAACTGTGATAAAGGTTCCAAGACTATCTTCTTTCATTTTGGATGTTTTCTGGTATTATTGAAACTGTGAAGAAAGAGAAGCCAAAATGCATCTTCTTAACTTCTCCAAACAATCTAGATGGCAGCATTATTAACAATGAGACACTGGGGTACTTCATAGGAAGGACTTACCTATTTCTAACAACGCTTGGAATTCATAAGGAGCGTCTGCGTTTTAGGCAGCATTTACAGAACGAAATGGCTCATTATGCAGCAGACTATTGGGATGCAGAAATAGAGTGTTCTTATGGATGGGTTGAATGTGTTGGTCTTGCATATAGACCTGCTTATGACTTGAAGGCACACACTGAAAAAGTGCTGTGCCTCTTGTGGCTCATGAAACATATCCAGAACCCAGGGAGGTAGAGAGATTAGTTATAACTCCAGCAACGAGAGAGTTGGGGCTGACATTTAAGAAGAACCAGAAGATGATTGTTGAAGGTTTAGAGGCCATGAGTGAAGCAGAAGCTATGGAACTTAAATCTCATTTGGAATCTGAAGGGAAGGCACCATTTCAAGTTTGCACACTTGGCCAAACTTTCACTCTTACAAAGGACATGGTCTCTATATCTAAAGAAATAAAAAAAGAGCACCAGAGAGTTTTCACACCTTCTGTGATTGAGCCATCTTTTGGTGTTGGTAGAATCATTTACTGCTTGTATGAGCACTGCATTTATACACGACCAAGCAAGGCTGGGGATGAACAATACAACGTTTTCAGTTTCCCGCCATTATTAGCACCAATAAAATGCAGAGTGTTCCCTCTGGTGCAAAATGAGAAATGCAAGGTAACACCTCAACTTATTTCAAAGTCATTAACTGGAGCATGTATATCCCACAAGATAGATATAACAGGGACCTCCTTAGGCAAGAGATATGCAAGAACAGATGAGTTAGGTGTGCCATTTGCGATAACAGTTGACTCAGAAACATCAGTAACCATTAGAGAGAGAGACTCAAAAGAGAAAATACGAGTTTCAGTGGAAGAGGTGGCAGAGCATCATTGTTTTGAAGCATCGTTTCAAATGCAACTAGCAGTCAAGGGCATGTGGCAGTAATTCAATAACTATCTAGATCCTCATATCAACTAATTATCCAGCTTTCTAGGCGCAAATCATCATCAGGTGGCGAATCTGTTCAATGTTTTGGATATTAGCGGAGCACAAGTGGAATTTTAATTTCATGAATGACAAATGGCGAAATATCCCAGCGTTTAGGCATAGTTGAACCATATGGCAGACAAGGAATTCAGTTTCAGGGAACACATGGCAAAGGTTATAACACTGATCCTCCAACTGACAACATACCTCAAACAACCTTAGGCATTCAACTGCTGCTGCATTTATTTATTGTGATGCTATTAAAGTCCATTCTCCAGCAAACCTTAACAAACTCCAGATGTTCAAGCAACAGTTGTCAAATCGAATTTTCTTGGATTTGTTGTTTTGTTTGTTTTACAAAACAGTCCACAGGTGTCAATTTTTGTAACTGCTTTTCTATTTTTAGAAAGAAAAGAGGTAAAGCTCGAGTCTTGGAGGACAGATAACAATTTTTGTTTTTATATACACATGTAAAAGACAGAACAGGGGTTCGACTGGGCTGAGAGGAGAGGGTTTTGACCTGTGTGAGAGGTTTCAACCTGAAGTTTTTAATTTTCTTTGCTAGAGAGTGGGCTGTGTTTGGCCAGAGAACCTTTTCTGTAATATTTAGATGATCAATCAACAATGAGCATGCTGTTCACAGGATTCCTGTGTGGAGATGTTGGTGGTGTTTCTTGTCTCTGTCAAGTATTTTCCTGTTATCTTTTCACTTGTTTCAATTCTTATTATCATAAGAAGAGTAACAGAGCAGAATTTATTGTGAAATACTCTGCCTCTGATCTTGTGATAATCTTTATGTTTCTCCTCTAAAAAGCTAGTTTATGAATTCTTAACTATTCATTTGCTTGCTTTTTTCCTCCCCTAATTCTTCCTCAAATCGACACCATCAAAACTTATTTCGATCCAACATTTCCGCCACCTTGCCCTGTGTGAGAACTTTGTCCAGATCTAAGAGTGAATCACACTTTTAAACGCAGACCCCATTTTCCCAATGGCCCTCTTTGCTGTCCCAAACTAACCATTTAAAAATCAAAACCCCAACCCCATACTTTCACCACTTTCATAGCTATCCTAATATCCATCCCATACAAACCAAGTTTAAATCGAAAAGAGAGATCCCTCTCTGAGTCTTGGAGGGCTAGATCCAAGACTCCAAGTGGTTCGAGGTTGCCTCTGTGACTGCCCCCCAGCCTTGGGCAAATCACAGAGCGCTAACATATTTTACACCTTTAATTTTGTAATCCACTCATCTTACCATCTGTTAGTTTTATTTTAATTCTAAAATCTTGATTGTCTATTTGTTAATTATATTTAACTATGAGCACCAAAGCTCCATATTCCTTATCATTATTACTGGTGTTTGTATATCTCCCAAGTTGTTGATGGGGGACACTATAATTGTGTGTAAATAAAGTTCAAGTAAATGATATTTTTAAAGATGTAATCAATTTAAGTATTTTAATATTGTAGAAAGCAATAAATGTTAAATTATTTGAGGTTCATCTTATGCAATGTATTTATTCTTAATTTATTTTCATGTTTTCTTTATTCATTAAAGAATATGTCAAGTTTTATTTGTTAATTAATTTATTATATTTATAATTTTTTTAAGGGATTAATTTTTTTATCTAATTTGTTTTTATAATTTTTTTATTATCGAAGACAACATTCAAATCATTTTTACAGAAGAAAAAGTTTTTTAAATAAATGACATAGATTTTGAGGTTAAGTGGTCTGTAAAAGGAAAAGCGAAGGACATCGAAGGATACAAAGAAAAATTCTAAAAAAATGGAGAGCCTATCTTCATCCCTCACATCCACAAGCTCTTCGATTTAATAGTCAAGCAGGGATTCCCTAGACCTTGGATTCAAAATCTCATTGTACCTATTTTTAAAATTGGAGATAAATTTAGAATCCCTCTAACTGTAGGACCATTATGACTAAAGTCATGAAAAAAGAGCTAAAGGCTAGGTCATATTTAGGAGCTATCATTCGATCGTGGACTACCTTGCTACATTCAATATCACTGTGGAGAAGTTTTGCAACAATAAACCAATCTCATGTGTTGTTTCGTTAACTTTAGAAAAGTTGATATAGTGCCCAGGACTAACCTTTGGATTATGTTAGAATAGCTAAAAGTTCCTCTTGAGTTGAGAGTTTCCATGATAAGGTTGTACAAGAATATGATTTCCAAGTTTAGGAGCATTGATAGTTTTTCAAAATAAATTAATTGTAATATAGGAGCTAAACAAGGATGTCCCATGTCTGTTACGAGGAAAATCTCTCTATGGCTAGGGTAAACCACAACAGACGGAAATGACTACAGAAATCAACTCTATTCTCAAGTATTCTATGTAAACAAATATGCTAACGAGACAAGATAAAAGGCCTACCTCGTCCAGTTGTTCGATGAAGTCCACCATTGAGCACTTGACCCAAAGCAATATACCTACAACTAGTCCTCAACAACCAAGCAAAGAAAGTATATTGTGATAATATATGATGTTAACACATTCAATAACATAATCCATTAATAAACATGACAAATATGCCCATGGAATAATAATTAAAATATTTTCAAGATATCAATTGGATGGGAAAATAATATTTCTATTAATATATGATCATCAGAAGTAAAAATGTTACAGACTTCCATGTCCACACGGTTCAGAACTGAGAAAATAAGTTCCTTTTAGTTGGGCCTCCACCACTTCAATCCTCCACCAAAGACAATCTCATAGAAGATAGACAATGGAGTTCTCAATCAAATAAGGGAAGAGCTTGGGGGTTGAACACTGTGTTCAGACTTAAAGGACAAAGGGATGTAGAATCAATATGAAGTAAATAATTTCTCCAGAGTAACTTTGCTCTCAAAGATGAATTCTTTCTTCTCTTTTCCATAGCTTGGAATTGACCCATTTATAGCCTTCAAATGGAACTGAAGGGCCGAGTCAGAACGTTTCTAGTATATGGAAGGCCAAGGATCACAAATACCCTATCGAGACATGGAAACCCGACTCTTTTTTTTCATTTTTGGGCACAAAATCCGATGTACGTGGGCTGTAGTGGTGTAACCTGCGTATATGCATGCTGTATAGTAGGCAGGGTGTGTACATGTGGAAAAATATGTATTTTTAGCTTTGGGATTTACAAATAGGGATGATAAGTCTGCATAGGGAAATGGAAAAAAGGCCTTTTGTGCAAGATTGCATAGGGTGAGGCAAATCTTTCTATAACATATGCCCGCTAATGTGCGAGGACAGAGGAGTATCTACAATGGTCGAAATACATTATAAACAACCTAGAAGTGGAGTGATGGGGAACCACCTGGATGAACTAGTTTCTCATTACATTCTGCGCTGACTTTGGATACATGGATTTTGATTTGAATTATACTGCAGATCCATGTGAAAATATACCAAACAACTATCCATGGCCATGAATAGGCAAATAAAAATGCGGTTACATGCCAAATGAGGTCATAGTCACAAACAAGGCCCAGTCAAACCAATCTCAAAACCAATATGAAGATATCTGTATACAATGGAGTACAATCTGATCTCCCATGATTAATGAATTCATATAGGTACTGGTCCAATGAAAAGGAAGCAACAACTCAGGAAGGCTGCGGCCACATACTGATGTCTTCAAGTCTTCTACACAATTTGCTAAGGGTGCAAGTCTACATCATGTGAATAAAGGAGTTGAGGTCGAACACAATGAGACATCGTTTGATTACCAGTCATTGAGGTATACCATTAACAAACTCGAGACAACCTACCGATAATGAAAGTAGGTATCAAGGCACCGAGTACATTCTTACAAGTGTGAGTAAAGGAGTCGGTGTCGAACACTTGAAGAATCCATCGATCGAGAGACATTGATGTATTCCCAACTGTCAATGGTGAGAGAACCTGCCACTAATGACTACAAGCCTTAAGGTACTCATAATACTCTAGGTCTCCTTTCCAGAATAGATGAGCTGGATTCGATGGAAGGAGACTTGCTGAAAGGAGAGCATTAAGGAATCTCTCATCATCCAACACAAGGAACAAAGCAGGAGCTTCATGATTTGGAGGAAATCAGACGAAGAAGATGTTCACGAACCAACAACCTTGTGTGTCTTTTGCGTGTGCCAAATGCAAGCGGTACATGAAAAATACCCTTTGAATAGAAACCAATGAGGAAAAATACTGACGAAGGCAAGGAAACCACCAATAAGGCTAATGGAATCCATTAAACTACACAAATCCCAATGTGTGAATAGATGTATTGCCGTTGAACACAAGGGAAACCACCTAGTCAATGACCAATGATGAAATGTCGACTGTTGGGTTCAAGGATACCTACCAATGATGAAAGTAGGACCAGGGTGCTAGATAGGACTACAATATCATATGATTCTGAGACAAACTTAGGGTATGACCGAGATGTAAAGTCAAATATCTGAGGAATGGTCGACATAGGTTGATAGACTTCCTTTGAATAAGAGCATGAGACATATGGAAGACTTCGACAACATAGACTCGATGATGAAACCATTATATGTAGGAGGCATCAATGAAATTCTCCATAAGGACTATAAGAGTAACTAGTCGATAGAGAAGACTCTGTATCGAGCTCAGCTTCCTAAGGCCATGCTAAACCCAAAATTATGGTGACAGATGGACTCAATAACTTTGTGCTCTGTTCAATGGCGACACGACTATTGCCAATATAAGATAATACTCCCTTCCCGCCCGTATTTTTTTGTTTCTTCATAGACAAATGAATGCTATGATACAAAGGAGGAAACAAGTGTCACAAGTAAGAAAAACTAATTCCAGCAGTGGAACGTACCTATGCTCAATGCAAGGAGATGTATGTTGTAGATGGACACTTGGGGGAATGTTCCCTCCTAGGTATAGGGTGTCAAATTGCGAAGGATATAAATGAGGCTCTGCTTGGTTGAGGATGAAAAATTGCTGAGGAAAATGGTTTATAACACAAAACGAGAACTGACTATAGGCTCAATAATGCAAGCAAGGGCATGAGATGCAATAACACCTTAACACCAAAAAATGTCTTTTTTTATGACATTTAGTCTACTTGGTGTGAAAAAGGGATTATTTTTTTTCCAAATAGACATCCTTTCAAATCCAATTTACGAGTGTGAAAGAGACAAGTTCACTTGGCAATATTTTTTCTTTTTGAAGACGAGTTGGAAAAGAGCTTAAATTAAACTCGGTTGGGAGTCCTCTAGGTAGAAGGAAAGATGTTTATGTTAAGAACCAAATAACTGAATACAAAAGCACCACAATAGATATAAAAGAACAATATGCAAAAAATCTTTTATTACTATCAAACCTCTTCGAGCAGGTTCCAGGTTTGGGACCTAGAGTCGAGATTCTTCTGAGAGGAACTCGTGATCCAACCATGGCACGGTGGACCGAGGTAATGAGACGACAGGGGGAGGTAGGGTTCCCACACCCTACAACGAGGATTTCTTCTACTGGTGGAGACGACAGGTCATTTCTATGGATGACTACCCCTATGCAGGGATCAACTTCAGAGGGGACCTTGACATGCCACTCCCACCAGGGACCACCTACGGGGACATATGTATGTCATTTTTTTTTTAAATATTTCATTTTTTTGTATTTTTGTAAAGTCAAACACAAATATTTTTGGATGATGCTTAATTACTAACTAGACACTTGTATGACACAGATGTGGGTCGGCAATGGCCGGACGGGCTTCCCTAACATTGTCGGAGGCACCGGGGAGATGAGGTGACGGGAGGAGAAGCCGAGAGAGTCCTTCAAAACATGGAGGGAAACTTGTCTCGTTTGACTCAAAGGATTCCGATGGTTCAGGTAGAGGATTTGTCGAAAGCCATGCAACAACAAGTGGTTGGTGTGCCCAAAGCTTGAGTGTGACTCTTTCAACGTCTCGTAAACGTCATAGTTTGTTATCATGACACACATCCGGTGCCACAGGCGTAGATGTCGTGGATATTGTAGTATCCGCTGTATATGTGTATTGAGGGTGTTAGCCCCAATTTTGTACTATAAACATCATATTTTTTGAAATACATATAAAACATGGATCTTCAACTTTACTTATATTTACAATGTGTACATTGCTGAGATGGTTTTCTTTGCTTTAGTTATGTGACAAATTCCAATCTAAAATGAAATTAGCATAAGCATCGAATACATGATTAGAACTCCTAGGAATGTGATGATAAGTAATAAAATCAAACCGTCATTCTAAAAGGCGTACCCATAGGAATCGACAAAGTAAAGTAGGATCACGCATGCGGTAACTGTCGTTCAACTGACATACTACTAACTAGGAATCGAGGAAAACCTCTAAAGAGATAATACCATGTGAGATAACATCTTGCAAAAGTTATACAACGACGCTATATTCTACCACATTATTCGTGGATGGACCTAGGCATACGCCACCTGAAGACACCAGTAGACCCTTGGGTGAGTAAACCACCCAAGTGACGGAAGCCAAGTTCCGTGTATGACGAATGGCTCCGTCTACGAATCCTAGGTAGACCAAAGACTTCGTTGACATCTACCAACCAAGGGAAAACTCGATAAGCAAGTTGAAGACGAAAAGAAAGGGAAAATATATATACACTAAATTACATTAGTATACAAAGAGTTTTTCCCAAGATTGGGGCTCAAGTGTAATATTTTTTCAAGTAGATCCCATTCCTATGCTCGGCCAACATATTCCATTCATAATCTTCTAACTCATAGGCCCCTTTTTCTAAGACATGTCGCACAATATAGGGACGTGCCACATGGGTTTAAACTTGCCTGGCCCCAACAGTTCTTTGGCTTGATCATATAAGAGGACTAAGTCACCCTCAACTTACAACCAAGGACAAACAAACTTATCATACTGGACCTTGATACGTATTTTGTTCGACTCGATAGCCGTAGAGGCATATCAACGCTGCTCATCAAGAATCTCTAGGTGTATAAGGCGTTGCTTGAGATCAGAAGTGTCAGGTAGGAGCGCGACTGCCAAATTAAGAGAAGGGATTTCAAATTCAATAGGTAATATAGACTCCACACCGTGTACTAACTAGAAAGGGGAAAATCCAGTGGCAGTCTTGACCGAGGTTCGGTATGCCCAGAGTGCAGGATATAACATAATGTGCCAGTTAGACTTACTCTGGCTGACAATTTTCTGCAAAATGGTCTTGAGAGACTTGTTGATGACCTCTACTTGTCCATTTTCATTGGGGTAATAAGGAGAAGAATGACCATGTATAAACCCTAGCTTAGATGCTAGTTGTTCCATCATTTCATTCTGAAAGTGACAGCCATGATCAGTGACAATCTCAATCGGGATACCGAACTGGGCAATAATTTGATTGAATATGAAGAAGGCGACAATCTTCCCGTCGGATTTAACTGTAGGCATGGCCTCAACCAACTTAGTAAAGTAGTCAACGACCACGATAATTTGTTGATTCCCCCCAGCTAAAGTTGGGTTGCAATCTACGAAGTCCATCCCCCACTTGGTGAAGGGATCAACGATAATGATTGGGTGAAGAGGGGCTGTATACGAGTACATTTTCCAAGTGAACACCTGGCAGGGGTAACACTTCTTAACCGCTTCAATACAATCTTTAAATATAGAAGGCCATAAATAACCAGCTCGTTAATTTTTTTGGGCTGTCGAAAGCCCGGATAGATGACCACCACAAGCCCCACTGTGGCAATCGTTTAGGACTGGCTCGAATTCCCCGTGAGTTAAACAACGACACGAGATATTGTCTATTCCTCGGCGATACAAAGTGTCACTGACGATAGTATAATTCTTATCTTGGTATCTTACATGCCGTCGATCATCTCGCGAGAGATGCTGAGGGAATTTCAAAGTTTGAAGATAGAGAACTATGCCTCCATACCAGGGGTCAGACGACGAGACAACAAAAATGTGTTCATCCACAAATGAAACAACATGGATAACATCCTCATCTAATCGTGGAAAATCGGATATTAACTCTGCGAAGATTAGTGATTTCGCAGAAGCGAAATCAAGATCAAATTCTTGTAAAATGACAATCCATTTATTATATTTTCCCCCTATGATACACCTGGTAAGGATGTATTGAAATGGATTAACATCGAAAATCACAGTAGTCTTACAGATAAATATATAATGACGTAAACGTTGGACTACGTGAACGACAACCAAATCTATCTTTTCAACGTGAGAATAATTAAGCTCAGGACCGACTAGGTTTCGACTAAGATAGTAGATGACATGCTCGCGGAGCTCATCATCCTGCTAAACCAAAACCATACCAATCATCTCCTCAGACGTGGTGATATAAAGCAATTAATCCCTACTGTAGTCAGGAGAATTCAACAGAGGCGCCGATACCAAGGGTTTCTTCAAAGAATCGAAGAACTCCTTGGCTCGCTTATCCCAGATAAAAGGGGTGTCCTTCTTCAAAAGATACCTGAAACCCTTAGTAATATTGGCATAATTTACTATAAACCGACGTAGAAAGTTATCCTTCCCCTATAAACCTTGAAGTTGTCTAATAGTGTGTGGGGGAGGCAATCTAAGTATTGCCTCAACCTTTAATGGATATACCATGATCCCTGTCTCATAAACTAGAAATCCCAAAAGACGGTCAGACCTAACGCAAAAGATATACTTATGGGGGTCCAATCGGATTCTATAATAACATCATCTTTCAAAAACAAGACGAAGGTGCATAGAGTGATCTTCTCTCTTACGAGAGTGAGCAGAAATATCATCAAGGTAAGCTTCGACTATATGCTTAAGATCGGGGAATGCGAAGGTAATAGCACGTTGGAAGGTTGCTCCTGCATTTTTAAGGCCGAAAGGCATTTTCCGGTATGCGAAAGTACCCCAAGGAAAAATAAATTTTGTCTTGTGTTGATCCTCAGGTTTAATTTGAATTTGGTTATACCTTGAAAATCCATCCATAAAAGAAAACACTTCGCTTCCCGCATAATCGTCGAGAATCTGATCGATGAAAGGTGTCCAGAAGTTATCTTTACGACAGGCTTTGTTCAAGTCACGAAATTCCATGCACACATGAATGGTTCCTTGCTTATGATTTACATGAATGAGATTGGATACCCATTTAGTTAAGGGAAACGGGTAGATGAAGCCAACATTGAGTAGTTTCTCTAGCTCATCCTTAATAGCAGGGGCCTTCCGGGGATTGAAAACTCTAAGACATTGCCGAACAGGTTTAGCATCTAGATACATTATAATCTCATGCTCAACAATACGAGGGTCAATTCCCAACATCTGTTCATATGACCAAGCAAATACATCTCAGAATTCCTTGAAGAGTTCGATGTAGATCAAGATTTCTTGTGGCAAACAATCCACATCGATATGTGCGTTTTCAATCTTTCCAGGGGTACGAGAGATATCGATCGTGATGGTGGGAGAAATACTCGCCATATTTCCTTCGGCATAAATTCCATGCATATCAAGTGGAACTACATCATGACCGACTATCTCACTCAAAGTAGATCAGAATTCATCTTGTTTGATTCTTTCAAGCTCTGGGAGAAAATAAGAGCGATGATGCATATCATCCCAAGGTTTGTCGGAACCATTCATGGCTTCGATGATAGCTTCATCCGAGGGAAAATTATCATTGAGGAAGTCATGTGAACAAGACAACGAAGTGGCCCACATGGGCCTAAGAACGAGATCCTCCTCATCCGTCTGTGAGGTAACAAGATCAAGATCAATGAAAGAGTCAAGAAAAACTTGATACACGATCGTCGTTGCTGATAGTGGCATGGCCATTCCAGCATGTGACTAACCTTTACAAGAGGAAGTCGGGGAAGGTAGGTTCCAAGGATCACTAAAATAGGAAGTGCGGAAAGGAATGGACCTCTTTATCAAAATTGGCCTACTGTACATGGTGTAAACATGGTGAATCGGTTACATGAAGTCGAAAGTACCCATAAGGGAAGAATACATTCTTACACCGATGTTCTCAGTTGATGGATGAGAATTGTCGATCACAGGGATTGACGGGCCAACATATGCATTGGGACTAGCATACACAAAGGATAACTGGTCGATCGTTACGATCTTCCCTTCACAAGGAAAAAAAAGAGTACGGAAGACAGACGACACAACGATAGTCATAGCATAGGTCCAATTGCATCCTAGTAACAAGTTGTAATCAAGAGGCACATCAACTACCTCAACCTCCACCTCTACCATCTTCCCACCTAACTGGACCGGAAAGGCATGAAGAATATCGTGAGGTTGAAGGAATGACCATCAAAAGTAGTCGACATGTTCGATGAATCAGAAAGAGTTGGAGAACCAAGAGATTTCCAACAGATCAGGGACATCACACATGTAGCAGTGCCTTCATCAAAAACCACACGTTTGATGGTGTACTTTGAGTACCCCATGTGGATTTTGAATGCCACATGGTAATGCAAGTGAGTCTTCACATCTGTGATGTCAAACTTGATAACTTTTGAGCCACTGGGTTCTAGAGCTCCTAAGGCAGATAGTAAGGCATTCTTCTGTGAAGGAAACATCTGGAGTACCTCCAAAGCTGACATCGCACAAGGGGTTTGACCCAGGTCCTCAACAATAGAGTAGTTCTGGGTGGCTCTAGAATATGGATTGTGGGTATAGCGCTTGAGTACTTCTTTCTGAATATGAGGCAGTGCCTCTAGTTTTTCAATATGTAAAGTCGTCTCTGGAGGAGGAGGATGAGATTCTAGACTAGGTATAGCCTGTGAAGAACTATAATATCGAGATTGAGTGGCTACATGAACTTTTGCATTGACCATATTGATACACAAATGGTCACTGTCTTGCAACAATGGGTTTTGACTCCCACTAGCCGCATTTCCAGCGTTTGAGGAGCTCGAGGCCATGTGTTGGTTATGTGGGAAGAGATTCGTCAGCACAACGAGAGGTAGATATAATAGCCTCACAACTTCCACAAGTTTGGGGCATAAATGAATAAGGTGATCATCTATGCAAAGCTTACAAGGTAATTTCACCTTACGTCTTGTTGATGATTGCAGCTATGTGAAACATTCTCCATCTTACAAACCTGTGAGATGTGGATCATTGTAGCTATGTGAGTCTTTATCCAGCTTAAAAACTTGAGAGAAATCCCCTAAGAAGGGTACGTGGTTCCTACCTGAGACAAAGCTGGAACGTAGAGATGACCTCCTGCATTCAGAGAGTTGAGAAGAAGTCTAGATGATTATCCAATGGGAAAGGCGATATGTTGAGTTAGACGTGCCTGTGGTTGAGCACAAGGTGAACGTGTGAAACCCCAAAGTGTTGGGTGCATCATCATGTGAACAAAAATGAAGATGATGTATTAGCCTCCTCTGAGCAACATAGTTGACGAGAAATTCCATATGATTCTTCCGTGTGAGGCAGTGGGAAAGAATATCTGTAGAGTGGACATGCCTAT
Source organism: Picea engelmannii (assembly GCA_009831015.1). Lineage (NCBI taxonomy): Eukaryota > Viridiplantae > Streptophyta > Pinopsida > Pinales > Pinaceae > Picea > Picea engelmannii. The sequence continues at coordinate 80,780 of ML787904.1, read as the reverse complement.
GAATGAGCACAAGTGAATGTGTGAATATCTAGTTCTTATGTGTAATGCAATGAGCTAAAGATATGGACATCCCTATGGATGTGCTCCTAGTGGATGAGCACTAGTGGGTGTATCCGATCCCTTTCTATATTGTTCAAGAGTCAGACCTGCTTGTAACCCTAATTGTAATGTAAAGGGTACAGGTCGGCCCCGCCTTAATGTGATTAGTAATAAATGTAAAAGATAATTAATCTGGTTAATATTAATTATAATGTGAGTTAGAGAGGTCAGCCATGTTGTTCCAATAAACACTTTTGTTGATAAGACAAGTCTAATATAAGTAAAGGAAGATTCCCCATTGTGGAATCATATCCTTCACACAAGTTTGGAAATTTCAGCAAGTACATCCTCTTGGGAAAAGTGCGCACCTCTCTTGGGTGCTATTCTTCTAGGGTTTGAACACCCTCTTGTGTGCTAAGTCTTATTGGCAGTGATGATATTTCTCTTGAAGAATATAGAAAAGTATTTGGTTGGGTTTTTTTCCCTTGTTGAGAAGGGTTTCCATGGATACTTCTTGTGTTCTTGTGCATGGTGTTTCTTCTTGTGATCTTGGTTGCTGCAACATTCTTGTTTATGGTTAAGACAAATGAAAATTGAAATGAAATACATGATTAACCTATCTTATTGAAAAATCAACATGGTATTAGAGCATAGGTCTTGAAGATCCCATTTCACAAGCACTTTCTAGCCATTCTCTCTCACCTTTGCAGAAACCGTACTACCTTCCTAAGGTTCCCAAAAATTTCGTACGACCTACCCTCATGAGAGTTTTCAGCACTCAAAAATTGGACGCTGGGGATGAAAAGAACATAGGAGTGTACAATGTCCTTCAACGCACCTCCAACAAGTCTTATATTTCATTTCCTGACATTTTGATTTTTTGGCTCTAAGGGTTTCTAGGGTTTCGCTAAATTCTACAGAAAAATTCAGAATTGTATTTCTGCAAACTTCTTGAAGAATCTCTTCAACTCACCAGGGCTATCATATCTATCAAGGCTTACTGTTGGTAGTCATAAGCCCAAAAAAACCTAAAAGTGTTAGCCTAGCCTAGCCGTTAGGTTTTCTAGCCTAGTTGACAAGGGTTTGTGAAGATGAGAAAAATCATGATGGGAAGCAAGCTTGATGATTCAAGCAAGCTCAGTTCCAGGAAGACAAGACCTCAAAATAATGAAAACATCAACATCTCAACACTCTCAGGTATGGTTCCTATCAATGAAAATACTTGGCTAATTGACAGTGGTGCCTCTAGGCACATGAACGGTCTTAGAAATAATATAACACATTTCATTGAGAAAGAGACACATCTACATGTTGTTCTTGGAGATGATGCCAGATATAATGTGAGAGGAGTTGGAACTTCTACGTTTCGACTAGATTCAAATATGCAGATTAAACTAGAAGAAGTACTATATATACCCGTAATGAAGAGAAACCTTGTCTCTATTTCAGCCTTGGAAGACAAAGGTTACATAATTACTTTCTCAGAAGGAAGAGTTCTTGCATGGCACAAAGACTCTCATATAATCTCTTCCAAAGTAATTGGTGTCCGAGAAAACAACTTGTACAAGTTGACCATCAAACAAGTTCAAGCCTTATTACATGAAACTATCATCTTGAGTGAGTTATGACATAGAATACTTGCTCACATTCATTATAGATCTCTTCCAGCTCTAGGGAAAATGGTAACAGGTCTACCAGAGATACAAATTCAGCATAAAGGTGTTTGCAAAGGTTGTGCCCTTGGCAAAAATGTTAAAGGATCCTTTCCTAGTAGTGATAACATATCCAATCTTGCACTTGATACATTCAGATGTATGTGGGCCAATGACTGTTGCATCCTTAAATGGGTACTTATAATATGTACTCTTCATAGATGATCACTCCAAGAAAACTTGGATTTACTTTCTGAAGAACAAGGATGCAGTCCTTGCCAAGTTTCAAGAATTCAAAGCTTAGGTTGAAAACCTGAACGGAAGAAAATTAAAAAAATTAAGATCATGCAATGGAGGAGAATACACCTCAAAAGAATTCAAGAGCTTTTGTATTGAATCAAGAATCAAGAGGGAGTTCACATTTCCTTACAACCCTCAACAAAATGGGGTTGATGAAACGAAAAATAGAACTATTATTGAGGAAACTAAAGCAATGATACATGATCATAGTCTACCTATGACTCTATGGGCATAAGCATGTATGACAACAATATATATTCAAAACCGTAGTCCTCATTAGATCCTAAATAAAATTACTCCATAAGAAGCATTCACCAAAGTGAAGCCTGAGATCAGACACTTCAAAATATTTGGATGTCCAGTGTACCTTCATGTACCCGAAGAAAAGAGATCCAAACTAGAACCTTCAGGAAAAAAGGGTATATTTGTAGGATACAATGAATCCTCAAAATCATATCGAATATACATCCCAGTTCATAGAGAAATTGAAGTAAGAATAGATGTTACTTTTGAAGAAGAAGTAGCCTTCCAGAAATCCAGAGAAGCTCAGATGGAAATTGATAGTGAAAAAATACCTTCTCCCCCTTCAACAGTTCAGAGGGAGACATATATTATTCCAGATGATCCAATAGCTCCAGTTGATTTGGTTTCTCCAGCAGATTCAATTTCCCAAAGAAACATACCCAGAGACATCACAATTGGACATAAAATACCTGCTTGGGCTCGACAAACTTTAGAAGAAGAAGAAGGGAATAAAGCCCCACAAGGAGAAACCAAAGAAAGCAAGAGACCAAAGAGATTCTCAAGCTACCTTTCAGCCATGACCCACATTATTGACTCATAGCCAACTTGTCATGGAGAAGCTTTAGGTGAACAAGTATGGCAAGATGCCATGACTGAAGAATACCAATCTATCTTAAAAAATGATGTATGGGATGTTGTTCCAAGACCAGAGGGAAAGTCCGTAGTGACTTCCAAATGGATTTACAAAATCAAACATGCTATCGATGGAAGCATTGAAAAATACAAAGAAATATTTGTGGCAAGAGGGTTTTCACAAATAGAGGGATTCGACTATGACGAGACTTTTGCACTTGTAGCCAGATATACCTCCATATGATCTATCATTGCATTAGCTTCTTCCATGGGTTGGAAGCTACATCATATGGATGTAAAGACATCTTTTCTCAATGGTGAAATTGAGGAAGAAGTTTATATTGAGTAGCCATAAGGTTTCATTGTACACAATGAAAAATTTCTAATGAGTTTGGGCTTCAACAAAAGTGCAGCTGATCCAAACTTGTATTATCGCATTGATGACAATGGGTGTCTGATTTTGGTCTTATATGTGGATCATGTTTTCCTCACCGGTTCAGAGAGACTCATTGCTGAATGCAAGCAAGCATTGACTGCCAATTTTGAAATGAAGGATTTGGGCCTAATGCATTACTTCTTGGGACTAGAAGTATGGCAAGGAATAGATGATATTTTCCTAAGTCAAGGAAAATATACTATGGAGATACTGAAAAAGTTCAGTATGACATAATGCAAATCCATGCCTACTCCAATTGTAATGGACTTAAAGAAAATGAGTGACACTTATTCAGGAGATGTAGATCCACATTTATACCGAAAGTTGATTGGATCTTTGATGTATTTGGTTAACACCAGACCAAACATTTGCTATGTAGAGAATGTTCTTAGCCAGTTTATGAGCCAACCAAAACATACACATTGGATAGTTGCAAAACACGTATTGAGATACTTACAAGGCACAATTGGTTATGGCATGAGATATGCATCCAATGTGGACTTGAGCTTGCAAGGATATGCCGATGAAGATTAGGCAAGAAGTGTAGTAGAAAGAAAGAGAACCTTAGGTTGCTTCTTCACCTTAGGATCGACCATGGTTTCCTGGTGTAGCAGAAAACAAAGCTCTCTGGCTTTAAGCACAACAAAGGCATAGTACATTGCACTGAGTGTGGAAGTTTGTGAAGCAATATGGCTTCACAAACTTTTGACTGACTTGTTCGATCATGAGATGGATCTGACTACTATTCATTGTGATAACCAAAGCTCTGTAAATCTCTCTGAGAACCCAATGTTTCATGACATATCGAAACACATTGAAATCAAGTATCACTATATCATAGACATGGTGCAGAGAAAGACAATGCATGTGCAATATCTTTCTACTCATGAACAAATTGCAGATATCTTCACTAAACCACTTGCCAATACAAAGTTCGAGTATTTTTGTGAGAGACTTGGCCTGGTGGAAAATGCCTCCCTAGCTGAGAGGGAGTGTTGATGATTGCAGCTATGTGAGACATTCTCTAGATTACAAACCTGTGAGATGTGGATCATTGCAAGTATGTGAGTATTTATCCAGCTTACAAACCTGAGAGAAAGCCCCTAAGAATGGTACATGGTTCCTACCTAAGACAGAGTTGGAACATAGAGATGATCTCCTCCATTCAGATAGTTGAGAAGAACTCCAGATGATTATCCAGTGGGAAAGCCGATTTGTTGAGTTAGACGTGCCTGTGGCTGAGCACAAGGTGAACATGTGAAACCCCAAAGTGCTGGGTGCATCCTCATGTGAAAAAAAATGAAGATGATTTATTAGCCTCCTCTGAGTAGCAAAGTTGACGCGAAACTCCAGACGATTCTCCTATGTGAGGTAGTGGGAAAGAATATCTGTAGAGTGGATGTGCCTGTGGACGAGCACAAGTGAACGTGTGAAGATCTGGTTCTTCTGTGTAATCCAGTGAGCCAGATATATGGACCTCCCTATGGATGTGCCCCTAGTGGATGAGCACTACTGGGTGTATAATATCCCATGCTATATTGTTGAAGAGTCAGACCTTCCTGTAACCCTAATTGTAATGTAAAGGGTACATGTCAACCCCACCTTAATGTGATTAGTAATAAATTTAAAAGATAATTAATTTGGTTAATATTAATTATAATGTGACTTAGAGAGGCCGGCCTTTTTGTGCCAATAGACAATTATGTTGATAGGGAAAGTCTAATATAAGTAAAGGAAGATTCCCCATTGTCGAATAAGATCCTTCATACAAGTTTGAAAATTTCAGCAAGTACATCCTTTTGGGAAAAGTGCACACCTCTCTTGGGCACTAGTCTTCTAGGGTTTGAACACCCTCTTGTGTGCTAAGTATTATTGGTGGTGAAGGTATTTCTCTTGAAGAATATAGAAAAGGATTTGGCTGGGCTTTCTTCCCTTGTTGAGAAGGGTTTCCCAAGATACTTCTTGTGTTCTTGTGCATGGTGTTTCTTCTTGTGATCTTGGTTTCCGAAACATTCTTGTTTATGTTTAAGACAAATGAAAATTGAAATGAAATACATGATTAACCTAGATTATTGAAAAATCAACACATCTTTCTCTCTTTCCCTCTCCAATATTATTATTCGTCGTCTCATTATTACCATTTTCCTTGGGTTTATTACTATTTTTACCACCATTATGATTATTATTATGTCCTTTCTTCTTATTCCCGCCTGGTTGTTGGTTACCATTTGGGCCAGTCGACGATTGGACGTAATGTACATCCATTGACTGAGTGGGATTGGAAGACACAGACGAAGCTGGCCCTTCTGCAGACTGGTTTAGAGACGAACTCTTTCAAATGGCTTGTCACTGAGTCTGTGGATTTTACATTGGCAGAGACTACAATGCCATCAACATGATGTCTGAGCTTTTGTCTAGGGTCATAGGTTGATTGCTGTGCGTCCGAAAGAATGTGGTATAACATCCCAGATTGAGCGTATATAAGATCTAACCATTGGAATTTGAATATCACTTCTTCCTTAGTGGTAATCCCAGATGTAGCAACATCCTTTGAGGTAGGAGGCTGCAAAGACTTAAGGAACCATTCCAAAAGAAAGGCCTGGGGTATGGGGGTCTTAATCAACCTCTTCCGTCTACGCCACTCCTAGATATGATTTGAGATATGAGTGGATGTGTCTTGGTGTAAAGTCGATAGAAGTTTTAGGCTAACATCGTAACAAACCGACAAGTGGAAGTGGTTAAGGAAGACCAACACCATCTGACTAAAGGTCCCATATGCCTCCCTAGGTAGCTCTATATACCATTTTGCAGTGACCCCAATGAGGGTGCATTGAAACAATCTTAACCAAATAGAATCATCATTAAGGGAATTTGAAGAGAACCATAGGTGAAAGGTGGTGACGTGATCACCAAGATCCTCGCCATTCTTACCTTTGAATTTTGGAATGTCCGAAGGAAGCTTGGTGGAGACGGGGGGCCATGTAGGATCATGAGACACAGGATCATTCATCAACTTAGACAATTATAGCAGATTAAGCGTGTCCAGAAAAGGGAGATGAGGTTGCGACATATAGCCCCAAGCTCCCTGGAAAGATTGTGCTTGAGGAACTGCAATGCATCTAGGGTTCTGGTAAGCACCATGGACCTATCTGGTATTGTAATATCCTCCTCCATGATGATTCATAAAAGGTTGATTGGGCATCATTCCGGTAGGAATGTTTTGATGGGGGTTATAAAAATTTCCCCCAACCGGAGTGGATTCGGGTAGGGGGTTTCCTAAAGCATGAAATTGACCTCCTCTGGGTGTGAATTTGGAGGATAGAGGTGGATTCGGCATGCTAAACATGTTGTTCATAATCGACATTGAGGAGGTAGGGGTTTAGGATGAAACTTGAGCAGAAGCTTGTCCTCTAGGTTGGTTTCTCCACCCATTAGCAAGAGGATTAGACCCGGGGTTAAAAGTAGGATTGCCTCCCATATTAGGAGTCGTTTGAGGGATTTGAGAACCACCAAACAAAAAAGGAGTGTAAGGATGTGTAGTTCCCCCAAGACTAATGCTAGTATTAGGGCCAACAGTTGGGATGGCGTTCGAAATTGCGAAGTAAAATTCAACATACCATAGGAAAAATGAATAGAGACCATAGGGATGGACTGAACATTATAGTCTGGTGAGTGACCAAGAGACCCAAATGGGTTCGAGGCAAGAGATTGAGCATTCACTGTAGGACAAACAATAGTAATGATAGGTGCCTCTGACACTACAACCATGATGGTTGCAGGAGTTGAAGGGGTGCCATTACCTATAGTAGGTGTGGGAGTCGAAGGGATCCTAGTGTTCTGAAGACTAGGTTCAATACTCATCCTTGTAGAATCACAAGTTTGAATAGTGGAGGTGTGTGTACCATGCCTAATAACTCTACACATTTTAGAAGGAAAAGACTCGAAATCCAGTGGTAATTGTAACAAGCGATGAGACCGGTGGGGACGCTGGTCCGGCTCTAAGATGATTTAAGACTCTAAATACAAAAAATAAATCCTAAGTCCAACTAGTAATCAAAGAGCACACCAAAAGACAAACGACCAATATGCACACAAACATGGTAAAGTGGATGAAAGTGGCCTCCCTCCCTAAATACGGTATGTCTCGCCCAAGAGGGGCCTGAGACTCCCTGCTAAAGATCAGAGGTAACAAAATCAGTTACAAGGGCCCTTGTGGGCTTAACAACCAGTCGATCAGATCCCCTTGGAGAGGTAATCCTCCATAAAGGCTATGTTTTTTCCGACCCTTATCTCACCCAGGGTACTTGCAGAATAACCCCTGCAAGTAACCTATGTGGCACATAAGTAAAGAATCTAAGCAACCAATGTATAACTGATGCACTTGCGAGCAATCGTAAGTCAGGTCCACCGTATGGGCAGGGTAACAAAGCCCGAAACCTTGAAAGTACCACCTCTCACAAAGGTAAAGGCACTAGAAAGATCCCCAGATACGAATAGATCCCCAAAAATATCTCTAACACTAAGAAGGTATCAGGGGGATATCCCTTCAACCAACCTCGCACGACCTCATGATTAACTCCAGTGTGAGTGGAGCCTCCTGATATTACCAATTATATAATGGATTTCTCCACTCCCTTTGTCAGACACATATGTTGATTTAATTTCCTCGGAGAAGTTTACTCACAAAATCCTATTCCAAGGCACTAAATCCTAAGCAAGTTTGTGCACCCTAGAAAATAAAATCGTGACTAATCAATTTTAAATTATAGCGTTAATTTTAGTGGACGTGCTTACTAAAAAAGGTATGGTAGTGAAACTCATGATGTTATGACTCAACAAGAAAAGTAACTATGAATATAATGCAAAGTCCTAACTTCAATTTTCAATGAATGATATGATTCTTAAAACAAATGCAATTTTCAATTTCAACTTTGCAATTCTAAAGTAAAAATGCAATCTTTCATTACATGCACCGAGCTAATGACAAAGACTCAAAATATAAAAATGGCAAGCAATGTAAAATGCCTAATATTTTTGTATTTTCAATATAAGAAAAATGAAAATACATGGATTGAACAACAACTTGATATATAAAATTGTACTATGTATAGAAACATACAACTCAAGTAGGATACCAAGAAACAAGACACCCATCCCAACGTACAAGGACAATCAAAATGAAAAGGTGATGAGAAAGACTCCGTCCAAAAATTCAACCCCAGACAGGTTCCCTGTCATCCCACATGCACTTAACAATCACTACAGAGACCCAAGAAGATTCAACAAACATCAAATCCCACCCAACAACCACCAAACCTAGTAAACAAACATAAGAGGTTGATGTACGTGACTGTTCAAGAAAACATAGCGTATGTACGCAACTTGTAGAGGGACATCCCACATATATACGTGACTGTCAAGACAAAAACCGCGTATATGTTTCAAAAACAAAGCCAGACAAGGGAGAAAGTTGGAAAACTCAGACCCAAATGATCAAAGGCTGTCAAGAAATGATACGACAAGAAACACAATAGGAATGACAACAATATAAGGAGAAAAGTACTCCAAACCCTAAGAAAGAATATTCAATCCCCAGTATGGTTGCCAATTCTGTTACGAGGAAAATCTCTCTATGGCTAGGGTAAACCACAACATAAGGAAATGACTGTAGAAATCAACTCTATTCTTAAGTATGCTACACAAACAAATATGCTAATGAGACAAGATAAAAGGCATACCTCGTCCAGTCGTTCGATGAAGTCCACCATTGAGCACTTGACCCAAAGCAATATACCTGCAAGTAGTCCTCGACAACCAACCAAAGCAAGCATATGGTGATAATATATGATGTTAACACATTCAATAGCATAATCCATTAATAAACATGACAAATACGCCCATGGAATAATAATTCAAATATTTGCAAGATATCAATTGATCGGGAAACGAGTATTTCTATTAATATATGATCAACATAAGTGAAAATGTTACAGATTTCCGTGTTGGCACGATTCAAAACCGAGAAACTAAGTTCCTTCCAGCTAGGCCTCCACCACTTCAATCCTCCACCAAAGGCAAGCTCATAGAAGCGAGATAATGAAGTTCTCAATCAAATAAGGGAATATCTTGGGGGCTGAACATTGTGTTCAAACTTAAAGGACAAAGGGATGCATACTCAATATGAAGTAAATAATTTCTCCAGAGTAACTTTGCTCTCAAAGTTGAATTCTTTCTCCTCTTTTCCATAGCTCGGAATTGGCCCATTTATAGCCTTCAAATGGAACTGAAGGGTCTAGTCAGAACGTTTCCAGTATATGGAAGGCCAAGGATCACATATCTCCTGTCGTGACATGGAAACCTGACTCTATTTTTCATTTTTGAGCACAAATTCCGATGTATGCGGGCTGTAGTGGTGCAACCTGCGTATACACTTGCTGTATAGTAGGCAAGGTGCGTACATGTGGACAAATATGTATTTTTAGCTTCGGGATTTACAAATAGGGATGATAAGTCTGCACAGGGAAATGGAAAAAGGCCTTCTGTGCAAGATTGCATAGGGTGAGGCAAATCTTGCTATAACAATGTCCCCCACCCTTTTTGGCATATACATTGACAAATTAGAGGGTTGTTTGGAAGAAGTAGGTCATGTATGCCCAACTCTCACTGGTATATTCATGATCCTTCTACTTTACGTTGATGATATTGTTCTTATGGCGAGGAGTCTCTATGATCTTGACAATCAACCAAAAATCCTCAAGGATTTTTGTTCTAGTACATGTATGATTGTTAACACTGATAAAACAAAGGTTACGATAATTAAATCCAAAAATATCACTAATGCTAATTTTGTGTATGACAACAACAACTTGGAGGAAGTTCCTTCATACAAATATCTCATATTCTATCTTTATCACAAGCTTAACTGGAACCATAACATTGAGAAAAGGATAAATGGAGGGTGGAAAGGTTACTATGGACTTGAAAATAATTTAAGTCAATGAAACTTTTGCTATGAGATAAGAAGAAACTCCTATTTGAGGCTCTCGTCGCTCTTGTTATCTTATATGGTTGTGAAGTTTAGGGCTACAATGTTTGTAAAAAACCGTGGAGAAAAATTAAGAAAATCCAAAAACATTTTGCATTAACTTATAATCTCAAAATTAAAGGCAATACATCCCATCCTATCTTCCTTATAGAAGCGAGTCTTTCCCTCATTGAGAGCACATCTATGACTAGGTATCCAATGTACAAGAACCAGATAAACAACATGAAAGACAAGAGACTTCCTAAGATTGCTTCAAACTCTTGTCAAAAGCACTTGTGGCTCAAACAAGGATGACATAAAGATGTCAAGTCTTAGCTAAATCATTGGGGAATAAAGGAAGAGGTTACTCTACAAAACAACAACAAGATTAACATATTATTATATCTACATTTAAGGAGAAATTGTGGTGCGATAAAGAATTAGAGGATAAAAAAATGAGGATACTATAAGGAAGTGATTAACCCTAATCTAGAAGATAAAAATTGTCTCTATGTTTTGATAACATAACAAAGAAAATCACCATTGCTAAAATAAGAACAAACTCTCACGACCTCCATAGTAAGGTGGTGGACAATTCCTAAAGCGTTGCGGGTTGAAAGAATTTGTCATTTTTGTGACATTAACAACATTGAAGATGAAAAATATTGTCTCATAGAATGTCACACACAACGACATTAAATCAAAATTTCAAAAGATTTATTACAATATCGACCTTCCTAACCTTTTAACTCATCAAAACTGTGGTGATTTAGGAATGCTTCTCTTGAAGCTTTTCTAGCATAGAAATAAAATTCTAAAGCAAACCAATTAATTCCTCACCTTTCTTAAGGTCCGATAAACCAAATTTAATCTCAATCTACGTTAACCATCGTAATCATTTATCATTAATACTAATAAAGTGATATTAACCTTTTAAAACCATTAAATATCCATATGACTTTTTATATTATAAATTAATAAAATTTAAATCATAGTAAGTTAATAAAAAGATAAATTTATTTATTTTTTAAAATTTTTCTTTAAAATATTTGATAAAAATTATAATTTCATTTGATTAATAAGACTTTGATCATAAAATTTTATCTTTACAAATAATTTACTTCCCCTCCTTTCAAGGATGATGCCGAGGGTAAACCTTAAAATCTTCAGGGTACAGGGGCTTGAATCCATTACAACAATATACTCATTATGAGTTGAACATGTCACGTGCGGGAATTGAACCTAGGTGGGAAGGATAACAATCACTCTTCCCAACCACTAAAGCTAAACACAATTGACAAAATAAATAAATAAAAAACTTTACCTAATTAAAAAAATTACACCACTTATTAAGTCAACAAACAATAAACACATATTTACAAAACATTTAATGTTATGTATATGGGAGTGTTCACCATCTCATTTAAAGTTTAAAATAACTTTACATCCGTGGATATACACCCCTACATACACACCATCAAATAATTTGTAACCAAAGTGTGTTTAAATCCATGCACATGTGATGTTCATGGCCAATGGGAAGAATATGGGATCAATGGTATGTGGCAATTATTATAAACGTGACTAACGATTCCAAAGCATGGCATGATTATTTTGTATAATAGTTTTATACATTGAAAACAAGTCAACAACATGGGGCCCGAGTTTATTGATTTCAAAATGATTATTTTAACTTTTCTATAAGCCCGTGAGTTACAACATTTACTCTCTAAGCGCGTCAAACTATAACGTCAACGTCCTACAACGAAACCTAACAACATATCAATATCCAAATAAGATTAGGTGAAAGTATCTTCAACAAAATATTAGGTGGGCAGTTTTCCATTTATTAGGTATATTTCATGATAATTTAAGAACGTGCAAAAGTTAGACTATAGCTCGCTCCCTCCCTCTTTATAATGGATGTTGTACTATTTTTCCTTTTTTTAATGGTTGATGTATTGATGCAAAATTTTCAAAGTTGGAGTAAGTTGGCAAAAAAAAATTGAATGTTATAAGAGTGATGTAGTATTATATATTTATTTTTAAATAAATGTTGTAGCAATAATATGTGATGAATTAACTGGGTTTAGTTCAAGTAGTTGTAAGAAAAATTGTTATCCTCCCCACCTAGATTCATAATCCAGGTTGTGACATAATGTTTTTTGATAAGTTATTTGTTAAACATCATGATTAGTAGGGATGGTAAGAGTGGGTGAGATCATTCTCGATCTCGAGGGAAAATAAGAATTGACTTATGTGTGGGGCTTAGGGACAACCACAAATAATTAGGCATAAGTGATGCTCTTCTTCAAGGATTGCTATTGCTAAATACAGATAGAGTGAGGATGTTGATCATCATTGGCGATTCAAGCATAATTATCAACCTTTTGAGCTCTAAAAAGACTCCCTCTGATAGCAAGTTAGCATTAGCCATTGCGCGAATTCAAAAAGAGACCCTATGTTTCCAAGAGGTTACCTTCTTCCAGGTCCCGAGGGCTCTCAATCGACAAGTCGACAGTCTTACAAATGAAGCCATAAAACTGAATGAGGGGATCTTGAAAAAAAGGGGGGGTTATATTCTTATCCCATCCCCTAAGTTTATTTTCAATTGACCATACATGAAGACATGTTTGGAATTCACTAACTAACACATGTCAAGGTAGTCATGAGTCGGGTGATATTAAGTGAGCAATGAGATATGGAGGGCAACACTACTACACCAACCATCACATGCTAACCATAACTCATGGATGACATTTGAAACTCGTTGCGATTACCTCCAGACACATGTGAGATAATGGCTCAGTATGTAGGTGGTTTGTTCGGTGATAGCTCATGGTGGTGGTTATCCCTAGTTCAACTTGTCTTCTAGGCAAGAATCCCTCTTCAATTCTTGTTAATGCTTTGGAGTCTATGTTCAATGTGCTTGGCTTTGATGGTTTTTCTTTGGTGCTCCGATATAGAAATTTGATTTGGTGCTCTGTTTTGGTGCTTGATATTAGTGTTGGGTGTTTGGGGTCTTGGTTTCCTTTTGGATTGTCTTTTCTTGGAGGTTTTGTTTGTTTTTGGGACTTCAACTTTTGTGGGCTAGTTGCCCTCGTTTTCCTCACCACGTGGCCTCTTTGCAGTCCTCTCCCTAGGATGGTAATTCTCTCGGGTCTGTAACATCTGTTTCTAGGAAATTTCAAGGATGGTCTTTGGGAATTGCTCTCTTGAACATCTCTTTATCCTCTTCTAATTGGGAAACATATAGAGCTCCTAAATATGACCTACAAAGAAGTTCAAGAAATACACATAGTGCTTTGTGACACAAGGAACTTATAAATAATAACAAAACAACAATTTTCTTCATGACCAATTGAGAAAATTCAAGTCATGGACACTCTTGTTCAGTAGAAGAGGCAAATTCAAGTTTTGGACACTGAATGTTCCAGAATAAGGAACATGGTTTGCAATCTTAGTAAAGGTTCACACCTAGTTGACTCTAATTTCAAAATGTTAGTAAATTTAGTCTCTGAAGATCTCAAGGAAGAAGAAACTATGAATCAAATGATAAAGGATATGGACCTGGGCATGTAGGAATCCCATCCTACCATCATTGGACAAGATGAAGCCAACAATAAACATGTTTTCATTACTTTTATTTTAGGCAAAACACTACTTAGATTAGGAGTCTTTTTTAGAGTATATACCAATAGCAACTTTTTGGAATCTCCAACAAAGTATGACTTGGAATTTTCTATTTCCGAGATATACTGTCTACTTGTATTGTTGGTTTTATCTCAAGATAGCTCTCTTTTTTGTACTTTGTTACTGTTCAACTTAGCTACAATTTTTTTATAATATAAAATTTATCAGTTTCTATTATGTGTGTGTGTGAGAGAGAGAGAGAGATTCTTGACAAAGCCTCGAACTTCTACAAAATTCAATTTACCCTAAATACTATCTTCAAAATGAGGAGAAGTACCTAACATGTATCCCCAAAATATATATTTCAAATTTAAAAAATTGTTATTATAATATCATAAAAATGTAAATCTTCCAACTTAGAGTAGTTTCCATCCTCTTTCCTTTAAATGGAGGTTGTAAGAGTGTTATAATATTATCCCTCTCTCTCATGAATGGATGTTGTAGCAGTTATCCCTCTCTCTCATGAATGGATGTTGTAGCAGTTTTATATTATATGGTATGCTTGTGTTAAATACTTAAAATACATCCCCTCTAACATAGGTAATTTCCACGCTAAAAAATTCTTTAAGATGGAAGTATAACAAAGAGAGAGATAATGGTAAGATGTAAGTATAACAAGGACAATTGCAAAGGGAAACAAGTCCCTTCCAACATAGGAATTCTATTAGAGAATCAATTCATCTAGTGAAAGCACCACTTGGAGGTATAGTTAAACCTATTGAAGTAGCAGTTGAGTTGACCTCATTGATTCAAAACCAACAACATTGAAAGTAGTACCATTTGATCTTTTACAAGCAAACACAGATGGAGACCCGGTTACAGATCTACCTGTGGAGACATCAAAGGAAGATGCAGTTGTAGAGACATCAAAGGAAGCATCTTAGCCATCGACATCCATTCCAAGTTGAGAACCAATCAGTTAAGAAGATTAAGCAATTTTAGGGCGTAGATTGAGATCCTAAACCACCAACAAAGGCAAGGTAAAGGTATGTAGGATCAAGATCATAAGGATTGGTTGTAGCTATCCATTCAATGGAGAAATGGTGAATCGTGATCACCATGTTCATGATTCCTTTGACGACGTATGTATCAACTTTCATGATCACCGTGTTCAACATCTCTGAATCCTTGGATGTCATATGTCTCATTTTTTTTGTATCCACATATGGAAAGGCTCAATTGAACGTTTTCCATGTTTTCTAAGGGTTGATTGCGTGAAGCTTGAAGCTGTCAATGCCAACATTTTTTGTTCTGTTTGGGTATTCTTTTAAGTTTGTTATGTAACTTCATAAGTTTATGTACTCACAACTCTGGGTGCGAGATCTGTTATTATAATCAACAAGATATTCCCTCTACTTTGAAATTGGTTTTTTTCATCCCATGTCCTACCAAAATTGGAATGCAGTGTGGGGCTTCGTAGTTTTTGAGATTGCTTAATATATACTACTTCGTTGTCATAGATGGTAGTATCCAATAGACATAATTGTTTACATTGCATATAGTTTTAAGTTGTGGTTATCCAACTCTATCAACTCTATATGAGGTTAAAACTTAAAAGTGTGAAAATCAAATGGATGCAATCCGTCTTACTCTAAAAAAAACAGAAATAATAAAGCACATAATAAATAAATAAATTATAAAGCACATCAAATCAAATGGTTATATTTTTTTTAATTTACAATGAAGTATAAAATGGTTATGTTTATCTGCAATGGTGTGTACATAGATTGTAAGAAATAACATGAACATTCTAGTATTGGAGCAGATAGATTGTGAATAAGAACACACAATGGTGTCTATTCTCAATGTAAATATCAAGAATAGATATGTGGCATCTGTTTAAATGCACAACCCTAAGTGTTGGCCTATATGATCTTAAGCCTTTGGTAGAACTTGAACCTTTTACAACCTTTGTACTCTGAGAATCAAGAGGGACAATACTTGATAATGATGTTTGAATTGGTTGCCACTAGAACGTGGAAGCCAACACATATGAAGGCATCCGATAAATGCAACTTGGAAGCCATGTTAGGAAAGTGGCAACCTTACTAGTCAACAACATATTTGACAAATAACACAATACACTCATAAGCTTAAGTCACCATCTCTCAAATAACACAATACATGCATAATACACTCATAAGCTTAAACAAAAATCTCTCCTCATCGAAAGCTACAACCTACCACTTTAAATTACCATCTCCTCATCGAAAGCTACAATCTACTTTTGTAAGATCTCACACTTTTTTTCTTCATATTTCTATCTAACTTATTGGACCTTAGAACGCAAAATATTGTAAGTATCATCTCATACTTTTTTTCTTCATATTTCTGTGTAAGTTATTGGACTATAGCTTGCAAAAGATTGTAAGTATTTCTTGTATATTTTTCAGTGTATAATGTACTATGCCAATGGCTTTGCCTGTTCTTCCTTGTTGTATAGTTTCATATCATTATACAAGTAATCAAAAAGTATAATACAAGCTGCCCATGTTCCTAGTATAATATTGCATTCTAAAGTAAAGTTATAACCCCTCAGATGACGCCAACTCCAAGTTATAACTTGAACAAGTTAGGCACTGCAAAGGAGTGGCACTCAATTATGCAAGCCTTTTGTAAGCATCCATGGAGTAGGTACTATGCATGCTGACATGAATACAATGTTAGTATCAAAATAAAAGCTACAGACATGTTTATTTCCATTGCCTTAAATCATAGACTATTTTGTTGAGATTTAAAGAGTCGTACAATGAGGAATTCTTAATCAAAGACACGTATACTTAAATCATAGACTCTAAATCATTAAATATATAGAATGCTACTTGCAGAACTATTTGTTTGGGAGTTAAGGAGTTACCTTACAAGATTATTTGAGTCCATTCAGAGACACATGATATGGTATATGTTAGTAACTTCATCCTCTCTAGTAAATATATTGTGCCATATTGTTGGCACAAGGAACAACACTATTTTGATATTTCAGTGATTATGTGTATATCATGTTTGTTTTCCAATTTTATTATCCCATGGAATAAAACTATCTAGAGAACTGGGAATAAAATGCTTGATTAACACACCTCCGACACATCACAATTATATTCTTTCCGAAATAGAGCAATGCCTTATAAAAGGGGATTGTGGTTGGGGACAACTAGATGATTTGACAAGTTGGGAGGAGTATGTGGGATGTGATCGGGTTAATTGGCATTTGTCTTATGGAGATGTGGCTATTGTGCCACTTTTATGATTCCAATACATTTTTCAACTAGGCAAAAGTATCTCTCTTCAGAACAGATTTGGCTATTCAGATCGCTGCCAAAATGCCTATTCTCTCCTAGTGGGAGTCAAGGCCAATATGCTAGCCCTTCTCGTTTATGTTTCCACGGGGTTCAATGTGATCACTGTGTGGGTTCCTGGATATGGTACTCTTGATGTACTTGCTAATTCGTTTTCATGTAATATATGATGCATTTAAAAAAAATAGCATCCAATTTTTGAAGCGATAGTACATGATGCAGTTGTATATTAACAAGAAACGAAGCAAGTATTATTGAGGATGTTATTAGTCAAATGTAGGACCAAATTTTGATTTAGAAACACATATAGACTATATGATAGCTATTATCTGGTTGTAGTCAAATGCATGGCCAAATTTTGATTTAGCAACCCATATAGACTACATGATATCTATTATCTGGTTGTAGGTTGCACATGAAGACCTATCTATAAGACAACCAATAATTAGAATTGCATCTTTCATACTTGGATCTGGATCCAGTTCTAAAGATGAAAAAGACCAAGAGGGTTTCTTATTTGTTATTTGTTTTACAATAATTATAATGATTTTGCATAGACTTGAGCTAGACTGGGATAGAAGGGGTTTACTTTGCTAGAGTTAAGTACTTGAAAAAGGAATTTGATCATTTTAGGTATATAAAGAAAATATAACTTTTATGACAATGTCTTTGATATAGGCAACTTGTTCAAGAATATACAAATAAGTTTCATGTGCCTTCCTATAACCTCAAATTGCATGAAGAAGGATAAAAACAAGAGAAAAGGTCTTAAATGGTTTGCTTTGCAGGAAATTTTGTGATTGTTTCCTTGCAGAAAGTTGACATGGTGTAAAAAACAATGACTATGCTAGCTAAAAATGCTCAACAAATGCCATTTAAATTATTAAGAGATGTGGGTGAATGAAGTAGTGGAGAGCCCAGTTTAAAAAGGCCGGGAATGAGGGGCCTCTTATGTTCAAATTTTATGTTTTTATTTAAGATGTTTTTAATGCTTGAGTAAGTGTTCAAATTTTATATTTTTAATTTAAGATACGTTTTTAATGCATTATTAATTCCATGTTTCCTAACCTTATTTGAAACGAGTATAGGAGTATGTATATGAATACTTTCCGCAAACTGGACAAATATGAACTAAAACCACATCTATTTGAAACCATCGTCTATTTGAAACGTGTTCACGTCTATTTGAAACCAACTTCTATTTGAAACATGTATATGAATACATGCCTCGAAAAGTGTAAATGAATACGTGCCCGAAGATCGAATACCTGCTTGGGAGCCGAAATCGATTGACACACAGGCTTGATGTAATTCATAATTGCGTCCAAGGACATGGCCAATGGTTGGTTGGTACGAGTGAATGCAATGAAGAAGCTACTGAATCAAGAATAGAGGAAGCTCACCATGGCCAAGATACATAAAGCTTGACAAGAATGAGGTTTCTTTCATGTTATCCACCAATTTCTTTAATGCCCTATTATTATTATATATGAATTGAATATTTTAACATACTATCACTTCGTACTGTATGTCATGTGTTAATCCAACTTCTGAACCACTGGATACCGCACAGTCTTCTGGATCGAGTGCAAGGATCGTTCAAAGAGCATTACAAAAATTCCATGGACGCGCAGTTTCAGGATCCTGATGTTGTTGAAATTATTGAAAGTGCTCTCTCACAAGGCATGAACTTCAGTACTATTAAAATAGACACCGACTTGGAAACGAGCTTCTTCCTCCAACCCTCGTCCTTGAAAACTGACATAATGATGCAGCCTTTGCTTGTCAATTTGAAGTACAATAATATTATTACTCCATATGTACTATCATTTGGATGAATGATCTTGCTAAGACATTGATTATTTTAAATGATAAGCTTGGAAAAAAAATACTAATCAATGTCGTGGTGCATATTGCAGGGAGACTATGGAGGAATTTGTAGAGGAGGTGAAGGGGTTGGTTGAAAGAGTATTAAAAACAATGTGTGAAAACATGGGATTGGAGAAAGGATAAAGAAGCCCTGGTGGGTGGCAACAGTCATGGCAAGAGCCCTTTATTTCGCATAATGATGTCTCACTATCCCCCATGCCCGAGACCATACCTTTTCCATGCCCAAGACCAGACCTCGTAGACAACCTGCACTCATAGACAAATGCTGGTGGACTCAATTTCTGCTGCTACAAGATGATGAATTCTAGGGCTCAGTGCAATTCTCCAAGCACTGGAAGTGGAATCCATTTCAACATCATATTAATCGAGGAATCAATGAGGCAACCAATGCTTTGGCCATTGGATTGGGTCCCAAACAGTTTTTCCCACGAGCCATTGCCCACGAGGCATGGACAACTCTTCCTTGTAGCCTAGAAATTACCATGTAACCCCATGGATGGCTCTTCCTTGCAGCCCGAACATTACCAGGTAACCCCGATTTTGGGTCATTTCCTGCAATTGACATCAACAACTAATGCAACTCTAGTTAAGGGAAACTTAGGTATGGTATTGGCATCTCGCTTTTGGCATAGTAAATAAATTTTATCACAAACATAGAAATCACAGGAAAATAAGTTGTTAATTTGTTGCTATAGAGGAAAATAAGCTAAGGAATTGATAATAATAAAGAGACATACACAGAGTCAACATCTATTTTCCTTTACAACACGCTAAGAGAATGAAGCCAGGAAGGAAGAGATGGACGACTAGCAAGGCAATTTACCACTTTTTTAGTTTTATGTACTTGTAGGCTAACACTTCTTCAGTAATTCCTTTGGTATGCAATTGCAATTGAACGCTCCAATGAGATGTTTTTTTTTTTTTTTGCGTAGTTTGACAGGATTTGACATGATCTATGGCCTCATGCTAGTGGTAACTTAGCTTTGACAAGCTCCATGGCCTCACGCTGTTGGTCATGCTGTTGGTAACTCAAGAAACATTGTTGGTAACTCATTTTGAGCTCAAGAAACCTTCCTTGAGCCTCATGTTGTTGGTAACTCCGCTTAAGCTCAAGCCAACCTTCCTTTATCGTAAGTTTCTCAAGATCAAACACAATAAAAGATAGACATGAATCAAAGGAAATAACACACAAGACAAACAAAAGAGTTTCCTCAAAGATATGAGAAAATGGATGCTACATGCCAATAAGAAATAGACGTTGATCCAGCATGCAAGCTACAAATGGATAACACTCAACTACACAACGCTTATCTACAACGTTTGGATACCGCAACATAGTTGTACACCACAACATAACGTTAATACTAAATTACTTAGGATAATATAAACAAAACATGCATAAACATTAAATGTTTATGAACTAATGCTAACGTCAAAGCTAGCATTAATTCACTTGAAACGATGTACAACATAATGCACCTTAATGCAGTCCTGGATTGATTAGTTTCAAACCAAATATTTCACCCTTGCCTTGATATGAGGCCAAATAAAGCCTCAAAGTAAAAACTCAAGCTTATAAATAAAATTAGAGTTGAAATACCGTATGACTCTTTCAAAACTTTGGTTTAAATGATGGGTATGAGTGAAAGGATTAATAAAAGACTGAAAAACCGGTTACTAATAGTCCCTGCAACTTGAAGGGAAAGAACTAATAGAGAGAGAGATAAGGGTAATTGTGAAATGATGACAAAGTTGCATTAAGATGCAAGTATAATAAATAGAGATGTAAGAGTAATCGTGAAATGATGGCAAAGTTACAATATAGTATGGCTTTAGTACACCAACGTTTATTTTTGAAGAGCCCCACTGCAAAACAACTTGAATTTGGTTAACATTGCTTCAAGAGGGTTTTTCTTTGAACCGAGGTTTCCCAACTTTAAAACTTGGTGCACGTCTTTATTGACTTAGGTGTTTATTAATGTTGATTGACATTGAAGAAGTAAAGGATAATACATGTAACCATGGCACATTTGGTTAATTGGTTAAATAATGAATGAGTTGGTTTGGTTTAGTTTCCATTGGTTTGGTAAGTGTCACGTATTAAGATGTGTTTTTTTTTTAACATTGGGGTACTTCATTAAAATAGTTTATTCCATTTACAAACTAAAATTTCTAGTTACGAGTCCAATTAAACTACCAACAATTTCATAGAACTACCATGCAATGACATTTGCATAATTATATTTATATACCAACACATCAGAGCTTGATCATGCATACATAACAAGCTCATAAATTACCAAATAAATTAATTTATATGCATGGTTAAACATGAATATCAACTATTAACCTTTCATAACATAATTCCCATACTCATAATTGAATTTATGGAATCATTTGGCATAATACAAACACAATTTGAATTTATGGAATCATTTGGCATAATACAAACACAATGGATTCTACAAATAGACAAATAGACAAATATGGATACTTATTTGTAAATAAAGACAAATTGACAAAATTGGTTTTTAACGGGCAATTCACACCCAATCATATGAATCAACTATGGATTCCACCACCAAGCTAGACCATGATACCACCGAGGGTAAGGAGGATCCTATGGGGCTCTAATCTCACTTAGCCTAACCCGTTGCTCTCTTGAATCAACCAATTTTCTACCTACATAACACTTTATCCCCTCATCTAAGCATCAATCAACCATGGGACTTTCTTCCAATGCCCTACACAACACAAAAGAAGGTATTTTCTTTCTCTATATAACTTTCCCACAAGAATCTCCTTCCACCAACAATGTTCTTCAACAAAGGTAGAAAGAGTCCAAATTGTTTATTGCCATTTGGGAATAACCTTGATTACATTGCCTTGGCTCCAAAAGAGTCAATTATAAGAAATATAAAGGTTATGTGTTTATTGTTGTTTTCTTCATCTATTGTGGCCATTCCAACCATGGCTTATCCTTTAAAACCAATGCATTTCCACTCCTATTCTCAATATAAAATCCCCAACTTCCATAGGCTCTTACTAGTCATAAGCTCATGGAATTCTCTTTCTATTGCAAGCATAACAACTGTGGATTTCACTCATATTTCTCTATTACCAAGGAGAGGGGAATCTACGTAACATAGGAGAGGAATGATTATAATTAGAGAATGATGATAAAATGCAAGAAGATACCTTTTCTTTGTATGGGATCTACTCTCTTCCCAAGGATGTGACAAATTGTACTATATACACACAAGTCAAAGATTGATGTAATTTTTTTTGTACGAAAGCATGGGAAAAAATGGTAGTAGTTCCTAAAGTACAAGTGTCAAGGACAAATCACCCATGCACCCCCTTTCCTCTTACCATTTTGTGGTATCACAATCTCCTTGTTGCTTCCTTAAGCAATCTTTTGAGTGGATATTATAATAATACATTTTTCTTTTATGCATGCTCTTACATAACAAAATCATGCCATGGCAATATACACATGGTGGTTCCTAAAAACATACCATCCACACCATATCTTAGCCCACTCCTTGGACTTAAACACATTCACTAGTCGTGCCTTTGCCTTGGGGTCCATAATAAGCATGTTTACAATGTATTTTGCATATTTGCAAAATGGGTCATAATTAAATCCACTTGGATTTACTCTCATCATATGAATCACCTCATTACAAATTATGCATGATTTTGTTTTTTAAATGTCTGGCGGAATCGACAACTAGCTGGGCACAGACTCGCGTTACACATGATCGTGTTATCCAACTGCTACCACTATAACCTCCAGGTGTGCCCACAATGCCCCATATGCGACACACAAGATAAGTCGGGGGAGTTGAACTCGAAATCTCATGGAACTTCATATCATGACACTTGCCAATTGAGTTGCCCCCCAAGGGGTCAAATTATGCATGATTTATTGTATTATAATTCATAGGTTAAAACCGAGGTATTACACCAATTAGTTGGGTTATTTTCTAAATATGTGTAGTCTAATGACTTACAACCATCTCAAGTGACTTAGACAATTGTGGGTTCAACAGATCTACATGAGTAATTTGGCAAAGTGTGGGTAAAAAATTGAAACATAATATAATATGTTCTAGGACTTAACTATTGGTATTATATATGGTAGTTTGGTGATTATCTTTTTTCCACCTTCACTATCATCTTGCCGATGTACGATCTAGAAAGGCTAGACAACTAGAGTTACATAATGATAAGAAATAGTGAATGAGCTCCACAACCACATCAATGCTTTTCACAAGTTAGGGAATCAACAAATCTAGTGAGATAGGTACGATGTTCGACCATTCAATTGAAAATATGAAGAAATTGAAGAACTCAAGATGTTTTAATCAAGCTTCCAGCCAATACCATAGATCTTCTAATTCAAGTCCTTTAATGTTGTGTGAAGCTCCTCACATGACCTTTTTGGCCTTAGGTATTGTTACCTTCAATGGGATTTCATGGCAAAACATAAGCCCAAGTATCCATCATGGATTGACATTTGGCCCTCTACCCAATATTTTGAATTAGTAGGTGTTGTAGTCTAACCCCTTGAATCATAGTGAGGATATGGTGGTCGATCTAGTTGCAAACATTGCACCTTTAAGTGGCAATGCGAAGAATTTTGGACATGTAAGTAAACTATGTAATGAAATCCTTGTTAGCCAACTATTTGATGAAGATCTTCCATGGGGTTCCAACATGGTGATGAGATTTTTCCTCTTCATGAGTTTGGTGACACAAATAACTATCAATTTACATGTGAAGCATTGGGAGTCCATTGCTATTTTCAAGTGACAATTTTTAGATTAAGGAGGAGATTCCATTCCATCAACAACAATCATTCTGTCTTGGTAAGGAGTTGGATGATCACTTCATACTATGAGATATGGAATTTGAAAGAACTCCATTATGCATTTAATGTTGCATCTTTATGGAGGTGCTTCAAGCTAAAGCACACCCTCTTCATCAAAGCCAAAGAATTTGTTCAAAAAAATTCTCTTACCCTTCAACTTCCCCCTAGGTGTGTTCATTATGGAGAGGTCAAGGGTTTTCTAGTCTTATAGTTACATGTGCCAAAAATGATTGGGGTCATTCATAATTACCATAGGATACATTAACTTGTAGATTCAATTAGCTCTAACCATTAGCTTATGTCCTTATTAAGTGAATTAAATCCATATGTACCATTGCTTTCAAAATCTCCCTATGTTCCAAGGGATTTTTTTATTATTTATCTACCATTACTTTTAAAATCTCCCTATGTTAAGAGATTTTTTATTATGCATTTTAATAATCTCGATGACTATATAAAGGTTTTAAAAAAGGGGATAGGGTTTATTGGTTGAGTTGGTCTCTTCATTACACCTTGATTCTTGGAGTTCATATATATATATATGATATTTAATAATTAATTATATATATATTACATTAATGAATGATGAGGCTTTATATATAAAACCTTAAAACCTTAATGAAGAGATGCAACACTTCACAATATACTTCAGAATAGTTAATTATTAATGATTATTAAATAATTAGTTATACTACAAGCCATCCCTCCTTCAAATGCTTCGTCTGGCGCCGTGACTTGAGTAAGTGATCATTGTCATCGATCGATAGAGAGACAATGTGAAGATTTGGCTTGTAATAATTGTAAGCTTCACTCAATCGTCTAATCTATGCATTTTTTTAGATACCAAAGTGGACCAGTCAAGCTGGAGGCCGTGACTCCGCCACTGCTCGCAGCTCCCATTGTGAACTACTACTTGTGACTCTGCCACTGCTCCCAGCTCCCATGGTTTTAAGTCGCGTGAAAACAACATTGATGACAATCTATTACTTAACATATTATTTTCATTAAAATGGTAGTTTCTGTAGCGATTTTTGGGGTTCCTGCAACTAAAACATGTGCTTTGTCTAGAAGTCCTTCACCTGGCTATCATGGATTCAAGATAATATCCATGGACAATGACCCACAATTTGAGTACTTGATCTTCTACTTCTTGCAGCTTGGATGGTTGTGCAAGAATTAATGGAATTATTTGATTGATTATTTTCCGGATGCTTTTATTGGCTATAGTTGTGCAACTGATAAGGAGCATAAGACATAAGAGGAATACCGATATTATCGCATGAAATTATGTCATAACATATTACAATGTAATATGTTATAACATTATGACATATCACAATGTAATATGTTATGACATAACATATCACATTACAATGTAATATGTTATGACATAACATATCACATTACAATGTAATATGTTATCAATGTGATATGTTATCAATGTGATATGTTATGACATATGTAGTGACCAATTTAATTAACATCAATTAATTCTACAACATAACAGTAAAATTCAATAATTTCTTTATATGAGCACGTTCACATATAAATTTATCAACACATAATAAAATTTTATAACAAAATAAAACAAATACACAATTTAAATTACCTGGGTCTGATGCTAATTCGCCTTGCTGCCTTGCTGTTGCCTTGTTGACCGCTGCTGAACTGTGTAAACACT